>KV419410.1:0-307583 GCA_001630475.1 Sistotremastrum niveocremeum HHB9708 | reverse complement strand
GGTATAAAATCTATGCATCTCTCTCGAATCCCCTCCCTTTTCCTTCTCTTTTCTTTCTTTTTCTTTCTTTTCTTTCTTTTCTCCCGCGGAGATACCCACCGAAGTGGGGGGGAAACCGCTTCATATGGCAAGTTCGTTTGAATAAACGGCGTATCTCGTGGGATTTTTGGCTCTTTCGAGTCCCCAGATAGGTCCATTCGGGTGCATCTCGTGACCACTAGCGCAGCATAATGCATAGTTCTAGGGATTGGGACCCGGCATAATCACTTTGCGAGAAACTTGAACGAGATTGTTATTGCCGGTCGCATGCAGTCATGGATAGACCAGGTAGTTCAGGCGAGCTGCCATCACGACGCTGCTGTTCTGCAGCTAATGCGTCGTTCATTCTTAATTCTTAGCTCATTAGAGTAGTAGTGCTTCATCTGTATAAATTACGCATGTACGGAATAGTCTATCATAGGGCAATGCCCTGACACGACTATAAATCGGATTTACTAACTAACTAACTAACTAATGCAGTCATGGGGGCAGTCCGCAATATCGTCACGGCATCCTTTGGCTGTTGTATTCGAACAAGGCAGTAGTACTGGCCATATATCCTGTACTGTTTTGAGAGATTGGTGTCCAAGCTAAGGAAGAGTCGAAGGCAAAAGTCAGGTGTTTCACCGTCACCGTCACGGTGGTACATATGCGGAAGCTGATCAGATCGATCAACCAGATTCACACATCGTGCGGCAGCAATTAAAAGGGTAGTTTGCAAATACCAAAGTAATACAGCATATATGTACGTGTATGTCACTTCACGGACAGTAAATCTCTCCACTGGAAATCTAATCAGATCTATGCGTCAATGTGCCCATGTGTCTACAGACACCGAATCTAAAATGCTAGCAAAAACGGCTCGCCTCTTTCTCTCCTCCTCTTCGTAGCCCGGGGGTGCATATCTCTGCGGCGCTGGACCCGATCCATGAGAATGTGTGGTAATGACGACAGGTACTTCTATCAGGGGTTTTTTTGTAGGGGTCCCTTTGGCTAGAAGAAAGCCGGAGGCTAGAGGTGCAAGCATCTGCACAAGATACTGGAGAACAATAGATCAATTTGAGCGCAGTGGGATGAATTCTGAGCGACGCTTACTTGCACCATGACTCCTGAGAACACGAATGATGGGGACAGTTGTTTCGGTAAGTGTATCTCTCCATCTAATCTTCGTGTTGGACCTTCCTCTGAACTTTGTCCTTCTCGACTGGACCACCAAGACGCTGTCGCTATGCATTCGAATTTATTCTTCTGTTTGTGGGAGCCGCGACGTTCAGGTCCCCCAACATATGTGCCATGTGGGCGGGCACTTGTAGGTAAAGCCGCTTCAATGGACGTTGTCTGTTGGAGAATCAAAGCAATTAGAGGGGATGATGGTTGTCCGAGTAAATCCGCTGCTTGAGCATCTGTACATTGCACATCCAATATCAAGGGAATGACCGTCCCACGTGCATACGTGTGCTGGTGGACAAGCGTGAGAGTGAGAGTGGGTAGGGGCATGCAAACGTGCTTACTGGTCGGGCCAAGTGAAGCTGAGAGGGGTGCGATGTGAGATCAGAAGTGTTCCATGCGCAACGTGGAGACTCACAGTGTATTTGACCTCCACTGTTCGCGAAGAGAACACAGTACCAGAAATGGTAGCTGGGGGAAGAGAAATCCACCCCTCAGGATCTGCTTCTGGCCCGAGAAGAGGACTTCGCTCCATGTAAGCCAATTGGCGTAAGGCTGATGGAGGTTCTGCTCTTATGACGGAGAGATATCCGATGTTTGCTCCCAGCCTGAGTCAAATGTCAGCCTATGTTCACGAAGGGTGAGATATTTCAAACTCATTGTCGACTCGAAGTCGCCCACGTCCAACGGTTACGACTAGACGATAAGCTATGTGTGCGAGCCCTTTGTACGTCTGTGGAAGTGGGAACGTAGTGTTTCCGCTGCTTGTGGGAATATCAACGGTTGTGGGTAGGCTGAAAGAGAAGGGCCACGAATAGGCACCGCGCAGCTTAGCAGTGGCTGGCTTGTGTGCGTCATTGGGATCGCCCTTGCTTAAATCCCAAACTGTTGTGCTCGAGTTCAGAAAATCACGAGCACGGTCAGATGGGTTCATGACTTCTCCTCTTATCTTAAAAATGACAGCCATGTGAAAAATCGTGATCAAGATAAACATTCGATCGCAGAGACATACCGTAACGACGATGCTTTCGATATGATCGGGTCGCTCTAGATTGAGCTCAACCGTGCCTTGGACTTGATCGCCAGCTCCGAAGACGGGCATGAGCCGGGCAGAAGAGGCTCGGCTCTTGAAACGAAGAGTGATCCAGGGCACCGAATGGCGGTTTGAGAGGGAATAAGTATGTTCTGTGAGTGAACGCGCAGAGTCCGATGTTCGTCTTGGTGTGTACGAGGGCAGTTCTTGGTCAAGGTTGTCGGCGGAGTGGGATGCCATGGCTGTGCTCAGTCAGAATCCGGGGTCTGAGAGCCATGGCTTATAAGAGCGTAATTGTAGATCTTGATCTCCTAACGTGTATGACTATGAGGGTGTAGCACGAGCGCGTTCCTACGAATCTTGTGGCAACACGGCTTCGATTCCAAAGTCCGACATATCCGACACTCTTTCGACGCACTCGACGCACTTGATCTCCATCTTGAGGCCAAAGCATCAACAGAATGGCGTTTGCATCCAGGCAAGCAAATCATTAACATCCTTAACGCGTGGGCACTTTTCCTTATCGATGGGAACACGCGTAGCTCTAGCGCTTTTGGCATCCAACCCCCAGCTGCAACCACGAGGAGCAATACCTTCGGTGGCTTCGGGTCTACTGTGAACCCATCCCCTGCCAATCCCTCTTCGAACTTATTCGGAGGTAGTACTGCTGCCCAGACTACAAATGCTGGCACCAATATCTTTGGCGCGCCCCAGCCAGCTCAACAACAACAGCAGCAGCAACCTCAACAGAACCCTCCCCCCTTTGGCTCCTTCGGTCAGCAGCAGACCCAGCAGCAACCCCAACAACAACAGGCACCAGGCCAACCATCCACTAACCTGTTTGGTCAGCCTCAGGCTGCACCATCTGGTCAGGCACAGAGCGCTCCGTCTAACAACATATTTGGCCAAGGCACCTCTCAGACTCAACAACCTTCTCTCTTCGGCCAACAACAGCCGAATGTCGGGGCTTTCGGACAACCTTCCACTACCACGGGTGGCAGCTCCATTTTCGGGAACACTCAAACCCAACAATCTCAGCAGCCTTCGCAGAATATTTTTGGTCAACAGTCAACCGCCGGATTTGGGAATACTTTTGGTGGTTCAACTACCCAACAACCATCGCAAAATTTGTTTGGGAACTTTGGGGGACAAAGCAACGCGCAACAACAACAGCCAAACACGTTAGGTGGTTCGACTGCGTGAGATTCGCTACTTTTTCCCATTGCTCGCACGTTGATCATGCTATATTAGCCAGAACCAACCACAACAATCCGCGCCCCTCCCTTTCACTCGCTCCACTAAATTCAATGATTTGCCCGACGAGCTAAAGAAGACCTTCGAGCAGATTGAGTGAGGCTCAATGATTTGCTTCGAGACTCTTTCTTGATCACACTTTAGCTCTCATATTCAGGGCCGCATTCACATCAGCAATGAGCTGAAAAGCAAGAAGTTGGGTCAGGAAGCTGAGAAAGGTACAGAGTTGATCAGAAGCGTAAATCAGGTACGCACTTGGGCACGCGAGACTTCCGCAGCGTGATGCTGATGCTTCTGCTGCGGCAGCAACTCGGGGAGGTCGCGAACACCCTTAAATCGGATGCGGGTTTGACAGACCACCTCAAAGATAAGCTGGATGAATCTATCCAAGACACTATTGCTGCGACCCGGATCATCGAAGGGTTTCGGAACCAGCAGACGAGCGGCGTTTATCTAAAGAATTATGCTATGTTTCCTCTTGAGTCAGTCTTCTTCGCCTCTTCCACAATGGATCGCTTACTCGTCATATGAAGGTACTTCACAAAGGTAGCTGAGCAACTGAAAGCAAAACTTCAGTGGTACAAGACGACAGTAGAAGTAAGCGTCAGTTTGCTGTGCTGGCCACTATTGCAATAATCTGTGATATTTAGCAAATTGAGAGGAAGATTGGTTCTCTTGCTTCTCGGGCTCAGTATACGCCACAAGGTATGGCAATGATCTTCTGAAGGACCGGTGGGAGTGTTGACCGAGTTCTTTAGCAATTACCACGACGCTACAAGCACAGCATGCCACCTTCATCAGTCTAGCCAAGAGAGCTGCGGAGTTAGACGGAGAGGTTGAGCGAATCAGGACTGCATACCGTGAATTATGGCGAGCGAAGACAGGAAGCGCAAGGGACCCATTCGAGATTGGCTTAGCATCGCTAGAGATTCGATGAAGCGTTTTTAATTTTTTAGTTGGTGCCGAACCGGCTTGAATGCGGGGAAAGGAGACAACGATCTGGACGGCATCTCGGCAATCTGCGGAAGAACCTGGAACGCTCACGTGAGCCGGGCGCTAGTTCCGAAGCCTGAATAACTTCTCGATTTGGAGCTCGGCGAAGACCGACTTGGTGACTGAGATTGAAATAAGCAGGCTCCAGTCTCCCCCGCTCCTCCCCTTTCGTCTCGACCACCATCATCTCCTTTCTCACCGTTCGTACCCATGTCCAACTCTGTCGTCGCCAACGAAAATTCTGCACCTGATGCTCTCCAGTCTGAACAACGCTCACGTCTCTCCTCTCCTATTGACATTCCGTCCCAGACTGGACTCAGTGGAGCTCGGCGTTCCCGTCGTCGTGCTGCCTCCACCGCATCATCCTCCTCTTCGTCCGCTCATTCTCCCGACTCTCCTTCTCCAACTACCCCGCCACCTCTAAATACCAGAGCGCCTCTGGACCCAGCTGCTGTATCTCCCTCGACATCCCCAGTCCTATCTTATTTCCTTGCCTCCACTAGTCCGACCTCTGCTTCCAAGGTTCTTCCATTCACCCGTCGGAAGACAGTCAATTTCGGAACGGCTGTGGCTGAAGGTAAATCCCCTCAGCTTCTCGTCTCACCCAGATCTTTGATGCTGACTGTAGCACTAGATGATGAGCCCGTCGAAGTTCCCCACGTATTTCATCACTCTCGTCGTGTGAGCGCGAGCTGGGCCAATAATGGGAAACTTGGACCCCATCAGCCTGGCCCTCTCACGGGAAGTCAGCAGGAGCGAGGGGCCGCATTGATGCGAAGACTCAGCCTGGGGGCCGCAATGAGGGTTCGTCCCTTATCTATCTCTATTGTTTGCATGAATACTGATGTCATCTCTCTCTCATAGCCCACTTTTCCTTCATCTTTCGATTCTGGACCCCAGACCAGCCCCGGCCTACAGATGAATGAATCTCCCAACCGCTACCCAACTCCCCCGCGAGTCAATCATCGCGCGGCAACCATCTCTGCAGGGTCTGCTGCCCCTAAGCCACGGGCCCCATCGCCCATGGGCGAAAGAATGCTCAAGGGTCATTTCGATGGGTGGTAATTGCTTCCATCGGTCTCCTATCTTGTCCATTCGGCACTCCGTATCACCTGCTCGCTCACTTCGGTCGTCCGATAAAATTCGCTCATGTCCAACACGGTCGCGTCTTCGCATTCCGACCGTCCACTTCCGTTCACTCAAATCTCTCAAGCGTATTATATTCATCATCGTCACTCGTATGTTCCTACCCAGTCCGTAATTCGTTAAACATCATCGATCAAAATTCGATTATATCCCAAGACGGCCATGTAATTCGATCCGCAGGATTCGCGATCTCTCCTGCCGCCCTGTAATATCTATCATCTTTGTCTTCTTGTCCAAAGTTGTGTTTGTAAGGGGAGGTACCTTTGTACGATTAGTAGCAGTATCCAATGAAACATGTATGATTATTGCATGATTGTCCTGCTCCTTTTAGTCTCTGTTTACTGGACCGTCCCCCTATTAGAAGTGCGTTGACCGAGGTTGGCACCGCCACCAATGGGCTATCTCCCTTTTGACCTCGATGATCCTAGGTCTACATAGCGCACAATAGGCACCGGCCTTTTCGAGAAAACGATTTTGCGTTTAGCGATAGAGACAATGTCGAAGGAAGGCTCGGACACTGGTACATCGAGACCAGCTTCGTGGGCAGCAGGATTAGAAGCTTTAGTCTCTGTCTTGCGAAGGACTGCGATGGGCTTTGCCAACGATGCGATCTTGCCTTCCAACAGATGGTGGCCGATCCGCATAGTCGTTTTATCCTGTGGATAGATGAGGAATATGCTCCAGATGATCGGGAATTAGGAGGAGGAAGATATATACATCATCGACGTTCAAGACCCCTATAAACCCATTACTCTTATCGCCTTCAACTTCTAGCGACCCTTGCATCTCAATCAAAACGACTTCGCCCGTGCCCAGGGTGGCGAGTTGAGGTGGTAAGGGTGTGAGAGATGATGAGGACTCGTTGGGGACTTGACCGTTGTTGGGGAATCGAATGGGGATTTGCATCGCAGTCGTTCAGGGGTGTCCTGCGGGTCGGCGCGGTGGGATTGATAAGGATAGAGAGGCAGTCGGGCGCGCTATTTGGAAAGGAGGTGACGGTATCAGTCAAACGAGTCTAATGCGTGTCGCGACGCGTTTCGGCGCTCGGAGATCTAGATTTCTTGACTTACTTGTGTAGCACAATGTGTTTGACAAGATTCCAATTGTAATCTTCGACACCCATAGGCAGCGAAAGGAGATTTGAGTGAAATCAGGAGGAATATTCCAGGAGCGACCAAATCCCATTTTGCCTGGAACCAGTCTTCTATTTGAGCATCGGTCACCGAACTGTGGTCAACGGACGTCACTCCTTCGACGCACTGCGATTAAGCTGTCCGGGATTCCTTTAATGATCGTCGATCGTCCGATAGGCTTAACCTTCTGCTGAGGAATATTCCGGCCCGAGGCAGCAGGAGACGTTGAGAACACGAAGCAATTTAGGGGTCCGAGTACACTCAAGCTTTCGTACATTTCACTATATAGAGGACAGGTTGAGAGATATACAGAGCTGGTGATCTTACAAAGCATTAAAGCTTTCCAGAAATCCAACAGAATGCAAGCTAAACAGTCGGTGCACCGGAGTAGCCTTGTGGTCCAGGATAAGCAGGTCGAGGCGGGCTACTGTTAGTAATGTGCAATCTAGCTGCGTGGTTGACCAGGTCATCGTACCCACCATCGCTGAATGCCTCATCGGGCATTGGCGGTGGTGGTCCCGGTGGTGGTCCCGGCGGAGGACGAGGTGGAGGACCGCCAATACCCATGGCGCATTCACAAATGACCTGCGAACGGCGTACAGTAGTTTGTACTACTTCTCCTTTCTTCATGTGAGCCCCTGGTGTTGGTCGTGTCACTTTGACCAAACCAGGAAAAATCGTCGATCCAACCCTGTCGATCTCCCCACGTTCGCTGCGGATGCAGCGCTTGGACAATTCCACCTGAGTCGCATCCAAGATGCTCCCTAGCTCTGGCACAAAGGCTCGGTAGAAAGCGTCGTTAGATCCTGCAGAACTTGAGCGACTTCCGTGCAGCATCCGCGAGAACGTGTAGGCAGCGTTTATAATCGCAACCAGGGGTGCAGGCGGTCCTGTTTGACCTCCTTCTGTGAAGAAATCCAATAAAGTAGGCATAGTTTCTTGCAGTAATTGTATTGTCATCTCGGGAGAGCAAGTTTCAATGGCAGCTACGAATGTCTGCCGTCGCCAGACGAATGCGACAGTGGGATCCTCTGAAACCGTACATCATAAAATTGGAGCCGCCGAAGGACAAGTATTAACTCACTGGCAAAAAGAAACTCGTGAATCCGGGTCAACTGAGCATTGGTCTCATTTGAATTGGTGATGATGAGACAGTTGATGATAGCTTCAGATATGGTCTCCGCAATAGCGTGCCTCAACAGATTTTGGACTTGGAGTGCAGTTGTCGGTACATCCTTAATGCCGCTGGTGTCATCAGAGATATCGTCCAAGATCGCGCCTCTTATATAGTCCAAAGAGCCCGGATGGGTTCTGACCACCTCTGCAGCCCATCGATTGATTTGTTTCTCAAGGTTTGAGGCTGCGACCTTCCCAATCTATGGTAAGAAGAAGATCGAGGCAGTCGATGGTGAGCCACAGACCTTTATCGAGAAATCATCAACCGACTGGCCTCCCTTCTGTTGCCCCTTTTGCTGATCATCTCCCCCTTCGAGCAGCGTGATCCTTGCACGCAGTTGAGCAACATGGCGCTCTTGTTCCTCTAGTTGGCGTCTCTGCTCCTCCACCTTTTCGTGCGCGATCCTCTATAGTAGTTGAGAAGTTATTGAGAAAGACTGAGATTCAGTTGCAGTTGCTATACACATACGAAATTCTGTAGTGCATATCTGAACCGGTTGATTGTGAGATCGACTGAGAAGACCCTGACGAGCCACGGACCGATATTGTTCACCCGACACAACGTCCGCTGGCTGTGGATGATAGGCCATTTTACATATGTACGTTTGAACAGTGAAATGATATATGTGAAGAAGGCGCTGATGCCACGTTAAGAGTCCTTCAGCATCATGATCGACCGAGTTTCATATCAACTCATGTCAACACCGGGCTGTGACTAAAGCTGTGCGCTCTGTGAAAGTCTGTTTTGTTTATTATCAACACAGATAAATCTACGATAATTGTAATGAGGCTTCTGAGGCTCTCGTTCGGACAACCTGCCAGGAAAAGTGAGGATGACATCTGAGGCAAAGATTTGGAAACGCACAAGTAATGCCTGTTGTACTTCCAACCGCTGACGAGCAGCAGCAAGCCAGTCTGCCAGTAATAATTTTGGAGTTCCGCGAAGTTGGTTCAGTTCACGTGCAGCACTATCGAGGTCGCCTTCACTCATGAACGACTCGGCCCTAGCGACTACACTGGCAACGTCACCCCCTTCGACGAAACCTCTTGGTTGAGGTCGAAACACAGCCAGAAGAGCAGAGATGACATGTGAGAGCACACCAGCGTCCTGCTCAGGAACCAGAGCAACGGAAACGACGGAGGGTGCAACACTTGTCGTGAACCACGATGCGAGTGTTTGGAAAGGCAACACACCAGCATCGGCTACCGCGGAACCTTCGATGGAATCAAGAGTAGCCGAGATAATTGCATCTTTTCTTTCTGATGCTACTTTGCGCAATATTTGCAATTCCTCGCGGAAGGGAGTGCGCTCCGCTGACGAGATAGCAGATTCCAAGGCACGTAAAGAGGACCAAAGCGCGTGTAGTCGAACGCTCTCGTCAAGATAAGAGGAATTATCGATGGTAAGTTTCTGCAATCTGGTCAGTGCGGTCGCGAGTTCGCGAAGCTTTGATAGTCGGCCGTCGCGTTCTTGCTCTACTCGAGTCGCGATCTCAGTGATTAAATGTTCTTGGTATTTGACACCCTGAGAAATGACCTCGGATCGCAACCTATTAAAGTTGTTAGAACATGATCTGTGAACATACAACACTCTCTGACCTTTCGTCTATGATTTGGCTCTGAGATTTGAGCTCGTTTTCTAGCTTCTCGCGATAATTGGTGAGAAGAGCATCGCGTTCCTGCTCGAAAGCCGTCCGCCATCTATCCTCCTGCTTGTCCGCGAGTTCTTGAGCCGCAATCTCTGCGCTCAGGAATTTTGCACTATTCTCCCGCGCTTGCGCATCCAGCTTTTCCTGACCCCGGGCCAATTCGTCTACTTTGATTTGATCCATTCTCTTCACTAGATGATTTAGATCTAGTTCTAGGATGGCCAATGCATTTTTTGCTTCTGTGGCCGACGACGGATGGCTCTGAAGGAGGCCTGACAATTTGTCGATAGCTTCGGCCACTTGGCCGATAAGAGGTTCAGTCCTCGAAATTTCGGCGAGAGCTTCGGCGATCCAAGGCAGAGGCGGAGGGGCTGGCTCAGCCTCGACAGCGGGTTGCTCAGGAGCATTCGATTTAGGTTTCGGGGGTAAAACGTACCCAGGAGGTGGATAATGTTCGAGAGGCAATGGCAGAGTGTATACGTTAGCGGGAACCTGCTCGAGGTCGGGAGCGGTTACTTCTGGAGGAGGACCTGGCTCTGCGGCGTTTGACTCTGCAAGAGGAGGAACTGAGGCCACTGGAACAACGTTAGCCACGGTGGTTTTGATTGCCTCTTCCGCCTCTCGAACGAGGTCCTCAATACCTTCCGACAACTGCGAGGCCTGGTGTCGAACTTTCGCTGAAGACCTGCCTTCTTTGATTTCGACCACGTTCCGTTCAACTGAAGTTAAGACAGCGTCGGTGACGTTTTTAACCCGATCCAAGACACCCGGCGTCTTCTGTGTGGCATCGCTCCCGCTCGTTGATCCAGATTGAGAGCGTCCACTTCCTTCCTTCAAAGATTTAGCAACGGATTCAACTTTCTGCTCGACCTTCCGCTCCGCCTTTGAGAGTGCACCCCCTGCTTCCTCATTGACGCCCTTGGCTTTGACTCCAGCACGATCCCAGCCTTTAGAATCGGTCCAGTCAACGATACGTTCCCCGAGAGGGACGCGTTCAATGAAGAAATCCCGATACCCTTCGCTGCGTGTGGCAATCCCGGTACTGACGCCGTAGAACGTCGCCAAGAACACCGCCGTATAGAGAAAGGCTACTCGGAAGGGATGTCGTTTTGGAGGTGGGGGTGGAGGTGGAGGAAGGGATGCGGTAGCAGATGGCGGAATGGACGACGAAGCAGTAGTATTTCGTCGACGGCTTTGCTACACGAACTGTAAGCTAATCGGACAGAATTCTCAAAGCGCTGCATACCTTCAGGAGCTCTAATCTACGCTGTATAGTCGACAGCGGGATGCCATCCCCGTTGAGCACTCGCCTGCTCACTGTCGCTGAGCGGTACATCTGCCAGACACGGATCGTCTTTGAAAGTCCGATGCTACCCGTAATTCCGCTTCATTTTCTCAGCGCGATGAATTAGAGCATAGTCAATATAGTGAGGGTGAAGATATCAATGCTGGACGGAACAGACTGCTGAAGAAAGAAAATGATCCAAAAAATATGTCTCTACTCTCCATCGTCTTCCCATCCACTCTCCTCATCTTCGTCCTCGTCATGTACGCCAATCACTCCTCCGCTTTCTCTCTCCTTCAGTTGAATTCCGGCATCCTGTAACTTGGAACCAAAGGCCTTGCGCATACTGACAGTACTGCCCACGTCCCAAATCTGCATAACCGCTTTGGATCCAGCAGCAGCCAGAGTAAGAGAGTCATCCGGAGACCATTGTACGGAAAATACTTTGCCCTACAGACCCATTGATTCAGCAAGAAGAGTGGCTATGACGTCGAACTTACGATGCCAAGGTCCCGACTTCCAGCCATACTGACTTTTGGCGAACTTCCTTCGTCAATGATATTCCAAATTTTCACCATCTTGTCCGTACCGCCAGTGGCGAGACACCCGCGCACATGTGGATTAATGTCGATCGAACTGGCCGCACCGTTGTGTGCACTCAGAGTCCAGCGTGCAGGAGTGGCTTTGTTTCTTTCGCTGCTCAAAGTCCGCGCGTCAAAATTGAGGACTAATCCATTCTCGAGTGAAACCACGAAAGAATGTGGCTCAAATGGATCCCATCGAAGGTCTTCTACATCCGCACCCACCAGAGCTGCGACTCCGGCTTCCGGTGCACGGGAATCGAACGTTCTCACTGTACGATCATATGATCCTGTGAGAAGTACTGTGGGCTCAGTCGGATTCCATTGGACGGCCTGGACTTTGTCTTCGTGGAGATCAAAGCTGCGAATGGCACCGCCGGCCTCGCCCTCGGCGCTGGGGTCCCGAGTGAGATCCCACAGCTTGACAGTTTTATCGGCACTGGCACTGGCTAGAAGATTGCGATGGGTTCGATTCCAAGACAGTGACAGTACTGCGTCGACGTGGTGTGATGCAACTGTTTGGCGGGGTTTAGTCTTTTTACGCTTCTTCTTCCCCGTACCCAAAGGCATCGGGACGTGTAAGGCCGTCTGATCTGGGCGCCCGAGAATGGCGTCTGGGTACATCGCCTCGACTGTGTCCAGCGACCATATTTCGATTTCAGGGTCAAATGTGCCAACCGCGATGTAGTTCCCGAATTGTTTGGTAGGGGTTTCTGTTGTCTGAGGGCCAGCGGGAGGGAAATCAAGCCATTCCAAACAGAGGGGGAAAGCCGGGAGCATTAAGTCGTGGTGTACATAGAGATTTTCTTCTCTTTCGTCATAAACATAAATTTCCAGCTGTGAAATATCGTCCTCAGTTTTTGCAGTGACGATGAGGTTATCTGAAGGAAGAATTTGTAGCTCTTCACGTTCGTCATCGTCATCTTCCTGGAAGTTTCTTGAGTTTGTGAACTGGACTTAACGACGTCCTTGACTTACCTTCAACGTGATGTAAGGATCCTCCTCATTGTCCTTATAATAAGTGAGTCCTTTGATGTTGCTGAATAGCCCCGTTGCTGGTCGAATTCAGCATGCTGATCCCAATAACTCAGCTCGAAACACCCACCATCCTGTTTTGTCTCCTTGTCGTAGTCGTCTAGCTTGTACGCTGACAGATCGTTCGGGTCTGTTGAAGTGGGTTTGGGATGAGCTTGCTCGCCATCTTCGTCCATGCGATCATCTTCGGAAACACTACGCTTTCAATATTAAATGATCGAACAAATTTCAGAATTAGCCATGCTCACTGTTCTTCCTCATTCGCTTCATCCGCCATGTCATCTGACTCGTCCGCTTCCTCCTCCTCCTCGGCGCCTTTGCCCATCTGTTGCGCCGCTTCGTGTGCACGCTCGAGCTCGATTCGAGCATCTTCCAACTCTATTCTGGCAAGGGCACTAACTCTTTCGAGTTCCTTCTCATCGAGATTATACTTGGTGGGCTGCTGGGCTGCCACCCCACGCTTAACCCTATATTGGTATGTTGAGTTTGGCGTACATTCACTGAAAATTAGACTGACCAGGCCACACAAGAAATAACGCTGCTCATAGAAAAAAGTTGCCTTCCTAATATGGTAGAGCATGTAATGGGAGAGTTTGGTTCTCCGCCCGGCTGTAAGTGACATTCTGCCGAAGCGCCGCGGACCATCATCCAACTCTCAATGACCCGGCTCTCGAGCTCCTTCTGAGCCGTCTCTCACTTTCGCTTTCTTCATAGTCGGATGCCGACCAATGCGATCGGCGGACGTAATATTCAAGACTGGAAGGCCATTGCGCTGTCTGGCGTGGCCGGAGGAGTCGCTGGTTGTGTCGTAAGTGTTGCACGAGACACCTTGCAAGGGCGCACAGACCCCTGACCGCATATGCAATACAGGCAAAGACTGTCGTTGCACCACTAGATCGAGTAAAAATACTCTTTCAGACATCGAATCCGGATTTCCAGAAATATGCCGGTACGTCATATCGCTTCTTGCTTAAACGTCGGACACTAATAGCAGTGGATCAGGAACATGGTCGGGCATGTTTCGAGCCGTAGGGGAGATTTATCAGGATAGAGGAGTCCGAGGTCTCCTTCAAGGACACTCGGCAACGCTATTGCGTATATTCCCATATGCAGCCATCAAATTTATGGCCTATGACCAAGTACACCACGTCAGTCTCAGTTGAACCATCGGAATGGTTCCCGTATTAACTCGAGATCAATTGATAGTTCCTAATGCCAACTCCATCTCAAGAGACAAATATTCGCCGTTTTATCGCAGGAGCTTCCGCAGGTGAGTCTCTTGTCAAATACTTTTGTTTAGACATATTGACCTCTCTATGAAGGGACTGTCTCTATTCTATTCACCTATCCACTAGAGCTTATTAGAGTTCGACTTGCCTTTGAAACCCGCTCTGCATCCAACCCAACGTTCCGACCTACATTATCACATGTCATTTCTCAAGTATACCATGAAGGAAAATCATCCACAACCGCATCGTCATCTCGCAGTCGCATATTCACCACCTTTCCGATCCTTAAATTTTATCGTGGCTTTTCGGTATCAATCATCGGCATGATACCTTATTCTGGTACATCATTCTTAATGTGGGGCTTTTTGCGATCACACTTCCTCCCGCGGCCGTCACTTGAGACGTCATCCAATGGGAAGGCGTTGTCGACTTCACGATCGAGGCCGAAGCCTACTCCCGTTGCTGATCTGGCCTTAGGCGGCTTGTCTGGGGCGGTAGCGCAAACTGTATCGTACCCATTCGAGATTATCCGACGGCGAATGCAAGTTGGGGGTATCATCTCTCCGGACCAGTGGATGAGTTGGAAGGATACGGTGCAAATGATCTGGAATAAGAACGGCTGGAGAGGATTTTATGTCGGTCTTAGTATTGGCTATGTCAAAATAGTACCCATGACAGCTGTGAGTTACGCTGTATGGGAGTGGGGGAAGAGATTTCTTAACGTGTAATACGACCTCGAGCACACGCATCTGCAACTTGCAATAATAGCGAAAACATAACTGCACATAACGTGATGCCATGTGCATAGAAGAACTGATGAAACAGGCTGTGCCACATGTACCAGTCGACGACCATCTGCTGTTCAGAAGTCACACCCTTGATAAAATCTGCTTATCCCGCAGACCGGACGAGATCAACTTCTCGGACTCTATGTATAATCAGAATTCCCAGACCAGTCGGCATTACAGCGTGACTCTCGTTGCCGTATTGGATGGAGTAGAAGCGGCTGCGGATCGTCCAAGTGCTGAATGAGATGCGAGCGTCAGGTAACGAGCATAGTCGACTCGTTATGGCACCTGCTCCTGTTGAAGAATCGTTTCAAGAAGATACAAGAGCCTCTTATCAGTGAAGAAGTCGACTTAAGTAATAAGCCATATAGGCATCGTTCGACTGTCTGATCAGCTTGTCAATCTGAAGGTAAGCTAGTGCGTGCAACGGAGCGCTGATAGAATGAGAAGTGGCACGGTTAGCTCACGTTCGGTGAACAATAAGCTAGCGGCTATAGGATTATTGCAAGCAATCCGGGCAGGAGCGTCGAAACCTCCGGAGACGAGGAGAGCTTTGTAAAACTTGCGGTTACTTGCCGCATTTGGCCACCGAGTAGACTTCTCACAAGCACGCAAACTTTTAATTTCCACGATGAAATATCCAATGTCTGGATTAGAAATACGACATCGGCCAAGGAAGAGCGACATGGTGGGACTGAGTAGTGACGGTCATGTTTGCTGTTGGATAGGGAAAGCTTATTCTGCAGAAGCTCTGATGACGTATTGGGAGCGTGCCTGGCGACCGGGCCGCGTTTCGGACTCTGAATCTCGGAATGCTGTGTGCCATTCTGGTCAGTTGTTTGTGCCAAGGTTTGTGCAAAGGCTTCAACCCGTGAGTCAACTGCCTGCACTAGCCCCGCGGTACGTTTAGCAGAATCCCGCGCACAATTCAAGAAGATTCATATAGAATCGGGTCTCGTCTCGTCTACGGAGGGAGGTGCCACTCTCCATCCGGGGTCTTTCTCGGTGTCCCCATCTTGCACTCCTTAGCTTTGCAAATCCCTTGTCCTCCATTAACACCTCTCCCCGAGATTCCGAGGAACGCAGCGGAGTTTCCATCCTTGTTCGACGTGATCAACAATGTTGCGCGCTAGAATCGCGATACGTACCTCTGACACCTTTGCCCAGTACCTTCGCTTCCTATGGGCACTGCACGCAAGCGATATCTGTTCTCTGAATCGGACTCATCAGTGGAGCCATGCGGTCGTATAAACGTCCCTCAGAACTTGCATAAGCTTGCCACCGATTTCTCTTGGAAGTGCCCACACTCCGCAGCTTGGATATGAAGTCTCCCTACGACCTCGAGTCCATCAATTCCAAAGAGAAGTCGTCCGAGTCTTCCAGTGTCACTGCTATCGATTTTCTTCCTTCATTGAACAAGTCAACCTCGGGCCCCCCGATCACCCGTGAGGCGACTCAGGGACCTGTCGACCCCGGTGCTCGTTTTCCGATCGAGTACAGGACCCTTAGCATCCACCTCACATCTCTCGAAACCAAACATGCTCAGTCTTCGGGAAAGCCGGGAGCAAAGGGACCCGCCAAAGGTATGATCTGCGTCCCCTTGAGATATTCCCGAGATCTGGTTTGACGCCCCGCAGATCTTGCATCGCTAGATTGGCATAAGATTAGCGTCAAAGATGCATTGCAGCGCCTCAGAGTGTCCCCACGCACCGGTCTTGATCGGGATCAATGTAGCCGTCGTTTGGCAGTAGATGGCAAAAACATGATTTCGGCCCCTCGTTCAAGACTTCTACTCAACATACTGGAATGGTTTTTCGGGGGCTTCGGAAGTCTGTTATTTGTGTCCGCAATTATCGCTTTTATATGTTGGCAAGTCTTCCCATCAACCTTGGAAATTTGGCATCTTCACAAATGTCCGATAGGAAACCCTTGGGAGATCCTCCTCTGACAAGCAATCTCGCCCTAGGGGTTGTTCTCCTCCTGGTGTTGGTTGTCCAAGCCGCGTTCAATGCGTGGCAAAGTCTGTCGACCTCCCGCGTAATGGCATCCATCCAGAATTTACTTCCTGCTTCGGTCACAGTTCTTCGAGATGGAACCAGGCAGGAGGTCCCATCTGCAGATCTCGTCGTTGGTGATCTGGTGATCATCTCGATGGGCATGAAAATCCCGGCCGACATGCGCATCATCGAGGGAGGTGGTTTGAAATTCGATAGGAGTATTTTGACCGGAGAGGTATGTCCAGTGTTCCGCGACCATTCAACGCTGATCACAGATGTTATCCTGCAGAGTGAGCCAATTGCAGGCACTATTGACAAGACAGAAGATAATATCCTTGAGGTACGTCAGTTTTTCTACTTGAGCCGTTTTCAGTCGAATTGAAACTTGCGTAGACTAAGAATATCGTCTTGCAAGGAACACACTGCGTATCCGGAGCTGGGACTGGACTCGTTATTCAGACTGGTGACACAACCGTATTGTAGGCTTGATTCCAGACTTGGTCTCGGTATTGCTCTAATGTGAGAGCGGCAGCGGTCGGATCGCAAAATTATCAGCAGAGTCACACCCGGGCTTGACAACTCTGCAAAAAGAGCTGTTGCGATTTGTGATTGGCGTCGCGGCGCTAGCTTTCGCCATTGCCATGACTATTGTGATATGCTGGTTTGCATGGTGTGTACCGGCGATTTCTGTTTGCGTCTTCTGATGAACATTGTCTTCTAGGATAAAGCATAAATTCCCGGGCTATATCAATACTTCCGCTTTGTTGATCGACGTCATCTCAATTCTGAGTATGTCCTTTTCCATATTCATTGCCTTCTTCACACCCGTCTCACCGGGATTCTAGTCGCGTTTATTCCCGAAGGACTGTGAGGCCGTTCTCGCTCAAGAGTGTATTCGCCCCAGCTAATGCCGTTTAGGCCTGTGGCCGTTACTATCTCTCTCGCTAAAGTTGCATCCACCCTCACGGACCACAAAGTTCTCTGCAAGTCAGTATTGATTGCTGCCGTAAACCCAACTGGTCTGATCTTTTCGTGTCAGATCGTTATCCATCGTAGAAACTTTGGGATCAGTGACAGTCCTATGTTCGGTAAGTCAACCCCATATGGCTTCGAGATGCTTACTCACCTCCGCCTTCCTCAGGATAAAACAGGAACCCTCACGAAAAATCAAATGCATGTCGAAGATTGTGCCATCTATGATCAATCGTATACCTCCCCCGAATTCATTAAGCGACTAGAAGCATCGAGTGCAGATGCGTCCGGAGAGAACCTCCGTCAACTTGCTGCTGTTGCTGCAATCTGCAATGCAGCAGAGTTTGACCAATCCAAAAGTTCTGAGAAAGAAGCTGGAGAACGTGCTGTGTTCGGGGATGCCACAGGTTCGATTATCCCGAATGCCCAGTTACTATTTGCTCACTGGTATCCTTCTTGTAGATACTGCCATCTTGCGATTTTCGGATTCTATCAAGCCTGTCCATGATAGCCAACGGCCATGGCAAGAAATCCATAAAATCAACTTCAACTCAAAAGTCTGTAAATCGTTACTTCTACCAGATCAATCACTGACTTTCACGTTCAGACTAAATTCATGTTAAAGATTTCTCGGCTTCTGGATGCTGGCAGGCCAGCGCCTCTTGCTTCATGGGACGATGTTGAGGAGGAATGCTACCTTTTGACCTCAAAAGGAGCCCCAGAAGTCCTTCTTCCTCGCTGCTCACGCGTTCTCAACCCAAACGGAGGCGTGCCACTCCCGCTCACCCAGGAAGCCAGGGCTATCATTTCGAATATCCAAGAATCCTGGGCTGCTGATGGACGACGTGTCCTTCTCCTTGCACGGAAGATACTGCCAAATTCAATTATACCTAATTTGAAGGGCGAAGAAGCTTTGGTCGAAGAAACCATCAACGCGAACCATAATGACTTGATCATCGTTGGTTTGGTGGCAATCATCGACCCCCTCAAAGACGATATTAAAGAAACCGTGAGCAAGTGTCGAGGAGCAGGCATTCGGTTCTTGGTAGTCACTGGCGAGTCTGGCTCGTCGAGTTACTGAGACCTTGATTGCTAATATCTGCTCTCGTAGGTGATCACCCTTTGACCTCCGCCGCAATAGCACGACAAGCTGGCATAATTACCAATCCAACAAAGCTTATCCACAACGTGACCGACCTTATACCCAACCTCCTCAAGGAGCATGTTGTTCAATATCAATACCCAGACATCGGCGACGGACGTGGCATGAAGAGTCTGGTCATCACGGGTCCTGAGCTTGCTCGACTGTCGGAAGTTCAATGGGATCAGTTAACACAATACGACGAAATCGTTTTTGCTCGTACTACTCCTGAACAGAAGCTCGACATCGTTCGTGCATTCCAACAACGAGAGAACACGGTTGCTATGACTGGCGACGGTGTTAACGACGCCCCCTCTTTGCGTGCAGCATGCATTGGGATTGCAATGGGTTCAGGCTCGGATGTCGCCCGCGAAGCAGCCGATATGGTGCTGCTTGACAGTTTCTCAAGTATCATTGTTGCTTTGGAATACGGTAAGTTTGATACATTCTTCAACGTATTAATGCTCATTCTCAAGACAGGCCGCTTGGTCTACGATAATCTGAAGAAGAGCGTCTTATATTTACTCCCAGCCGGATCGTACGTTCCAAACTTGTAATACGGAAGACATCTGATCTTATTCTCTACAAAGATTTGCCGAGCTAATGCCTGTCATTCTGAACGTGTTCTTCGGACTGCCCCAGATGATGAGCAATCTTCAAGTGAGAATCCTCGGCTCAGTGCTTGGACACAATTAACAGTCTCTAGATGATTCTAATCTGCGTCGCCACCGACGTTCTTCCTGCCCTCAGTCTCTGTCTTGAAAAACCTGAACAAGGACTGCTATCACGGAAACCTCGAAATGTTCGCAAAGACCACCTTGTCGACTGGAAGCTTGTGTTCCAAGCATATGTATTCCTGGGAATTCCGGAGACGCTGTGTGCAAACGCTATGTTAGTTCAAGCTTCAATTGGCCCTCATTCATATGCTCAATTTCCGTAGGGCTTTTTGGTACCTGAAGCGTAAAGGCGTTGAATTTTCGAATCTCGCTCGCGGGTTTGGTAACTGGCCTGGGCTGACGGACGAAGACTTGAATCATGCTCAAAGTGTCTACTTCTTCACGTTGATTATCATGCAATGGGGGTAAGAGAAACACGCCTGCATTATTCGTGATACTGAGTCCATCTTTTTCCAGAAATCTTTTAGCAACTAGATCAAGACGACTGAGCATCTTCCAGCACAAGCCCTCTTCCAACTGGTTTATCTTCCCGGCCATGGCTTGTGCTATCTCCTTGGGCATGTTTTTCAGTTACCTGTCCTTTTTGTGAGTCTTCAAATTGCCTCCTGTACCGGGTTTCTCTTCAACTTTCTTCAGCCAAAAGAACTTTCAGACGCGTGGGGTCCCCATCGAATATTACTTCATTCCGTTGAGCTTCTCAGCAGCCCTCCTTCTGTAAGTCTATATCCAACCGACTGAATGATCGACCTCTCAATGAGTTGCACAGTATCGACGAGGCTAGAAAATACGTTGTCCGAAACTATCCAAACAGCTTCGTCGCGAAGATGGCGTGGTAATTGCCTTCTTAAATTATGAAAATAAAGATCTGTGGTCAGAAGGTCCGTAGTATTGTAGCACATAGAACATTAAATGTATTATAGGAAGAAGTCGTGGTCTATACCCTTTCAAAGGAGAGAACGAATAATAGAGAATATCTGATACAACACAACTTGCGAATCCCACGCTGACATGTAACAATGAACGCGCTTAGACGCCACCATCTCAGTACTCAGTCTCGCCATGCGATGACCAGATGGGTTGGATGAGGCGAGCCAAAGTCGCTCGCGATGACCCGGACTCAACGGGAGCAACCAACACCGTGAATGAGCACCAAATTGTGAGTCCTTGCTGAACACTCCGCACAACAAGCAAACCGAAATAATGGACTCAGAACAACGAAGGCCAGCGATCCAATATCAACAGCCTCCCAAATGAGCTTCTGCTCCTCGTCTTTTATGATGCTATTCAAAGCCATGACAACTGCTCGGCCGTTCTCGCTGTGACATGCAGGAGATGGCGCAACATAGTCATCCATGAACCCAAGTTCTGGGGGAGCATCTTATTGGGGTCTTGTCATCCTCTTGGGAAATACAGGCTCTGGACAATGAGGATAGGAACCCATTCTCCTCCACGGCGTATCTCGTTAATCATACGGGGAGGGCCATCCGTCTATATCGAGCCTGAATGGATCCAGCTTTTCGACGCATTGAAAGCGAGGACATACACAATCCAGTCTTTCCATTTTCATGGAAATTCCGAGTCTCTGTCATGGGCAAATCTGAGGATGGGAGGATTTCTTTGCGAAGAAATATACCTCCATTTAGATGATCGCCTCTCGATGAACTCATCCATATCTGCCGCCCTGTCAGAGCCAACATGGCCGACACCGTATCCGCCACCTCTGGAGAACTCTATTTCCCCAAAAATCCTCTCTTTTCGTCAAGCTGCTTTGGATTTATCTTACAATTTCTCACACATTCAGTTGACTACCCTTGAACTCCTCGATCTTCCCGTCGCAGGCTTCCCGCATCTCCCATGGTTGGTCAACCTGATAGCTGGCATGCCCAGCCTTCAAACGTTGGCTATAGAATATCTTCACTCTTCTTACATGTACCCGGACACATCCCTTGACAACGACTTTGACTATCGCAGTCAAGTTACACATCTTCATCTGTCGGGTACTTGGCCAGTGATACGCTTCCTCGAGGCCCTATACTTTGAAAGCGTTGAATGTCTCGTTTTGGACAACCTCCTTGATGATGACTTCACTCGCGCCGTAGCCAAGTTGTCGCATTCGTCCTCTACCCTGCGTCGAATACTCGTCGCAAGGAGCGAGGGCTCTGCCCTACCGCGCATCTTTTCTACCTTCCCTTCCCTCACTCACCTATTCTTGATCAACGTGAACACGAAACCCTTACATCCGGATACCTTCGCTATCCTGACCGAGAATGAACATGTTCCTCCATCCTTACAACAGGTTGAGCTGTTCTATCCACCAGCTTTCGGTCATGCTCTGTTGGGCACGAACAGGAGCTCTTGCTGTCAAATCTTCTTTGTTGAAGATTTCGAGATTGCTGCCATAGTTTCAGCGAAGGTGGCACAATTGATGAAACGAAAGATATGCTCTGTACGACGTGGCCGTCCCGCGTCTCTCTACGAGACGGCACGCAAATCGTCTCCCGTCTCGCAAAAATCCTTGAAAGGGATACTGGCCAGGTTAAGGACGTTCCTACATCAACAAATCTTATAAGCTGTACGATGAGATCACCTGGTTTGGCGTCGCGCGCACTGCTACCACTAGTATAACGCATAATATTATTACGGAATTTCAAGAGCTGAAAATTCTGAGCTTGGGTCGATTATGTCAAACTTATTGATATACTTAAGTTATGTCATTCGTACGGGAAGGCGTTGCACATGTAGTGCGGCTGGGCGTCTAGCTGTGGGCGCAATGACCTGAAAAGGGGCTTGCGGCTAGCCGACAAACCCGGTCATGGAGATCACGCAAGGTCGCCTACGTTTCTTCTTCTATGGCCTCAAGGACTGAAGAAAGCTCTGTTATAAATCCATTCGAGAGCCAAAGGTGTCTGTCAACCCGGAACGTGCAACATTTGACTAATTCGTTAGCTAGAACTATCTCGGGCGGCTCGCTTATCCCACTGAAGCCTGTTGGCAATCAATATGGTCTCAAATTCTGTGGTGCTGCGATTAGCAGTACGTGTGTCTACAAACGTACTTTTGGATCGTTGAATATGAAGGGGTCAATCTCCAGACATGGTGGCTTCTTTAGTCACCAACCCATTGGACATGTGAGCGTGTTCGGGTTCGTGTCGCCTGTATAATATCAACGAGTATGATACAGCATCAAGGCAATCTCAGGTCTAATTTCAGCTGGATCATCTCACCATAAATGTGCTCTAGGTCCGACAACAATTGTATACTCAGGGTGAGTCCGCTACATCTCCATGGTCATGTAGCACTGTTTCAACTATAGATAGGCACAGGCACCACTACAAATGCATTCTGGTCGGTGGCCTCAAGGATGGTCAAGAATGAGGGAGCTTTGAGCTTGATGGGTGGTTTCACCGCAAGCATGATGCGCGAAATTTCGTACTCGGGTATTCGTCTGGGTGCCTACGAATATTTCAAAGACAAGTCAGACTGCTCCGAGAAGTGGTGTCCAATGAACGTCTAATGGCTTCCAAGAATCCGTGTTGGACTCGATGGCCGTGTGCATCCGGATGGTTTACTTGTAAAAATCATGGCTGCCAGTGCGGCGAGCTCGATAGGAAGGCGAGCTCCCCTTAGCTCCCTATCTATGTGCCTGTCGGTTAACCCTATGATACATCAGTGCCATCGCCAACCCAACCGATCTAGTGAAAGGTAGGGATTTTCTTGGAAGGCCTTCCTGATATCAATTAACTTTGCTATTTCAGTCAGGATGCAAGCTTATTATCCGCAAGGGAGACCATATCGTACCACGCTGGGCGCGTTTCGCTCTGTTTTCCAGGAGGGAGGAGGCGCACTTATGGCAGGCATCAAATCTCTGTACCGCGGAACTAGTGCCACGACAACGCGTGGCGTTATCCTTTCAGTCTCACAAATATGTGCATACGATCAGACCAAACAGAGTCTCAAGAGCGGAGGCTGGTTGGAAGAAGGGTTTGGACTACATTTTGCTGCTAGTATGTTTGCAGGGTACGAGCACCAGTGCTTGCCCATGCGTCCTATCAGCCTAATAAATAATCTGCCTTCAGCCTCTTCTGTTCCATTACTTCAAATCCAGTCGGTAAGCGGGTCATTGCAGCAATCATACTCTGAGAATTAATGTTTCGTACCAGATGTGATCAAAGTCAGGCTTATGAACGACAAAGAACGGAAGCTTGGTGGGATTGTTGGAACATTGAAAGGGATGTTACGGAACGAAGGTGCTTTATCATTGTGGAAAGGGTTTTCCATGTGTTGGGCTAGAGTGCGTTTACCCCTTCACTTACTGATACTTTCCTAACGTAACGACCTGGTCTTCTAGCTTGGTACTCATACAGTCGTTACATTCGTCGTGTTTGAACGGTTCAGGGAATGGACCGGCATCGCGCCAATGTGATAACCTTTTGAAATTTGTTGTATTATTACTCACCCGAAATCCACGCAAGTCCCAGGAGTCTTACAAACAAGTGAGGTATAAAATGTCCGACTGATCTAGCTATACAAATATCGTGAATGGGTCATGAAATCTCATCAAAAATGGGGTCCAAGAAAATAATTAAGCGTCCGAGGCATCGGATGGATGACGATCCGGATTTGCAATGAACAAGGAAGGCCGTGCTGCGAGACCATAATTGACGCTACGTCGATCCCTCGCTGGGATCCGCCTAGGATTTTCTGTGAGATCGTCTT
Source organism: Sistotremastrum niveocremeum HHB9708 (assembly GCA_001630475.1). Lineage (NCBI taxonomy): Eukaryota > Fungi > Basidiomycota > Agaricomycetes > Sistotremastrales > Sistotremastraceae > Sertulicium > Sertulicium niveocremeum. Next base: position 283,572 of record KV419410.1, on the reverse strand, counting down.
GAGACAACCGCCGCTCCCAAGCTTGGATGCGAGACGCGACGATACTTGATCCAGCAGTAGGGGGAGGACGTTGAGTAGAGGGCAGCTCCGGATCCCTTCGACTTTCAGTGTCACTTGAGTGATCGGGTGAATGAGAATGAGCGCTATGTTCTTCCTCCAAAGGAGACTGCATCATAGCACCGATAGACCTTTCGCCTGCCTGCGCCCAAGGTGTGTCGTTCCGAGGGCTCTCGCCAGCTGTGCTTGGGCTGGTGGTGTATGAGCTCAGAGTGTTAGCTCTTTGAACTACATCCATATTTGCACCGAGTTGCTCTAGGGCATGTGAGTCTGCAGTTTTCGTCGTGTGCAGGCTTGACAAGGAGGGGTTTCTCTCATAACCAGCCTTTTGGTGAGCGGATTCGGGTGACGTGTGAGCGCTCTCTTGAATAGGGACGAGTCGAGGAGCAGGATTGGGATCCCGAATGTCGATCAAAGCATCAGCGGCACTCTGGCGTGGAGATTGGGGAGGCGAAGACAGGCGCTTTTCACGAAAAGGCGTACGGCTGAACCTCGCCCACCACGAGTCAGAACGACGTAGAGGGAGACTTGGCGCAGAGTGTGCTCCGATAATAGACGTTGAAGAAGTTGAGAGCGGTCGTGCCGGAGCAGGAGAGCTGGGGCCTTCGTGCGAAGAATGTGAGACTTCGGCGACGTTGGAGAAGCGATCACGGGATGACACAGATGCGGATTTCTCATCTGAACTGCGAGATTGGACAGTGACGATGGCTAGAGATGGCACTGAACGGTCCAACATTGGTTGTTGTTCTCCTCGCCCGGGTCCATCCTCATCTTCCGGCGTCCTCGCGTCGTGAATGACCTCCGCAACAGCACGCTCACTGGTCGGATCGGTATATGGGTAACTGAGGCTGCCAGAAGGCATACCTCCCCTTGGTCTCGCTGCTCGACTGACACCAACTGCGGCTATGCCCGATACATTCTGCATAGACAATGCAGTCGGGCCTGGACCGGATGACTCAGTGTCACGAAGTGCCATGTCATCGCCAAAGGGATCGAGAGGCACAATCTCCTTGTTCTTCCACCAGTCGGATTCGGGAGCACCAGGGTCGCGGCGTGACTGAGATAACATCCCGCCAACAGCCCTCAAGCTGTTGAGAGATCCGCCAACCATTTCGCTCAGCTTGCGCCCGCTCTGTCCATACCAGTTACTTATGGAACTTCCGCCACTCCACTGACGGCCTGGACCGCGTGGCCGGTGTCCCATCTCACTGTTCTCCAATGACTCGATGTCGAAGACACGGGCATCCTCGTCCGCAAGCATGTCCATTCTTCTTTGAGTCATAGGTCCTCTAGCGCCAAAGGCACTAAGAATGCCCCAGGGGCTCTTCTTGCCACCGACCCAGTGAGAGCCTGCCATACGGACCTTCTCCGACCCGCCCAGACCGTGCGGGCTGTTCCCGTCATCGTCCGCGTCTCGCATGAGAGAAAATGCGCCTCCGTCACGCTCTTCGCGCTTTTTGATCACCCAATAGGTTGCACCCCCAGTAAGCGCAACTAAAGCAATGACTCCAAACACACTGCCCAGGGCAATTCCTGTGACATTGGGAGCGGGCAGAATCGTCGATGAGGGACTTGTCGACGAATTGACAGAAGAAGTCTGAGAAGCAGGAGAAGAATTTGAGGCAGATTGAGAGCCGGTGTTTGTACTACTACCGCTGGTGTTCGACCCTGATTGCGAGCCCGATGTTGAAGTTGGAGTAGGATTGTATGTCCCCGGGGCCGTAGCAGGCTCTGACGCGGGCGGAACAGTGCTGCTGGCTGGAATAGGAGATGCCGGCGGAGTCCACGAAGATTGGAACGTCTGGTCCACGGTATCAAACAACAATAATGAAGAAGGGAATGCCCCTTGACTTCCCCAGCCTATAGAGAGGGAATTCAAGTTGTTGAACTTCCTCATTTGATGAAAATAGACTCACCAAAACAAAAGAAGACCGAGGTACCGACTGCGAATGCCACTTGATCTATCCGACCTTCCACTAATGTCAACGCAGGGACTGACGTCCATACCATAGGATTCTGTTTAGTATCGAGGACGGCTCCATCTGACAGAAAGGACTGCGGAGTAGATCCAGCATCTGATACACCCCCTTGAATGAGGATCTTGTCCCCGTCCAAAACTACGGCTGCAAAATTACGCCTTGGAGCAGGGACATCACCAGTAGCATTCCACGTTGACCATGACGGAGGTTGAGCGGCGGTATCAAGGACATAGAATGTGTCTAAGCCTTGAAGACCTCCCTGAGAAGGCGACACCCCTCCAAAGATCATGACCACGCCTGAGGACAGAACCACGGCAGCATGGCCAGATAGAGGGGGAGGTCCATTGAGAGATGGAATAGTCGAGAAGATGGGTTCAATGGAGAATACGTAGTTGTCAGCCAAGAGACCAGAACCGTCCACTTTCTCTCCGCCCACTATCCAAATTCCGCCTCGAGAAGCTGCTGCGGTGTGATATTCACGACGAATGGGCTCCGACGCCCATCCTTGCGGCTCTAGAGTCCACTGGGATTGCTGCGGGACGGAAATGTCTAGAAGACTGGCACTGTCTGCTCGTGTCGACAACGCCTGAGGAGGGCCGCCATCTCCGCCAAACGAGAGCAAGCCAGTTGAAGAGTAGGGAGTGAGGGTATGAAAAGCCACCGCGGGGCCTTGTGATGTTGTCAAATTAAGAGAACCAGAGAGGTATCTCCAATTAGGTGATGATACATTGAAAGCGAGAGAGATGTCAAGGGAGAGAAGATCGTTGGTAACTTGGCCATTATAAGTGTATTCGTTAGACGGATTGGTCCTCCCGCCGTGAACGAGAAGGGTATTGGACAACAGCGCCGAAGCTGAACCCCATCTAAGAAATTAGGCTTGAGGGTAGCTCAATGTTGCAATAACTTCAGCCGCACCTTGGAACTGGAGTATAGTTTGATTGTCCGCAAGTGCTCCCAATAAGCAAATAGGCCAAAAAGGATGTAATCACCAGATTACGACGCATTCGATGGTACAAGTTCAGCAGTATACAACGTCCTTTAGATACAATCGTCGTGTAGGAGCTGGTTCATGAGTGATACAGGCTGTGGTCCGGGTTCAAGATGTAGTGCTGTGAAAGGCACTTTGATCGAAGAGAGTGGAGACGCGGAGCTAATAGACCTTATGATGAGCCTAGAAGCGTGGAAGACGCGTTTGCAAGGAAAGTGGTGGCGTTGGAGTAGATGGCACTGCAAGTGACGACGTTCGGTGTCTAACGTTCAACAAACCCGAAAACACCGAACTCTCGGCCCTTTTCTACTAAAGTCCGCTTCGAATGCAATTTGGATCTTGACATGTTGAACATTGCATTCCAGCTCACAAATCATACTTCTTCCAGAGCTGAATTTCTTCCGAACATATGAACGTTATGATCGCAGTATATTTGACTTTGAATTGTATAAACGAACCTGCGGGCCATCGGGACACCCTTCGTCTCAGCCTCTCGGGCAGTCATGTAACAGTAGAATCGTCCTTCGGCTCGCTGCTCGCGACGTCCTGTTTATGTTTTACCTATATATGCTACACTGTCTAATTAATATTAGCAGTAATAAATGCCTGCGCGTGCGGGACTCCGGTCCGGCAACTCCAGCTCCGTGACATCTCTCAAGAGACTGTTATAGCCCTTACACTAGAAAACTGAGATCTTACAACTCTGATGATATCTCAAAAGAAATACTCGGGGAACCAAAAAATCTAGTGAATCTCTCGTCGACCTCGAGCAACGCTTTCTATGGGATGAATCCGATGATTCGTGCGATGGAAGCATTTCTGACGGTCGTTCGGTCGTTGGGCACAGGTTCATTAGGTAACTTTCGTGTATTTGGAGCTATAACTTAAGGTAAGTCCTCAAATAGGACACCGTCTAAACGCTGGGCATAGGATTGAGTCATCATCGTAAGTGGGCATAATGGTTTGGTGGTCTTGACTGTGTGCCTGGGAGATCTCGAGCCTCGAGTCCAGGTCTTTGGACTGTTTATTCAAGTTTGCCACGCAGTGCTTCTGTAGCAGGGTATTGAAAACTTCCTGGCTAATTTCTATTACCAGCATGCCCAAAAGCGTCGAAACATAATATTTTCGTCTCAGTTCTTGTCGGCATCGGGAAGCACGCCGGCGGCAGGCAGGCAAGCCGGAGCAAGCCGCGTTGCCGATCGGCGAATCGAAACACGTGGTAAAATTAAGCATCTTCTGCCGACCGGCACAATGTCATCCCTTCCTCGCTCCTGGGAGCTTCGCTTTGGACTCTGTCGCCTGTTGCGACGATGGCTGGGCTCGCTCTTCGCCATTGCTACGAGATTGCATATACTAGCTATCAAAGTAGGACACGCTTGTCACGGGCGGCTCCTTGACTCGCGCGTCTTTGCGGATGAGGCTCAGTCATGCCTTGTTTCATCGTGACAGCGATCGTACCTGAACCCTACACCTGGCCCACCCTTGTTCTGGCAAGCTACCTGTCGATCATCTCCCACCCCAGAACCAAACATGAGATTGATCTCAAGTCTGCCAGCATTCGTGAACCTCCTTGTCTCCATCTAGGTGTAAAAATCGCGTGTTATAGTCGCGAGATTGTCATTATCTGAGCTCTAGTACTGTGGTCTACCTCGGGTTGCTGTGTGGCATCCCAGAAGCAAGTGATAGCTTACTAGTATGTGCTGCTCAGGACCCTGATCGGAAACCTGAAACCTGAAAAAAATCGGACTTCTTTTCAAAAACTCACCGGACAAGGTCGCCTTGATCAGGCGAGTTTTACAATTCGCCGGGGTGCCTGGCGCTTTGCTGATATAAAGCGATACCCTCAGGTCCCAATCAGCCTCACTCGTTCAACGTTTCACTCCCCCATCCCCCTCCCCATCCCTCACCATGAAATACTCAGCAGCGATCGTCGCCCCATTCTTCTACCTCGCAGGAGTCATCGCTTTGTAAGTCGTTGGCGTATGACGACAACTGCGAAGACATGTCTCACCCATCTATCATCTAGCTCTCCTCCCTGTCCACCTGGATTCTGGCAAGATGGTGTGCCCGAATCGTAGCGGTTATCATTCCAGAGCACTGACCATTCCATCCAGCTCCCGCTTCCACCACATGTCGTGCTGCCGACCCAGGTATGTTCCCCATGTCTCGTTATGGTTCTCGTGCTCAACATAATCAGGTCATTACGTACCCGGATACGGTGCAACGCAACAGCTTGAATGTCCTAAAGGCACTTTGTAAGTCACTATATATGTGGTTCTCACGCTGTTACTGATTTGATCTTTGAAGCATCTCGACGTACGACCTTCTGCCTTTCACATGTGTCTCAGGTCTAATCGTCATCTAGGAGTGGAGCCTCATCTTGTTGTAGCTGTTGCGTCGGATGGTATGCGGATCAGACAAGTGTGTTGCTATACTATCCGGTCTTCTTTCATGTCTTTACTCAACATCTCCCCTACAGCTCAGACACACTGTATCCAATGTCCAAATGTCCAAAAAAACAATGTCGTTCAACAGCATGGAACGACATTGCATGGTGGATCAGAGAGTCAGTCGGATTGTATTTTCGGTATGACCCCCCAACCCGTCGGCACTTGCGATGAAGGCCTCAGCGGAAGCTGCCGTAAGTTCATCTCACTATTTGACTTGCACTAGACTCTCATTGAGCTTCAGCGAATGTGAACGCACCGGTGCCACCCACTGGCAAACGAAAGCGAAATGAACTACCACCCCGTTGCCCCCGACGAAACCAGATCGTTTGTCCTGTCCAGTCTCACAGGGGAGGCTACGAATGCGTCGATGCCGACAGGGACCTTGAGTAAGCGAATTCTACTTGAAACAAGGCGCGATAGCTGATCGATTGTGACCTAGATCGTGCGGCGGTTGCGTCGGGTCTGCGGATCTCGATGCTCCCTATGATATGTCTGGCGTCGATTGCTCAGTCATACCTGGAGTCAACAACGTCCGATGTTTCAAGGGGCGTTGCCTTGTCGGTAAGCATTCGATTCTTATTGTGCGAGTCTCCTGTCTCACTTCGCGATCGCAGACTCCTGTGCAAAAGGATGGGCAGTTTCACCGAATAAAACCGTGTGCATCCGGAACCACAAAATGCAGGCGCCGTCGCTCCAGCAACACTCGCTTCACGGACGTGGCCACGAGGGCGGTCTGTAGAAGATGACTCTTAGATGATCGGTGACCCACTGATCGACACCACCATAGACTTTCGTTCTCGTTCTCGTTAGTATCTCTGTATCTCTAGGCAATAGTATAGCCGGACAGTTTTTGTCTTCGTAATCTGCTGATACCTAGTATGTATTCGTATGCACTTTGAGAATCACTACATGCTTCCAAGAGCCGACTCATTCGATGCGCACCCAAGTTTCAGCCTTGTATACCGGACCACGTGGTGGAGTGATCGGCGATCGATGGACTAGCCGAACGCCGATATTCAGGGGCACCAGGACCGGTGCGGCCAATGTAATGTCCGATAGAACTCCGATAGATCTAAGAGTGTACACCAAAGTCCGACAAGAGCGTGAGATGGGGGGTACTGGGCGTACATTCATGCTACAGAGCTACCGAAGAGTGCTCACGAAGAGCCGCGTTCAACCCTTCTCTCTTTAAACAGTTGTCAAAATGGAAACTTCTTGCAAGTTCGTCTAACTCGGCTTCTGTCTTTCCAGCGAAATGTCTAGCCCATTCAGGAACCAAGTAATCAGAGACAAGGATGTCACGGGCGAGTCTAGTAGCGTTTCATAGTTAGAGATCGGAGGTGGACTTCTGTAAAAATGACCCACGTTCCCACCCTCCTTCCGAGCTTCCAGGGATAGATGTCAAGATCCGCGGGTGCTTCAACATTCTGGGCAATCAACTGCTCAAGAGGCTCGTAAACATGGCGAACATATTTGACATCTGTTCCCCAGGCATCGATAGCCAGTCGCTGCTTTTTCGCTAGGAACTTCTCGAAAAGCTTCATGTACGCCGTCTCTCGGGAAGTGTACACCATTCCTTGGAATCCAATATCTTTGTATAGCCAGATAGACCACGACATAGAATCCTTGAGAAGAAGGATCAGAATCCCCTCAGATGCTTCGTCGAGCAATTGACGTACCTCCTGATATAGCTCCAATTGATCACGAAGAACGTGAAGGCGCATTTCATTGATAGCGTCAGTGTCATCACCATCGTATTCGGCTCTGGCGTAGACAGGACCCCATTCGCCGTTCCAAACGCACAATCCTCTTTCCTTCATCCATGCTTGCTTTGAGTCCAGAGTTGCCCTCAGCCGTCCCTTCTGAGCGGGAGACCCGACGTATGCTTCTTTGGAAGCAGGGAATCCGAATATAGAGTAGTCATGCAAGGAATATGAACTGTTTTCCCATCTCTTATGTGCGTCTCCAAACTGGGAAAAATCTTGAGCGAAGGTATTTCCATCCCAGAACAAGATGTGCTTCGAGTCATTCTTCCTGATGACCTGGTAAACTTGATCATACCATCGTACAAGGCGTTTGTGCTGAGAATCAGCCGGTTCATTGAGAGGGTTGTACCCGGCCACCCAAGGATTGGAAGCATAGTGTTTGGAAAGTTCGTCCCAAAGCCACAGCGAGCGTTGTTGAAAGTCGGCATGTATCCAGAACGCGGAAACATGTGTGCCGTGATCGGCGTGCCAGCCAGGATTTTGCCCACCGGGTGCAGCTATTCATTCTATCAGCTCGGATAGTGCTTCAAGAAGGTCGGGCGTACTGTGCATGTCAAGAATCGTATAGATTCCGTGTTTGGCGCAAATCTCGATGACTCTGTCCAAGTGCTTGAAACCCGACTCTTTCAAAACCCGGGGATTATCGTCGTCCTGTTTGATCTTCAGTCAACGTTCTTCTGGAATCACACTCATCATACCTCAAAATGATGATAGTTGAACGGCAAGCGGATACAGTTCAGACCGAGAGACGCGAAAAACTTCGCATCTTCATCAGTGAAGAAATATTCCAGGAACTGTAAGTATACGGTCGTTATAATGTCTCTACTGAATTATTGCACGTCACGAAATTCATACCTTGTCCCAGAAGAACTCTGCTTTCTCAGGGCCAATTTCCTTGATCAAAGCTTCCCGAATTTGAAACTCGCATCCCGGGTACCCTGCGAAGATAATCAGAAGAACGATGAGTGCGATGTTGAATTTGTCGAACCCGTTATGAAATTTTCCATGCTACATATCGCAATCAGTATGACATCATTATGATCTAGAGCAGGAACACTTGCTTTAGCCATCCGCCCAATCCAGCGCCTCTCAAAATGATTTCTTTGCCCTCGCCATCGACGATTTTTGTGCCTTCAACTCTGAGGAAAGACGGCGTCATGGTGGTTGGGACGGAATGAAGGCTTTTCCAGTCTCATTGCTTGAACACTTGACCAAGGAGTCGGAGAGCCGCAAGTCGAGGGCGAGGCGGACCGGGAAGCCGACGCCCCAACCGTTGGGCCCAACAAGCAACCCCCACGAGTCAAGTGCAGGATATCTATATATATGCAGTATCTCCCAGTCATCTTTACGGCCGAAGGAACAAATTATATTTAACAGAACAATTTACAACATGCAAAGTGCATGTGCAGCCGACCTGATTGCGGCGTTTTACATGTGATGACTTCGTTCTCTCCTGCGGAACAACTTGACGGTGTGACTGATAGTAGATCACTGAACTCAAACCGGACTTCATGATTTGTCGTACAGCTCCTCCGCCGTTAATAGAAAGATTCCTCTTTTAGCCAGCGATTTACCAATTCCAAGGCTTCCACAGGTTTATCATATGGGACCTTTTATCAACATCAGGCCTTGAAGGCTCGAAAATAAGGATATTTCAGCTCACCATATGACCCGCTCCTTCTATCGTCAGGAAAGTCAACCCTCCTGCAGTTTTCACTAAGCCGGCAGGAGGAGTCTTATCGTGGTTCTTTGAGATATGCCACGGCCTGAGCTCCTGTTGGACGAAGGCGTGACTGTCTTTCCACTCGAGGGCATCTACCATGCGATGATTGCCAACCCAGTTACAGATGGCGTCGTACGACCCAACGTAGATAAGAACTCGAACTCCTCGATCAAGTAAGTTCTCGAGATAAAACTTCGTTTGAACGCGATTTTCGTCCTGAGTTGCACCAAACGCTGCGTTGACCGTGAAGTTGATGGTAGAGAAAGTTTGGTTCTCGAATGCCAAGGGTACGCCAATTAATTCACGTGTTTCCCGACGATTGAGATAGTGTTCGATGTCGCTACGAAAAGGTCAACAAGTGGTATCAAAGGGATACGAACATCAGGCGCACTTTGTAATGGGATAACAGAGACTTTCCTCAAGTTCACGACCTAAACAATGAGATGATCCTTAGTGTTTGCAGATAAGGGTGAACTTCCTACCGCTACATTCTTTTGAGACATCATAAACGTTTCGATCTAGAGCACGAAATTTAGCTTACTGGTCTGAGAAAGACTACGAGAAACGTACTGGCGGCGATGACGGGCATGAAGGTCAAAGTGTCACAGAAACTCACGGCCGCATCGCAAGAAATGAGATCGAAGACGTCGATGCAGGACTCCTTGAACCATTTCATACAGCGAGGCGTCTGTGCCAGAAAATTCCTTAGTTAGCATCCTCTCAGATAGTAGCAAGGAGGGTAGAAATACCGCAGTTTTGATGTAGACGCAAGTGGAGATTTCCACAAAGGGCTCGACGGATGCTGGAGTGCACATGATATCATATACTGAGGGTGTCATCCTAAGAAACTTCTGAGCACTTGTTGAACTGGCGGGGTGATGCAGGGAACCAACGCAGTGAAATCAGTAAATCCATTCCCAATCATGACACTTTTCAAATTGATGGGCTCCACCCCTGCCGCCTCCAAGACGGTGTTATAGTCGTAAATAGCTGAGGCGTAGACAGGTAAATAGCGGCCCTGGAGGGTCTTTGAGCGAATGACTACTGGGGCAACCGAGGCTGAGTGCGCACCCCGTATGATTCTCCGGCTAAGTGGAATCCACGACCCTTGAATTTGCTGAATGTTTCAAAGAAAATCGATACGAAAGCGGCAATGTCTTTGGCCGCATCTTCCGTCGTGCTGACGGATTCACCAAATTCAGCGTAACTAAAGCCCACGCCTTGAGAAACGATATCTGTCAGGATATATGCCCTCTTGATTGACGAAGAGTAGCTCACCAATAGGTTGATCGATAAAGAAAATGTTCGCCTTTTCGTTCCATGAGTAAGGGTTAACTTTAGTGGTGTTCCCATCAACGACCCGACAAGGTCCTAGCTCCATGAATAGGCCCAGAGCACTGGAGCCTCCTGGCCCGCCATTAGTCCAGAATATAACGTCGTCGTGTTCGGGGTCATGTCTCGACTCGAAGAAGTAGAAGAAGAGGTGGCGAGCCGCTGAAGTGTCTATGTATCCAGTGTATGACTTGACAGAGGGATCACAGAAATCTGAGGCAGTCTGTCGGATTCGCACTGAATGACTGGGGAATTGAGGGTGTGCAAGAACCGTGAACTCTTCCTGGGAAAGCGAAGATAGCTCAAGAGGAGTTGTAAAGTTGTAGTCCGACGCGCTTTCAGTGAATGGAATCTGGGAAGCAGTAGTTAAGACTGCCAATTGCAAGAGAGCCCAAACCAAGGAGAACATGGTTAGGGGAGATCAGCAAACCGAGAACGACTCCAGAACGTGAAGCCATGTGCAGCTTATGGTCGCAATCAGGGACTGCGCTGCGGGCGCTGGTTCTTACTGCTGAGGTGCTGAGCGCCGAGTTCTGAGTACCTTGTAGGCCGCGAGATCATATTTCGACTCCACGGAACCTCCTCCTCCCATCAGGCCTGTTTCAAGCAAGAGAGGGTACAGACTGAGACACGACGACAAACTCAACAACGCCTCAGGCGAGACGACACAGAATGACTAACAGCATAACCCGGTGAATCTGACCGTCACTCAATATAGGTATACAACTTGACAGCTGCAGGCAAAGCATGTATAGCAGAACAATGCACAACGTGCACAGTGCATCCGCAGCCGACCTGACTGCAAAGTGGTAATCGACCCTAAGATACAAGATCGACCTCATGACGAATCTCACCCAAGCACAGGGTTAATTGTCAATGATAGAGCTCAATCTGCGTTTCACCACTTGTCTTATGTATATGACTCCCGAGCCATTAGTAGAAGGATTCCTCGTTTAGCCAGCGAGTTACCAACTCCAGGGCCTCCACAGGTTTGTCGTAGGGAACCTTTTGTCCAGATCAGGCTTATGAAGCTCGACAATTTGGACATTATGACTCACCATGTGACCCGCCTCTTCTATCGTCAGGAAAGTCAAACCTCCGGCAGTTTTCACCGACCCAGCAGGAGGAGTCTTCTCGTGGCTGTTTGAGACATGCCAGGGCATGAGCTCCTTTTGGACGAAGGTGTGGCTATCTCTCCACTCGAGTGAATTCACCATGCGATGATTGCCAACCCAATTACAAGCACCGTCGTACGTTCCGACGTAAATGAGAACACGGACACCTCGGTCGAGCAAGTTCTCGAGATAGAACTTGGTTTGTATACGGTTCTCGTCTTGAGATGCACCGAACGCTGCGTGAACCGTGTAATTGATGTTAGAGAAAGTCGCATTGTCGAATTTTGGGGGAATTCCGATTAATTTACGGGTTTCCGGACGATTGAGATATTGTGTGATGTCCCTGAGAGTTTGTTAAATGGTTGAATCGAAGGGTTACACACGAGGAGACAAACTTGGTTATTGGGTAACAAAGACTTTCCTCCAGCAGCGGACCTGGAATTGTAGGATGATCCACTGCACTTGACATGAAGAATAGGTTTCCTACCGCTACACTCTTTCGAGACATCGTAAGGGTTTCGCTCTATAGCGTGAAGGTCAAACCAAGCTGTCTTTGAGATTTAGAGGTACAAACGTACTGGCAGCGATGATCGGAAAAAAGCTCATGGTATTGCAGAAATGCACAGCGGCATTGCAGGAGATAAGATCGAAGATATCGATGCACGACTCTTTGAACCATTTCATGCAGCGCGGCATCTGATAATATCATTGTCGACGTTCCTCAAAACAAAAACAAAGGAAGACAATATACCGCAGTTTTGATATAGACACAGGTAGAGATGTCGAGGAACGGTTCGACAGATGCTGGTGTGCACATGATGTCGTACGTCGAGGGATGCATCCTAGGAGGAAAAGAACTTGTCAGCACTTTTCAGACGAGCAGAAGAGAGGGAACATACGTAGTGAAGTCACTGAAGCCGTTTCCAATCATGACGCTCTTCAAATTGATCGGCTCGATTCCTGCCTCTTTCAACACCGTATTGTAGTCGTAAATGGCGGAGGCATAGACGGGTATGTAGCGACCCTAATGAGTCTTTGGATGAGTGGGCACTCGAGGACATGCAACACAAGGCGCACTCCGTATGATTCTCCAGCCAAGTGGAAGCCTCGTCCTTTGAATTTACGGAACGTCTCAAAGAAAATCGCAACGAAAGCAGTAATGTCTTTGGCTCCGTCTTCCGTCGTGCTGACGGTTTCGCCCAAGTCTGCATAACTAAAGCCAACGCCTCAAGAAACGAATTATGTCAAGATATAAGCACCAGCAACAGACCAAGCTAGCTCACCGATAGGTTGGTCGATAAAGAATATGTTCGCTTTCTCGTTCCATGAATAAGGGTTGACTTTGGTGGTATTTCCATCAACGACCCGGCAGGGTCCTAATTCCATGAATAAACCAATGGCACTCGAGCCTCCTGGCCCGCCATTAGTCCAGAATATGACGTCGTCGTGTTCAGGGTCATGTCTTGACTCGAAGAAGTAGAAGAAGAGGTGGCGAGATGCTGAAGTATCTATGTATCCAGTGTAGGATTTGACGGAGGGGTCACAGAATCCTGAGGCCGTCTGTCGAATCCGCACTGAATAGCTCGGGAATTGAGGATGTTCAAGGACAGTGAACTCTTCCTCGGAAAGCGAAGATAGATCAAGCGTTGTAAAGTTGTAGTCCGGCGCGCTCTCAGTGAATGAAATCTGGGATGCAGCAGCAAAGACCGCAAGGTGCAAGAGAGCCCAAACCAGGTAAAACATGTTTGAGGGAGATCAGTAAACGAAATGCGCCTCCAAGATCTGGAGCCATGTGCACCTTATAGGTCGCAATCAAGGGACTGCGCCGCGGGCGCTTGCTTGTGTTGGTGTAGAATGATGTGCTATATGCGACCTGGTATGCTGCGAGATGATATTTCGGTACATGTGCAGTACATGTTATCAGAGTCGGCTGAGATTCTCTACTTTACTAATGATTTCCTTTGCCCCCTTCGGATTGAATCCAACAGAGTTGCCGGTCTCGGGGTCTTTCAAGAAAGGCTTCCATGTGCCATCATACTTATTCTCCCGCATCCAATCTTCAATGCTCCTTAACCCTGGATGAATGCTCTTAAGATTTTCCATGTCTCTGGTGAGAAGACCCTCGCGGAAATTCGTCCACCACCCCGAAAAGTTCTGTCTCCAGGACGTGTGCAAGGCGGCAGCGTCGGTGTTCGCGTACTTGCTTGCAACAGGTCGATCGGCGTCTCGTACGAGGTCGAACCATAGCTCCAAAGGGACGTCCACGAATCGCGCCGGCTGACCTGTAACGCGAGTGAAAGTCTCGACCAACTTAGGCCAATAAACGAGTTCAGAAGCGACTTCGAGATCCTTTCCAGAATAACCCTCGCGATGATCGAATATAAAGCGGGAAAAATAGCCAAGATCCTTGAGTGCGATCATGGGAACGAACCCTGAGCCAATGGGAGAAGCAAAGATGAAAGAGCCATCTTTTTCGTCGCGTGCTACCGGCCCAAACATCATCTAAGGGATCAGACAATCATCAGTAGGCAGGTCTAGTAAGGGCAGCGTCTACTAACAATCCTCAACATTTCCATATACGGTCCAGTGGTGAGCGATGACCAGACCATGCCGTCGGTGTGGCTAGGCTGTGCCTTCATAAATTCAAGCACTCTTCCTTTCCCTGGCTAAGATGTCAACAAAATTGCAAGGAACTCTCGTTTGATAACAGACCGTCGTAATGGTCACACTTGTGCTTGGGGTTGTATCCACTTTTCTGGGTCGGGAATATGAATTCACCGTACTCTGAAGAATTCGATAACTTACTTTGTACCCGTAGTCAAGGTTGCTCCAGACAAAATGCTTTATGGTGCCGACTTCCTTCGCTAGCTCGAAAATTCTGACACCCGACTGAAGCTCTGAGAAAGGCAATGTTCAGGTAAATCCTAGGAGTGAGGATATTCGCTACATACCTGTTTCTGCGCTCTCTACAAAGCCATCCGTGTTGACGAACGCTCCATAGCAGCCTTCGAGAGCATTGCGAACGGCATTGAAGTCGGTGAAGGATCCTGCGTGAGGTCAGCTGGCTGCAATATGGCCACAAAAGCGAAAGAAGAACCTTGGAAAGTTTCTGCATCGGGTAACGCTGCGATTTCTTTGGCAGATTTCCCTTGTGCATCCCTTGTTAACGCGCGAACCGCGTAAGGCGAAGGAGTGCCGTCTGCTGCCGGCGCTAAGAGCGAGTCGATCACGGCACGTCCTTGAGCACCAGTGGCACCAATGACAAGAATGAGTTTTTTGGAGGCCATGAATATCGCTGTTGGGAGATGCAAGAGCTAGTGCAAGAGGAACTTGAAGGTTCGCCGAGACTATCCGCTCTAGCTTCAGGCTATATGAAGTCGCTCAGGCAAATCGAATCCGAACAGATTCAGCACTCGGGAACAGAGTCACCGAATGCCCGAACAATGTCGTTGACTCTCGGTGAGAGTGGTAATTGACAGAGCAATCCGAGTCGGAGGGCGCCCCTGTGACCTGGTGTTCATGGTCATAGGTTAGCTCCGGATGGGGTGACTTGAAGAAATATGGGGTCGTGACATAGTTAAAAGGCAGATTAACTCGTTCAGGCATCTGACTGGATTCGTGGATTCAAACCGGTTTTGACGACGTCCTGCCAAGGTTGGAGCTAGCGGCGCATTGAGGCATCCAGATACTTGTAGCACTGTATGTCGAGTGGAGTGTTTAAATCTGTGCAATAGGTGGTGCAACCGCGATGGGCCTAGGTTATGGTCGCAGAGAGTGAAACTAATGAGAGTTTCTGGTGCACTTTCAAGTTCAGTTTTAAGAAGAGTCGGCGACTCGGAAGAACACGATCAATAGCTCTCGATCCCATTATTGTCTGAAGCCGCATGGAAAGAAATGTGACAACGCAAGATATCCTTGAGCGGTGAAGGAATGAATACAGTAAACAGTAAGGGGCGACAGAGCGATAGAGATTAAGTAGAATACAAGTAATGTTTAGAATTTAGCTTCCCAACTGACTCCACATCCACATCCCGATCCCTTCGCTTGTGGGTTGTCTACAATTCGAAATGAGCTTCCTATAAGTTCTGTTGCGAAATCTATAGTAGATCCCTTGAGGAGGTTAAGAGAGACAGCATCGACGACGATGTTAGAAGGACGGAGGGATGGATGAGTGAATTGGCTTGAGTGTGAACATCAGGAAATAATGCCAGGCAATACAAGTGAAGATGCTCACAAATCATCGGGCTGTCGTCTCGATGTCAACTCTATCTTGTACTGATATCCGTGACATCCTCCTGATTCAACAGCTATCCGCAAGGCAACATCTGGGTCACTGTCTTCGGTGGCGATATTGCGCAGGTGCTGTGTAAAATTGACATTCAGAACGTATATGACGCCATGAACACACAGAACGTACTTCTGCAGCGCGGTCTGTAATTTCGAGTGTGGCCTGCTCTGCGACAGTAGGCTCTACACCCGCCTCTTCCAAGTCTTCGGACGAGGGTTTGGCAAGCAGAACCGATTGCGATTTAGTAACATATGTCGCTCTCAGTATTCTCACTGGAGGCGACAGAAAGCGAGTTCGATGGTGTTGGATTGATGGGTAACCATGAGCTCTCAAGGCTGAGCGTAGAGCATTGAAGGGTGGCATGCATGACTGAGCACACCCGGCCAGGACTTCTCACTCCGATGCCGCTTACGGCAATACCGGACCAGATTGCCGTGACACGAAACGCGTTATGTCACGCTCTTCGCTCTCACCCTTCTCATCGCTGGCTCGACATGTCTCTCTGGGTCGACAAGGTACATCGTTAACTGTGATCTATAAGAATGCTAATAACATTGATCTAGTATCGCCCTCGAACTCTGGACTCTCTTCACTATCATGCCGAATTGACAGCCAGGCTCCGAGCACTTGTCAGTCAATGGATTTGAACGACTCATTCAGCGCACCTGAATATCTGCGAGTAGGCAAGCTCTGGCGACTTCCCTCATATGCTGTTCTTCGGTCCGAGCGGGGCTGGTAAAAAGACGAGGGTCGCATGCACTTTACGCGAGTTGTTTGGCCCTGGAGTCGAGAAGGTAAGTATTCAGAAAACCATCTCGAACCAAGTAGCTTGAAATATCTGTTGCAGATCAAAATCGACCAAAGAGTCTTTATGACTCCTTCAAAACGCAAACTAGACGTCAATATCGTGCAAAGCAATTTTCATATCGAGATCACTCCCAGGTGCGCTACGACCAACCGTTTGTACATGTCATATTGATCTTTGAGCCAGTGACGTCGGCATGTACGACCGGGTAGTCATCCAGGAAATTTTGAAGGAAATTGCACAAACGCAGCAGGTTGACTTGAACGCCAAACAACGCTTCAAAGGTGGGACTTGTCACTACGACGATTGTGAAGATTGACCATCACTAGTTGTGGTCATTAGTGAAGCGGACAGTCTAAGTAGAGACGCTCAAGCCGCCCTTCGACGAACGATGGAGAAATACATGTCAAATATGCGTATCATACTATGTGCCAACAGCACAAGTACATTGATTGCGCCAATCAAATCGCGTTGCTTGTTAATCCGGGTGGCAGCTCCAAACGAAGACGAGGTATCTCATTTTATCAAATGGAGGATTTCCTGATTACATTGCTAAGCCTTTGAACAGATGTCAAGGTGCCTGAACGAAGTTGCCAAGAAAGAGCGATTCGATCTCCCCCCTTCGGCAGCGCAAGAAATCATCCAAGACTCGAACGGAAATCTCCGCAAAGCCCTTCTTGTTCTGGAAACATTAAAAATGCAATCGTCAGTCAAGTTCCTTAGCATGTCGGATACTCAGAACTCAAATGACTTCGAAGGCCCGACTTAACAGGCCCTCTGACAATTGCTAAACCGGATTGGGAGACATATTGTCATAAATTGGCAGACATGATTCTGCAAGAGCAAACACCACAACGCGTACTGGACGTGCGAACAAAGCTATATGAATTGCTTGCGCACTGCATCCCCCCAGATGTCATCATTAAAGTCACCCCTTCTCTTTCCTCTCGACATCCATCAAATTGACGCTCCCTTGTCAGACTATCTCAAACCGCCTGGTGGACAATGTAGCCGAACCCCTCAAGGCTGATGTTATACATTGGGCTGCGTTTTATGTGAGTGGGTTTCCGTTTGACCCTAGTCAGAAATGAATCCTTCAAATAGCAAGTCCGCATGCGATTAGGCAGTAAAAAGATCTTCCATCTTGAAGCGTGGGTTATCAAAGTGATGAGCTTGTATAAGGTATTTTCTTCAAATTAAAATATCTCTGTTACTGAACTCGGACCGTAGCACTTTTTCTATGACGTGGATCTCACTGGCGACTTCGAGGATTGATATTCCCTGTACCTGTACATTTGGTTTATGTATTATTCTGGATTCGCTAGGGCAGCGAATTTACATGATGCAACCTCGATCACTGGCGTTGACCTCAAGAATGCCAGATGCGCTTCTGTTGCTCGTCAAGGATCTGGACAAAAGGATCGGCTTCCGTCCCGATCCCGTATTTCACATATTTAGCTGGGGGCTGTCGCGCATGAGTACCGCTTGCCCATCTCGCTCCGGGCTCAGTGCCATAAATCACCTCAGGGGGAGTAAGTTTGTGCTTGGCGTATGCAGAAACTGGTCACATACGATATTTCCATCTCCCTGAAAGGCCAAAAAGGTCTTTGGATCAGGTTGTTCCCGCGGTTTATTTGGGGTACTCCATACCACTTCCCACTGATTCCTGTCTAAAGGCCATGTGACAGGCACGGTATTTAGCTTTTGGTGTGGAAGTTTGGATCGTAGAGTCAGCCATTGGCAATAAGGACTTAATGTCCAGATCAACACCCGACCGTCTGGAAGCGGTCGACAGACATAATGTCCGTTTCGCATTTCTTGACCCATGCGATCGATGTAATGGGATGCAAAGAGAATGGAGCCTACGGGATTGGCAAGTGCCAAATACGGGGCTTCTTCAGAGATTCGTATTGTCGGGACACCAGTAACGTGATCTTGAGGGTCATGTGGAGGGGCGTGAGGGGCACAATCATGTTTGACTGCGCCAGTATGGTCGGTTATCCTCAAACGACCAATTCCATCAAATATGAATAGAGGATCGTGGCCAAGATCTTTTCCTTTGAGGCCCATTTCCCACAGTGGTTCTCCTCCAGGCAATTTTCGGATCCTGACATCCCCATCCTCGTCGAAGGAAATGCGGACCTTCGATAACGAGAAGCTCTCGTTTACACGGAGCCTAAATTCTCCGGGGCCGAAAGCCCTGATCGGCGTTCGACCAGGCTGGACCGCAAGAAGGTAACTGATTCTTCCTCGCACATATTCTTTTTGCTTAACGACGTTGTCTTTCAGGGGTTGATCAAACACGAAAGCAGCTGGAGTTGCCAGCAGGTTAGGAAGTGTGCGGGAGATGTCTCCTTCGTATTTGACAGATGGGGCAGAAACATTCCCAAGTGTCGTCCAGTTTGCGACATCGACAAGGGGAAACCCGTATCCCATGCTGCCGGTACTCGTGCCTGAGGATGTGATTAGATTGTTCATGACAATGGCACCCGAGTTTATGACGCCGTCGCCATTGTGTGAAAATGCCCGAGGGCCTTGAGCAATGCCACATTTCACATAGGAACCTGACACCAATGATCAGGCGATGTCTTTGTAAACAAGCCCGAATTATGCTAACTTACCTTCCACTTCGATGGTGTTATGCAAAACACGTGTCCAGGTGTAGTTTCCTTTGTCTGTCCATACACATGAGAGTTATCACGCTAAGCATGACACATCATTGACGTACGCGGCTGCCAGTCGACCATCGCTATCGCATTCAGACATACTTGAGACTTGGTTGTGATCGTGTTCGATGTGATTAGGCTTCCAGGGGCACCGAAGATCACGATCCCTCCGTCGGTCCCATCGATGATGTGATTGCCGGCGACGAGACCGTCTGTTCCAGCGAAGCTGATGCCATCGGCCCAGCGGTTCGATTCATCCTTTCCTCTGCATGCTGCCGAATAAGCATGCTTCGGATTTCATTGATAAGCTTACGCTGGCCCAATGATGTTATTCGTGAATCTGACGTTCTGAGAACCCTCGAATGCTTGGATGCAGCTCCAATTACGTGGGTGACGAATGACACAGCGATCGACAACCTGATAGCACGATGAAAAGCTTGAATACGTGCATGTTGCTAAGCGAAAATGAGATAAGATCCCGAACCTGATGAACTGCAGTCTGTCCCATGAGGACCATGACGCCACAGTCCGCACTCCATCCGTACTTTTCTCTACCACCGTCGAAGGCGAGATTCCGTATTCTGACACCGCTTTTTCCAAAGCCTTGAATAAGATATTTCTTCAGAACTTTAGTCGCTTGCAGAAGCGCGAGCTCGGATTCTTGGGTTGGGTAGCCCAACGTCGCTATTTCCTGATATTCATGAAGAAAGATGGTATCATGGACGTCCCAAACACTACCGGGAGGCAGGTACAGTGTCGAGCTAGGGCCCAGATTATCGAGAGCCTTCTGTATTGTGGCCGAGGTATTGGGTCCTTCTGTTAGAATGTCTGATTTGCCCAGGGCGAACATCGTTAGCTCGGGCGTTGGATAGCTTCCTGGCGGGTAGATCGCGCCCGGATTGCCAGATTCGCATCGCGTAGATTGGGAACTGTGTTGAGTCATCGTGGGGATAAAGCAAGCTGGGCAGCTGGGCAACGGGCGACGATGACGCCGGGAGGCAGTGGGCAGAAGGGCGGAGAAGCTTCAAAGGCACGAGGACAGCTTCTGCCCCAGCGACGTCAGAGAGAGCCCTAGAATTATTGGATCACTATAGCGAGGTCGCCAGTTTCCTTTCGAGGTGATTCCAGGCGAGCACGAGCCTCAGTCGACGTCCGAGAGCGCTTCACGGTTGCTGCGCGTTGCGTGATAGTCTCGAGGGCATTAATAGAACTGTTCACATTGTTGATGGATAAGAACTGGATAGCACGTTCTTCGCTGTGTTGGTTGCTTTGATCCCAACACAGCACTTGGCACTCGCCATCGCCCCCCGCGGTCCTGAGCCAAAGCGAGACAAGCCGAGACGCCTGTGCTATTAGTAGTCCGTGATTATCTGACGTCCAGCATTCTCTTCCCTTCTGTTCCCCACCCTCATCATCATGGCACCACGGCCAAAGGCTCTCAAGCTAGGCAGGGCTCTCAAGACGGCCGCGAGGCTTCCTGTTCGAGTTGCAGGCAGAGGCTCCGGTCGCAACAATCTCGCACCCAAGGCCGGCGAAGAGCCCTTCGTCATCCTCAAGGTCCAAATCCTAGCTTGCAACGATCTCATTGCTAAGGACAAGAATGGCTTCAGCGACCCGTGCGTTCTGCTTATATATCTCTTATCACCGCACAATCTAATAATGCCGCAGCTTCGTCGTTGCTTCCTACCTTCGCCAACGCCATTCCACTCCAGTGCAGAAACGAACGCTCAATCCGACATTCGCAGCTCATGATGCCACCTTTGAATTTCCCATCTATTTATCTTTGGTTGAACATCACGGAGTTTTGGAATTTGTAGTGTGGGACAAGGATGTCTTGAGAAAGGATTATATCGGAGAGGCATCCCTTCCGCTGGAGGAGTGGTTCAATGGAGACGAATATGCATTTGACAGCGAAAGAAATTTCGTGAGTATATATATGCGCTCTGCTTGCGATCCACGATCTGATGTCTTGCAAGCCGTTTGAACTGCCTCTGCTCTCATCGAAAGCTTCAACCCCTCCCGGTGGCACGATCCGAGTACGGCTCGGTTTCGCTCCCCCTTCGCCTCTTCACCATTTCCCGGACTATGAAGAAATATACCACGACCTTCTGAGACGTTCTAGACATGCCGATCCGTCTATTATGTCGGCTCCGGCGGTACGTTTCATATGGTTTCGCAGACTTAATATCGTGCTCATTTCCGCTTTTATTCCGTTTATTAGACTGAAGGCATTGGCACGATTCGTTCGCATCAGAGTGGTCCGGCATTCGAGGACGACGGGCTGAGTTCAGATGATGAACATACCGACGATGACGAGCTTGACATCCTTCTCATGCCCACATCTCCCGCACCCCTTCCCTCTCCTGATCCTCTGAAAGCCCCCAAAGAACCACTCAATGTTGCCATTGAACCGCCCACTCCAGCTGTCTCGAACGCTCCTGCTCTCCCTCAGAAGGCTGAAAGCACCGGCACACGATCCAGAACCTTCGCGATAAAACGACCGACGCTACCTAGTCGCTCGTCCTCCGCCGGTGAAACTGGTGTAGCATCGCCTGCGCCTTCAGCATCCACATCGTCAAAGAAGAAAACGCGGCCGAGATTCCGGCGATCATGGGGAAGCAAGGCGTCAGAGTATAATCTGACAACGCAGAATGATATCATGGGTATTATCATGATCGAAATCGTGGGTGGCAAGGACCTGCCAAAGGTCAAAAATAGTAAGCACATTTGCGTTAACAATGCTACATCCTCCTAAATGGCATCGCCTTCAGTCACTCGCACTGGATGGGATATGGACCCCTTTGTTGTCATATCCTTTGGCAAGAAAGTTTTCCGCACCCGCGTCATCCGGCATTCACTCAACCCAGTCTGGGAAGAAAAGTTACTCTTCCACGTGCGGCGATACGAGACTCAGTTCAATGTGCATTTCACTGTGTTAGATTGGGACAAGCTCACCTCGAACGATCACGTTGGAGAGGTCACGTTTGATCCCAACGAGTTACTTGCGAATGTCCCGAAGCCGGACGAGAAGACCGGGTTGTATAGCGAAGACGCGGATGGGACACATGATATGAAAGAGTTCACAGTTCCTTTGAATACCGCAAAGGACGTTCCTTGGGACGGGAAGCACAACCCTACGCTCACATTCCGGTGCGCCTTGTCTGATTAAGTGTTGACTTTTTGTTAATCGTCCCACAGTGCAAAATACCAGCCATATGACGCCCTTCGGCAACGATTCTGGCGGTACTACCTCAAGCAGTATGACGCTGACGATACACGTTCTATATCACACCTCGAGATCAGCTCTATGTTGGACTCTCTCGGATCCACTCTTTCATTCGAGACTATCGACGGATTCTTCAGCCGCTTCGGCAAGACTCCGGATGAAGATTTAACGATCGACGAAGCAATTATATGTCTTGAAACGGAAGTCTGCAAGCCGAATTCAGAAAAGAAACTATTACCAGCAGAGGAGCAGCATTCCGAACCCTCTGTTCCAGGCACGCCCAATCTATTGGGTAAAACGCCCCCAATGCAAGGTCTGGGTCTGGATCACATCGACTTCTCAGGCCCGCCACTTCAAGTTAGCACGAGCTACACAAGTGGAAGCAGTTCAGACACAAGCCCAAGTCGTTCCACTTCTTTCCCTCCGCTCCCTCCTGGTTCACCTACCGAGCGGAGCCAACTGCCTCTCTTTGACAACGTCATTACGGATGCACCTGTTCAGTCCTCTCAAACTTCTCAAACGACACTCGTTCATACTAGTAGATCCACGACATCGCAGACGAAACTCAGCCCTCATCGCCAAGCATCGGCATCATCCTCCGATGCTGACGAATCTCCTACCTCGTCGTCGACGACGGACGTTGAAAGGGTGATCAATATCAAGAATTGTCCCCTCTGTCATCGGCCTAGGTTGAATGCCAAGGCGGAGATGGATATTGTCACCCATCTTGCCCTCTGTGCTAGTCAGGACTGGGGGAGAGTGGACAGGATCATGGTCAGCAACTTCGTGACTCCAAGCCAGGCCCAGAGAAAATGGCTTATGAAAGTCATCTCGAAAGTGTCAAGTGGGGCTTATCAGCTTGGAGCGGTGAGTATTCGTTTAAACTGGCCCATACGAAAGTACTTACAAGGAACAGAATTCCGCAAACATCATCGTGCAGAATAGGATGACCGGGCAGCTGGAAGAGGAAAAAATGCAAGTTTATGTGCGGCTGGGGATCAGAATTCTCTACAAGGTATGGTCCCTCTGCAGCCGAGTCCCTCAGGGTGTTGAACGCTGTCTTATTCTAGGGCGCGAAGAGTCGTATGGAGGGTGCAAGAGGTTCGTACATAATTCATCCCGTTCAAGACGTATTCATGACATTCCTCCAGCACGTCGACTCCTGAAATCAATGTCAATCAAGCAAGGGCAGAAATACGATTCGCCGGCTTCTGCTGCTGAGATCCCTACCTTTATCCGGTTCCATAAACTCAACGTGGATGAAATCAGAGATCCCATCAGTTCTTATAGTGAGTGGCTCTTTGTTAGTGTTACCGTAGGCTCATCAAAGTTCCTCAGAAACCTTCAATCAATTCTTCTATCGCAAATTGAAAGACGGTGCTAGACCTGTGACAGATCCCGATGATCCCACGACGATCGTCAGTGCAGCCGATTGTCGGCTTGTAGTCTTTGAATCGGTCAACGAAGCTACGAAATTGTGGATCAAGGGTCGCGAATTCACTGTTGCTCGTCTTCTGGGTGATGCATACAAACATGAAGCTGCTAGATATGCAGGTGGATCTCTAGCTATCTTCAGATTAGCGCCTCAGGATTATCATCGCTTCCACTCTCCGGTTGATGGTGTTATCGGACCCATGACACACATTTCAGGAGAGTACTACACGGTCAATGTAAGTCTGGTCCTTTCCGTGTAGCCCCTCTCTCACCTCTTCTGGTAGCCCCAAGCCATCCGGACTGCGCTCGATGTATACGGTGAAAACGTGCGCAAGATTGTCCCTATTGACAGCCCCTCATTTGGCCGAGTCATGGCGGTTTGCATTGGCGCCATGATGGTTGGAAGTATCTTGACAACCGTCGACGAAGGCAACAACGTCGCCCGCGGGCAAGAATTTGGATATTTCGCCTTTGGTGAGGCTAATTCTTTCTAAGTCTTTTCTCGCTAAAATCAATTGTTGTCTATAGGGGGCTCAACTATCGTCTTACTTCTTGAGAAAGATACGGTCAAATGGGATGAAGATCTCATCATTAACGGACGTGCATCTCTTGAAACGCTCGTCCGTGTCGGCATGGGAATTGGCAAGAGTGTGCGCCAACGCGCGCGCTCACCTGCTCCCGCACCTTAACCACTTCCATTCTATGCTAAGAGTCACGACACTATACCCATATCAGGACTATATCTGTTACCGCATATTTCTTTGTTAATGTTTCTGCCATTCTGATCATCCCAATGCCGACTATACTCTCATGCATCGTTAATTATTACATTTGGAAACACAATACAAATCAACTATTGACAGTGGATCGCTAAAGCACATGCTAAAACTCATCTGTGACAGGGACTATAAGGATAAAATATTTGGTAAACTGGCGGATCAGAAAAATGCTGAGATTATTATGCACAAGAACATATACTGCCACGAGATTGCTGCCAGGATGTCTCCGCCGCTGGTATGAACTGAAGCTGTAGGTGAAGCCGTAGAAGAGATCGAAAGAGCCGCCCGAGGAGAAACAGCGTCTGAGTTCGCCGAGGACGTCGGAGAGGCCTCCTGAGTAGTGGATTGCGTGCTAGAGGTGGCGGTAGTAACCTGGGAGGCTTGATAGAGATCTGTACTCTGATACGTGACACAGTTCGAAGTGGCGGGAATTTTCGGTTCGTAAGGCAACGTAGAAATGACCCCAGCGGAAGTTCCAGGTTGGGTATACGTTTGAACTATGGGGGATGAGAATGATGAACGGTGTAGCCGCAGCCTTCGTAAATGCGTACCGTTACCAGAAGCGTCTGTATATACACCAGGAAAGTCTTGGTTATCGGAGTCGCACGACAAGAAAACCCCGTCTTCATACGCCGCCGGTGCGTTGTACGAGCATCCGATGCGATCAAAGGAATGTTGACAGTAGTTCGCAGCATCACTACCTGTTGGATCACATGCCTTAAAGCAAAATACACCTCCACCCATGAAGCTATTTGACGCGCCACAATTCAGCCGCGTAACTGTTGAGATAACGGTCTGACGCACTTTGTCCATTGAATTACTTGAGTGTAGGTAGAATTGTCTCCATTGCTCGCAGGGAAACCATTGGAGAATAGCAGGCCGCCCAACGGGTTGCCTCGCTGTGAATACTTTAGCGCATACAAGTCGATATTTTGAACGTGATTACCAGATCTGCCCCGTGAGGATCCATTTCGCCACCTGAGTCGCCCGCTTGCATGTCAATTTTCGTTTGGTCGATGTGTCCGGTGATTTGTATATAGGCTAATTGATAGAGCTACGATCAGAGGACCACAAGCCTAGACCTGGGGACTTACCTGGGGCTCGCAGAAATTGCACTCCTGTAAGAGCACCGGGAGGGATAACGCGAGTCCCGTGACCGGGTTGACTGCACCATGCAACCGTTTCACTTTCAGTGTCTGCGATAGTCGAGTCTGGTGTTGGGGGCCCCCAGACACACCAGTCTACCGATGTAATCGGTGGGCAAGTTGGGGGGCGTAAGAAGGCGAGATGACAGACGTACCAGCCAGATTATTAACGAACGCAGTTTGACAAAGAGAATCGGGGCCTTCGGTGCCAGAATTGCATATATTATACCCCGATTGAGGACCACGACCAGTGGCGACAGGATCAACTTGTTGAGGCTCAGGGCGACGTCATTAAGCAATCGCAACGAACGCGAAGAAATGTTCTCACCAAGTCCGGGTAAGTAAATTTCTGATCCACCAACGGCGTGATAGTGGTGCTCTGGGCCAAGACACTAATCGCAAATGCTGCGAGGACCAGAAAAGGTTGAGAAACGAATGGCAGATTGAACGAGCGTGTGTTTTGCATCATTGATTGCAATATTATCTTCGAGATGGGAGTTTCGGATTGTGAAAAACCGCAGAAGTGAGCGACTGATAGTTCTAGTACGGGGTAACTGGGATGAGGCAAGATGAAGGTTGGAAACAGAATGAAGCGAGTGCCGACATTCGAATTCCGCGAGCTCGGCCTATTTTTGCATCAGTACCAGAAATAGTTCTGCAGGAATTTGTTTGAGAACTGGAGTCCTTTGGTGCCCCCAGTGCTGTGATGATGTGTGTGCTCTCTCGGTGGTCGTCAGAGGCGTCGACGACGCGCTCGACGTGCCTGATATCACACCGGCGTTCTTTCGGCATCCGGCTATATGTCTCCTAGCCTTGAGTTTCCTTTTCTGGATGACTCTTTCTAAACGGAGGTCATCTCTTTCACATGTCTCATATTCTGCTGAAGTCACTGGTTGAGCTGCCCCAGGCACTATAAGAGCTCATCTACTATTTTGTCGATCAATTCTCGCTCTACGGAATGGCTCTCTCATTCAAAGGTCATACGGTCGTCGTCACGGGCGCAGGTGGCGGGCTCGGAAAAGCGTATGATGATTTTGTATGCCTTGTGAATGATGCCATTCAACTTTGGCTTTCAGATACTCTCTCTTATTTGCATCCCGGGGTGCTAACGTCGTCGTCAACGATGTCTCAGAAGCCGCTGCTAGCAAAGTTGTTGACGAGATTCGACGAAGTACTGATTGATTAAGTCTGTGGGCATATCTCAGAGAGTCTGACTGTCCAATATCAGTGGGAGGTTCTGCCGTCACTAGTGTGGCATCCGTGACGGACGGTGAATTGATCATTAAAACGGCTGTCGAGCACTTTGGAACGGTCACAATCTTAATCAATAATGCTGGTATTCTTCGGTTCGTCCAGCATTCTTTCTGAGCTTTTGTTCTAACTTATG
The DNA here is from genome assembly GCA_001630475.1 of Sistotremastrum niveocremeum HHB9708. Classification (NCBI taxonomy): domain Eukaryota; kingdom Fungi; phylum Basidiomycota; class Agaricomycetes; order Sistotremastrales; family Sistotremastraceae; genus Sertulicium; species Sertulicium niveocremeum. Next base: position 256,432 of record KV419410.1, on the reverse strand, counting down.
CACAATCCTTAGAGACCGAAGGTTCAAAATGTTCTTCACCCTCCGAGCACTCGTTTAATATCGTATTAGCTTCAAAAATATGAGCGACAAAGAGTGGGACTTTGTGCAATTGGTCCACCTCAAGGGTGCTTTCTCCTGTACAAAGGCTGCCTGGCCAGTCTTCGTTAAGCAAAAGTTCGGGCGAATAATCAATACCGCAAGTGCTGCGGGCCTCTATGGTATGTACGGTCGTGTTTCTCATAATCCTAAGCTCAAGTCGTGTTAGGTAACAACGGACAGGCCAACTATAGTGCTGCCAAGATGGGTTTAGTTGGTTTCACCAAGACACTTGCGTTAGAAGGTGAAAAGTACGGAATCAAAGCCTCTGTGATTGCTCCAGTGAGACACAACTTTTTTGAGCTCTTATCAACGTGTTGACTGCGTTCAGATGGCAGCCTCGGCTATGACAGAAACGGTGATGCCACCTGATATGCTTGCCGGCCTCAAAGTAAACCTGCTCTGCGCGCCGAAGTGACTATCACCTCTGATAATCTGTCCTAGCCCGAATTTGTGGCACCACTAGTTGCCGCATTGGCTCATCCAGACGGTCCTGAGGCCAATGGTCGACTTTTTGAAGTTGGTGCAGGATTTGTGGCAGAAGTTCGCTGGGAACGATCACATGGCGTCCATTTCCGCTTGGATGAAACATTTACCCCATCAGCTGTGCGCCTCGAGTTTTATAAGGCGATGGTGTATTGACCATGGCTATCAGATAGCTGCACAGTGGGACAAAATCACCGACTTTGAAAATCCAGAACAGTGAGTCGAAAGATTAGCGGCAGCAGATTGACTCACTATTAGTTAGTCCAATGCGAATTTCCGATACGGACCTCAAGGTTCATATGACGTTCCTTCGCCAGTCGACATGTACTCAATAGTCGTCCTAGAGAGCTTTGGATTTGTCGAAGGCATCTTCTCCGAATCCACAGTCGTCGCCCGAGATTAGATTTGATGGAAAGACAGTCATCGTTACCGCTGCAGGAGCTGGTCTCGGAAGTGCGTATGCGCTCATGTTCGGAAAGTTAGGAGCGAACGTGGTCGTCAACGACACTGACGAAGCCAATGTCAACGCTGTTGTAAGCGAGATAAACAAAGGTATGCATGGGGGATACTCGATGCGATTATCTCTTTCTGACTCGGAGGCAATTGTTAGCGGGTGGCAAGGCTGTCCCATCAATCACCTCTACCGAAGACGGTGAGGGCATCGTGAAGACCGCCTTGGATGCGTTTGGCGGCGTCCATGTCCTGGTTACAAACGCCCGCGTACTTAGATCCAAACCGTTCGGGGAAATGAGTGAAGCCGACTGGGACGAGGTTGTGGACGTCAACATTCGGTAATCCCATTCCATTTCTAGATCGACCAGCAATTAATGATTACACCTTAGAGGATCATTCCGCGTATGTTCTATCTCATTTCATTTCCGCCATTCGGAATGTCCTGGAGCCTAATGTCGCTTCCAGTGCGCCAAAGCCGTGTGGCCAATTTTCCAGAAGCAGAAATATGGGAGAATCATCACGACTGCATCTAATATCGGTATATGTACGCCGTGGTTTCATTTATCCTTGCCCAGCCAGACTTACAGACGCTCCAAAGACGGAGCGCCTAGTTTGGCAAACGTAAGCATCATCTCAGAGTCACCTGTCTAGGTCCCCCGTTCATAAATTATCCAGTATTCCACTGCAAAAGCTGCTATAATCGGCTTCACCAAAACACTCGCCATAGAGGGTGCTAGATCGAATATTCTCGCAAACGTCGTCGCGTCCACTGCTCCAATTCGTGCGAGAAGTCCAAATTCGTACACTCAGCTCTCATTTTCAAGATAAAAAGTTGACATTGTTTTAGGCAGGAAGACCTAGCAGATATATTTAAAGTTGTTTCTCAGTGTGCTTCCTTTGACACCCCTATCTAACATTATGTTACATAGTCTGATTACCTGGCACCCGTTCTTGGCTATCTGGCAAGCGAAGGTTGAGAAATCCTTATAACGTCAGGCGAATGTTTTAACACTCCCTTCAGCGAATGAAGAAACCACGGGAAGTCTGCTTGAAGTCGCAGGAGGCTGGGCCGCACAAACTCGATGGCAACGTGCTGGCGGCTTCGGGTTTCCACACAAGAAACCTCTGACACCAGAAGCCGTAATATCGAAGTGGAACAAGTTCACTAACTTTGGTATATGACACCCTAGGACGTTCGAGATAGACTGACTTAACATCATGAACTAGATGATGGCCGAGCCACAAATCCGGCGTCTACGCATGAAGCCCTTCAGCAAATCATCGAGAATTTCGAAAACGAGAATGAAGAAGAAGAATACGCTGATCCTGATGATCCGGATGTCGTCGTGGAAGCCAAAAAAATCCGCGGTGACCCAGAAGAATATAGCTATGAGGAAAAGGATGTGATTTTATACAACCTCAGCGTTGGGGCTACTGAGAAAGAGGTACGCCTCTTACATTTTTGTGGTGATAATCGTAATGAGAATGCGATTTTGTGGCAGCTTCCTTTGACATACGAAGGCGATTCAGATTTCCGTGCCCTACCGACCTTTGGAGTCATCCCGGCCTTTGCATCGGCTTCAGCATTTTCGCTCGACTGGCTGCCTAATTACAATCCTGTGAGTATGATTCGAGTTCAGTACAGGGGTCAGGATTAATCAATCCTTCGAAGGCAAAACTATTACACGGAGAACAGTATTTGGCTATCAAGGCCCCAATACCCACCAGTGGAACCCTCGTTACTACGACTCGGTATCCTTTCTCCGTAGCTCCATAAAGCGCTGGCTCATCCCTCCGCAGAGTTCTGGAAGTTCTAGACAAGGGCAAAGCCGCCTCTGTGAGAACGATCAGCGAGACAAAAGATCCAAGCACCGGAGAGATCATATTCGAGAATGTCATGACCGTCTTTGTGAGGGGTTCGGGTGGTTTCGGTGGGAAGAAAACAGGCAACGGTACTGAGGACGAGAACAGGTTGGGCTGGTTACTGACTGCGAGAGCTAGACTTTGGCCCTATAACTGCAGCAAACGAACCACCACAACGAAAGCCAGATGCCGTTGCAGTAGAGAAGACCAACGCTTCGCAAGCAGCATTATATCGGTAAGTATGCACACCGATAGTGACTTCTCAATGCTAATACAAATTTATCAGACTTAACGGTGACCTGAACCCGCTGCACGTGAGTACCTCGATTTGTATCTCTTTACTAGACACCGAGCCTGGGCGGGTCAAAGATTCTTCCTGAATTTGCGGCTATCGGAGGTTACAGTACACCTATTCTACATGGTATGAGTCTGAACCTATAGCTCTCATGCGGTCGCTCATGTGAGTAATGTCATCAAAGGCCTCTGTTCATTCGGCATTGCTGGCAAGCATGTTTTCAAGACCTTCGGTGAAATAAAGGACATCAAAGCTCGGTTCGTAGTAGCACAAATGGCGCATTGATTGCCGACGGGTGACCTCTATCCCACAGGTTCGCAGGTGTCGTGTATCCTGGAGAGACGTTGGTTACGGAGATGTGGAAGGAGAATGACAAAGTCATATTCAGTAAGCCAGCGTTGTCATTTTCTTCCGAGATCTCCTCTCAACCTAAGGTCCGTAGATGTGAAAGTCAAGGAACGTGAGAGCGTTGTGCTTGCCGCAGCAGGAGCCACGCTGTTGCAAGGGACATCTGAGTCCTTACCTCTGAAATCCAAACTGTGATGAAAGGGCTCGGTGAGCTACGTTCATATGCCTTGTCTAGATGAAGCCTTCGTGGCGCTCGTCCCATAATAAACTTTGATCGCCGTCCTAGAATCGAAGCACAAGACCAGATGACGGTTTAATTCATGCACGCTTTATGCCCGAAAGTACCTGTCAATTTCGATGAATTCAGTGGGCATTTCCGGAGATTGGTCACGCCTTTGAGCTTTCCTCGAAGAGGTGTCTTCCTTCAATCGTCGAGTGGAGCTGAGGGGACTGGAGGCAGACAGGCCCTCCTATCTGTCTGGGTGCATTGCTGCAATGTGATCGTGCCGAAAGGATATCTTATCTTTATGAAAGACTGATTTAGACTTCCGTCGCGGAATCGATCGGCAGGTCGAAAGAAAAGTCAAGTCGAAAATGTTGATGGCTGTACCTGAAGATATGGAAAGGGTCATCAATGCAGGAGTACCCACTACGCGGTCCCTTCATGAAAGCCTCCTTGGTACCTTAGACTCGGAGGGGCAATAACAACTAAGCTGGCCTTGCTGCTTATAGCAGTGAATGAGCACGTCACGGCGCCGACAGGTTCCTTAACATTATCTGATTGGGAATCGGGCGAACATCTCCTCAGCGCGCAAGGTACTACGTTCGAACATCGAAGACTTGCGTGCAATTATTTCAACCTTGCTCGCCGCACCATCCGAGTTCCCTTAAGGGAGAGAAGGGACCATCAAGGATTCAGTGGAACTCACGAGAGGCGACTCTCTATGCGAAGCACCGGCTTTAGATCCCACCATGCAGCCGATCGGGCAACGCTCGTCCCGGAAACCGAGAGCCGGAAACCGCAACCCGTTAATCTCGGGATCTTGAATGATTTGGGATACAAAAAGATTCACATGTGGTAACCTACCACATATGGTGGGTTCGTTCCGAACAGAAAGAGTGTGCACCACGAGTTACCAAAAGAGGAAGCGTCCCACCTGGGTCCCTAGAAACCGGAATCGGAATCCGGATGGGTGCGGTGGATTCAGACTCAACTTTTCAACCGGGTGCCACAAGCTGATCATGGGCCAGGAGCGGATGAACCCTTTCCTGTCACGGAGAGTCTCACTCATCATCGCTCAGCGCTGAGGATCTTCCTTCCGTATGATCGATATATATGATCGTCTATGTAGTATTACTTGCAAAGCAGGCTTAAGGGAAACGTATTCGAAGCTCATTCATTCCGTTCAAATGCTTGTTCTGGAGTCTGGACTTACGAAAGTACACTCGGTCTTTCTCATCAGATCCCTCTGGTATTGAATCAAGTAGCTACGTAGGAAGAACGTTTACCGTTGCCGGACCGTTGTTCTATATGCACCCCACGTACGGCAAGTTGGCAACCTTGGAAGCTGCGTCACGACTGTGGAGAAGGAGACGCGAAATAAGCAGTGCGACGAGAAAGGAGAGATGGGTTTGGAGACGACCAAATATTCTACGTCGTTGGACATCTTTGGAGACAAACAGATGAACGAATGGCACTCGTACGGGGATCCCGAGACCGGTTAGCCACTGCAGATAAACCCCACGATGGCATAATATCGGCGAGGCTGCTCCTCTAGAAGAGTCTGAATATTAATTAGGGCCAGATTGGAGCAGGAGCATCATACGGGAGTCCATGCTTTGCGGCGAGCAGCAAGGGCATCAGAGGAAATAGAGGAGAATAATCGGGGGTGGGACTGGGTGGGATCGAAGCCCTATTTGATCGAGGCCTGCCCTGCTTCTTGCTTACGGTAGTTCTCTCTTCCAAGTAGAATTCCGATGTCCGAAGCCCATGTCTTTCTGATCGCCGCTTCCTGCCTTCGCCATGCGAATCACTCGCTCTACGCCCGCAAGCCAATTTGTCAGTCCAGCACCCACAAGTTTCACATCCATGACGAGCAAACAAGTCAAGAAGAGCAAGCATTTTATTACAGTATCAGTCTCAACAACAATGTTATCCGGGTTTTTTGAGTGAGATGAGAGAGAAATACGAAGTGAAAGACCAGCATATATGAACGAGGGACGAGAACGAAGGACGATATGGACAGCTATGCCAAGAACGCAATATCAAAGAGCGGCGCTCACTGGCAATAAGAGAATATAAGCCGAAGGAGTGAGAGGATAGGAAACGAGGGGAGAAACCACTATGAGGACCAGCGAGAGTTTATAGTAAGACGAGGAGGTAGGGAAAAGAGCGAGGAGAAAGCGAAGATTAGGAACGGGTCAAGTATGCCGTAGAGGGATGTTCCGTCTCGCGGAGACATATGAATGAGGAACTACTGATACACTATCGGACCCCCAAAAGTCAGTTACGGCCACGTATATGCGCATATAGATGCATACCTAGTATCGTACTTTTTCACAAAACTAGCAGAGGATCACTCTGAGCGGAGAGCGTACTCGCAGGTACCTTTGGTAAGGTGATAACGGAGTCCATTAGGGTTAAGATAACTTTTGACGCAATTGGGACGGGGGCATTTGTGGGGTTTCGAGCGAAGCTCCTCGAACGATTGTGGGTGGTGAGAACGGCGGCGTCCCGATGAATGTTTCGACTTTTTGAAGGGAGCCTTGTGGACGTGGAGAGATGTCTCCGAATATGAGCGATTGACGCTAGTAATGTCAATGGGCGACGAAGGTGACGGTGAAGGCGGGGTCGAGAGCAGCGAAGGAATTACAAAGGAGGTGCGTGGGGAGGAGGGCGACGAGGGCGACGATGCAGATGACGAAGAGCTATCGTCTGTCAAAGGAGGGGGTGTGCATGGAGAGTAGTCGTCCAACGTCGAGGGCGACGGACTGACCAGTCTGGGAGTGATGCTTGGGACGAGGATAGGGTGGTAGGCGTCCCGGAACACCGAAGGGGTGGGAGAGCGAATCGTGGGGGAGTGATGGGAGATCAGGGAAGGCTGAATGCATTGCTCAGACTTGGTGTCCTGGACCTGAATGTCATCGAAGGCGGCGATAGCATGGAAATCGGAATCAAATGGCGATGAAGACAGGTCTGTCGTCCAGGAGGGGGTGAGTGGTGTGCTTGGTTCGCTCTGTGACGAATCAGAGGCAGTGGGCGACGGTGGAGGGGGCGTTGATGACGGGTTGAATGGGATCTTGGAACCGTCCTCAGACGTTAGCAAGCAATGAATATCTTCAAAGTGCTGGATGAGATCATGGAAGTCTCTGAGCTGAATGCCGCAGCACTTGAAGCCCGAGAACTGTGCAAGTAGATCAGCAAGAGGCAAGAGGTGGACACTGTGAGAGCTCGACGTACAAAGGACTGCTCGAGGGCGGGGGCGGGGGGAAGGGCGAGGAGGTCGTCGGGAGCGAAGGGAGTGTAGAGATCAGCTTGGGGAACGGTGGCGAGGACGCGAGCGAGTTGGGACGACATCTAGGGCAGAGATAGATAAAAGAGTGGGTGGCTTGTGGTGGTTGAGGAGAGAGAATATATGAGACGGACTCGCTTAGCGACCCAACTTGCCGGCACCCGGCGGAAGCTTTAGCTATAACAAATCACTTTTATATTTATTTCCTCCAATATTTCGTGCAGATCCAGCGATCGGCTCCTTTGCCCGACCCGAGCCCCATACTATCCTCGCCGGCCCACGTCGCTCGTCCGCCCAAAATGCAGCATGCACAATGCTCGTTGACAGTCTCTATCACCTCCTCTCCTCGCGCGGTGCCTGGGCGACGCACAGTCCCAAGCCAATGCATCCACCCCAAACCGTCATCCCTGTCTCGCTTTGCCGAAACGAGAATAAAGGCAGATAGAACACAGCGTGCGACCCCCCAAATCAAGGGGATCCAAATCAGATAGTGTTCATCCCGTTTCAAACACTTTCGTCCGCAGATCTAGATCGGTGCCTTCCTTCTCCCGAACCCGTAATCCGTATCCGACCCCTTGATGTGCTCACCAATATCCGTTATCCGAGTCCCGATTCCGCATATATCCCACAATCATCCAAATTTGCCGGCCGTCCTTCCTCCCCTGCCTCTCTGCTTCTTTGTTTGTGGCCACAGCCCTTCTTATCTGAGCCACTCACCTTCCAGAGACATATTGCATTTGACATCATCCATTTGGGGCCTTGTATTTCTCCACCTGGGGGCTCTAAACACCGCCGGAACCTTTACAGGCACCTCCTGCAGGGTCATCCAATAATCTCTTAGCACCACTCGCGACGGGCTTACAAAATGCGGGGCTCGCGAGCGAATCGGCCTGACAGTCGGGCGTCGGGTCGGCTGCTTTCCCACTTCAATTCAGGGTCGCCGAGATGTTCATGATTGGAAATATGCTTCTGGTGCCTTCGCAGTTCGGATAAATAAATTGCTTCCTGTGTTTCAGAGTTGCAACGGCCTCGTTCGCTGACGATCTTCGGTCCCTTTTGCATATCCAGCATCGCTCGCATGGGCAAGCTTGTTTCAGCGTCACAAGGGTTGTGAGCAGCACGAAAGATGCAAATATACGTTGGTGAACTTGAACGTTTGTAGCGGTCGCAGTCGTTGCCGTCGTAGGCCCCATCAACGCTGGACGATCGTCGGCTACCCAGAGAATCTGGACTTCGCTTACACCCGATGGGCGTCGTCACGGCATTCAAGCCCCGGCAACTGGATGACCAGAGTTCTTCGGTCGAGTGTATTGCTCACGCGACAGTTGGAATAATCCCTCAAACAGCTTGATAATATCAGCCAAATGATGCTCCTCCAGCATGACGTGCTTGGAGCATGCCATAAGAATTTCTCGACTTGTAGAGAATGCCATTGCATCTCTGAATGGAGCTTGAAGCTGACAACTTGCGTCGGAAGCACCGAACAGAATCTCAGATAGACAACACGTATACGGCGGCCAAGACAAGTCGGAAGAACTCATTCTTGTGCATGAATCTGCGCGGCGGGCTAGAATACAAGAACCATGGTGTACAGGTGAAGGTTCGATGTCAGAATTTGAAGTTCATTTCCGGCTTCCGTCTGCCGCGTTTCCGAGTGATTTCGGACTCCGCTCAAACCTTAGCTCCTCGTCGACATCCTCAGCAAGTCCTCAAGACCCGACATTTCTGTCGATTAAAGCCAACCCAGTGAGTGTCTATGTCTCACTTATGCTGTCCAGGGAGGGAGTGAGCAGGATTCTGGGTCTGAAAGAGTTGTGGAAAGGGATGGATTCGTTGGAAAACCGATGGATAACACTTGAGTGCTACGTGGTACTGATACTTTGGTCGTTCGTTTTCCAGGCCACGGAATAGTGCGATCAGTATTCGCAGTGCGTCTCATTTCCTCTCGAAATATGTCCTCGAATTTATGTGAATCTACACAGCTCCCGGATCCCTAACCACACCCTTGCAATCATGATTATCTCTAAGCAAAACAGGCGCACCATCTACGAGAACCTCTTCAAGGGTGCGTCCTCTAAACCATATCTCTCTCAGGATCGCTCTAATTTTGTTTGTAGAGGGTGTTTTGGTCGCCAAGAAGGACTTCAATGCTCCCAAGCATGACGATCTTGATGTTCCCAATCTCGAGGTCATCAAGGCCATGCAGAGTCTGACTTCCAAGGGTTTCGTGAAGACCCAGTTCTCATGGCAGTATTACTACTACACCCTCACTCCCGAAGGTCTCACCCACCTCCGCGAATGGTGAGAGTCTAATCATTCCAATCATGTCTTAGTGTCTAAATCCCTGACTTTGTGCTCGCTTAGGCTCCATCTTCCCGCTGAAATTGTTCCCGCAACTCATAAAAAAGCCGTTCGTGCTCCTCGTCCTTCTGCGGCACGTGGACCCGGTGGAGATGGCGCCTACCGTGCTCCTCGCCCTGACAGGGATGACTACCGTCGTAGGGATGATAAGGAGAGTGGTGCTCCTGGCGGTTACCGGCCGAGTTTCGCGGGTGTCGGGCGAGGCGCTCCCAGAGAGTGAAGAGGATAGGCTCTTGATGGGATGCGACACGTCGCGTGGGGTTTCCTGAGTGATGGTTCGGCTACCTGAATTCATGAAGTAAAATCTGCGAAATCTTATCGCATCCTTTTTTGTGTCTACGCATTTGGTCTCCCTTCATCATCTCATCCGGCTTCATTCTATGACATGTCAGTATGCGTAGAACCTGTAATGACTATGAGCGTACCATTCATGTTCATGCACGGGCACATTCATTCATATGTCTCCGATATGCCACGACGAGCATGACGGCGGGCGGCTCCGGCTGCGGGTACCAGCTGAGCTTGTGTTACTTGACCTTGTGCCACGAAATCCTGTCTGAACCGGACATCCCTTGCATTTGCACCCCATCATCGTCTTCAGAAGATGTCAAACGGGACAGACGCGCATGCACCAATTCCTACTGTTACATCGCTTGACGAGATCTATGATAACGTCGAAACTATATCCGCACAATCGTAAGTCCACGAATCACGATCGTCTCTATATCCACTTTCCACTAACTCTATTCCTGTCATTCTCAAGGGGACGATGGAACAATCTTATTGATGAGTTTGAGAAACGATTTGGGCGTAAACCGACGCATATAGCTCGTGCACCTGGACGTGTCAAGTGAGTAACCCCGCAAACACAAAATAATCTATGCCGATCGATTGCATTAATGATCTCATGATGGCCTGTACCTCAGTCTTATCGGCGAGCATATTGATTATGCATTATTCGGAGTATTGCCAGCTGCCATTGAGCGCGATATTCTCATAGCCGTGGCGCCCTCAGGCACATCCGACTCAGCTGACGCCACGAAGTCGTCGGGTCCAATTCAGGCACAAAATTTAGATGAACGGTTTCAGCCCCACGAGTTCACCGCCGAAAGGCACGATGAGACTTCGGAGTGGCATCTCCCTATTGACAAGACAAAGCTTGCATGGGGAAGTTATGTGAAGGCAGGATACTTTGGAGTGCTGAATAGGTTTTTCCATCATACCAGCAAAGAACTCGAAAGACCGCAGGGAGTCGATCTATTGGTGACTGGCTCAGTCCCTTCAGGAGCAGGTCTATCGTCCAGTGCCGCAATGGTCGTGGCTTCAACTCTTAGTTTCCTGGTCATCAATGATAAATTGCATGAACTCACGAAGGGCAATTTAGTCGAGCTTACCATGGAGAACGAAAAACGAGTGGGTAAGGCCCCATATGTCCAAAGACTATCGGATGATCTAATGCGCACTATGTTGTAGGAGTGAATAGTGGCGGGTACGTTGCGCACAAGTGGCGCTTGTTATGATGTTTCGCTCATTGCTGACTCTCATATCTTCATATTAGAATGGACCAGGCCGCTTCTGTTATTTCAATGACAAATGAGGCACTGCATGTCACCTTCCATCCTAACCTTCATGCGGAGGCCATTGCATTACCGAAGTCCACATCACCGGACTTCAACCCCGTTTTTGTCATTGCGAACTCACTCGTCGTGTCTGACAAAGTCGTGTCTGCTAAGACACAATATAACCTTCGAGTGGTAGAGACCCTTGTGGCTGCTCGTGTGCTGGGTAGATCCTTACATGTGCAGATCGGACCGGAAGAGAAGCCCACTCTGAAAGAAATCCTTGATCGGTGGCTTAATGTCCAGCATGGAACCGTCCTGGGTCCTGATGATCTCAAGGATGGTCTAATTCGGTTAATACGAGAGACCGAGAGTCTCAAGGACACTCTTGGTGCAGACGACGGACTGACGCTAGAGGGTCTTATTCACGCGTCTGGTCTGGGACCGAGAGAATTTCGCGACGTGTACTTATCGTGGATCGAGGGTAAGCTTAAGACTTTCTAGGCTCGATATGGACACATTTAACCATTGTCTTGTTCAGTTGACGCAACACACTTCAAGCTGTATAAGCGAGCAAAGCACGTCCTTTCCGAGGCACTTCGTGTCTTGCAGTTTCGAGACATTTGTATCGCTAGTACTCAAGTCGCCGGGGGCGAGTCAAATGCTTCTGCAGACACGCTCGAAAGGCTCGGTACTCTCATGAACGAGAGTCATCTGAGTTGTGCGGAGCTGTTTGAGTGCAGTTGTCCTGAACTCGATGAGCTCACTTCGGTCGCTCGAGGTGCAGGGGCGTACGGAAGCCGATTGACGGGTATGTGCATTCTTACTCTTTTTTTAAGTAACCGAAAGATACACGCATGAGCCGCACAGCGGCCTCATTTCCTTCCCTTTCACATCCTTTGAAATTCCGGGTCACCGAGTACTGACTCGTGCTTTCCTTGATAGGGGCTGGCTGGGGCGGGTGTACGGTTTCACTCGTCTCTGAGACGAACGTGGATTCGTTCATACAAAAGCTAAAGGAGGCATATACCCCTTATCGTGCCATGGACGACGACCAGTTAAGAGAAGTCGTCTTTGCCACAAAACCCGGTGGCGGAGCTTGTGGTGAGTTGTTGATCCAGACGCAGCGCAGTCCTGTGATTGAAAGGCTCTGTCTGTTCAGTGTTCAAGCTCGATTGAGGTGGCATGCGGCTGGAGCGTTGTATGAGCTGGCCCTGATTGTCCTTACGGCCTTGAGCATTTTTGTTACGACATAGTTGCGTAAGTCTGTGAACATAGCTGGGACACCCTATGTCGACTTGCTACACTTTCTCCAAGGCGCACTGATACGTATGGACAGGAGGAATGGATAGGGGTATGCGCACATTGCGGCGCGGGTTGTGCACTGCCCATTCGTACGCCAAGAAAGGAGCGATGACTAGGTCAGTCGGTCGTGTATATCATATGTATCAGTCGACTATCACCACTTGTTCACGTTGTTCAGTGGATGCTTACATCTGGCGATCTATCACCACTCTGAAGGCACACCCTGCAGTTCACTTTGCGGCGTTAACGACAAGAAACTGGCAACAATTTGAACGATCTTTCTTGTGTTTATTCCGGGGAGTGAGTTGAGAATGTAGCCGGTTCTGTGATTGGTTCGAGGGGTTGCAAGAAACTTCTGTTTTCTTTCAGACTGATGAAAATTTTCATGTTTATCGTTGATGCCGTTTGTTGAAGATAGTGCCACAGTGGGTTATAGTGATAGTTGACCAATCAAGACGTCACCTCAGATACGAAAAGGAATAGCGTTCAGATACTGGTAGATCTGGATCCGAGCCATCCCGGGTAGGTATGGTGAAAGACGCAATTTTCAAGGAACCAGAGACGATAAGAACATGGCAGAAAATTCAGGAGCTCGAATGTCAGTTACGAGGGCATGATGAGCCATCAGACTCGGTCTGAGGATCACATCGTATCCATCAAGGAACTTGGACGTCAAAATTATTATTCGGGATAACCAAAGAGTCTGAAAAAAACATCCGAGATCGAACGCAACGGACGCGACAGAGCGGAGTGATGGCGTTCCTAGCCGTAATTTCTGTACCTGTTACTTCCGGGACCTCCACTGCGTTATTGAGACGTTTATGAGGTGTATGAGAATGAAAAATACTTTGCTTTGAAACCAAACTCAGATTCACTCAGATCGACCAATACGGATGCCGCACGCATACAAAGGCACGCGGTCGAGAACAAGGCATGCCGTACAGCGCGTGCCTGCTCCAGTCTCCCGCTCCACCGACTCTTCGGTGCGCAGATTCGATTGATTCCCGACCGACGTCCTTGTGACCATGTCCCTCTCGTTGAAAGGCTTGGTTGAGACGAGTGATTGGCGCGAGGCGAACTTGGCGACGATCCTGTGATTTAGCATACTTAGGCATAATTAAGCATTAAGCTTATGTGTCGGTAGCACTTCCTGGAAGCTCTGGAAGGGAGCAGGGAGGAGTGTGGGGTTTCCACTGACAATGGAAGCCCGGATGCGGATGTGGAGGCGTCGGGATGGAAATATTTCATTATCGACATCGACCGTGGGCGTCACCGTCGGGTGCGGGAATCGGGAATATATGCGGTTTGGCCTGGCCGTTGCTGGGAATATTCACAGGGAAAGGGAGATAACCTTGGGCCGTCCCCGTCACCACCACCAACCGAAGACCGTTCCGGTGTCCGGTTAGTAGTGGTGAGAGCGTCGGGCGACAGGCGACCAAGAATATAACGCCAACCTCGTCGCCCGTTAATTTACATACACGTACATATACGTCGGACGCATACGACGGCGTGCGTACAGGTACTCTTCGTAATTTGCTTCCGAGTCAGAATATGACAGTCGGCCGACCCTTTTTTTGAGCGTGTTTGAGCGTTCCGAACGGATGCAACTGTTTCAACCTTGATTATATCAACTTTCGGAAGTATTTTCGAATGTTTGAGGCTTTGATGCAATTTGATGTCTTTGGCGGAGAAATTACGACCTTCATAATGACCCAGTTAATTTGCAAGCGTTGAGGAAGCTGTGGGCGCAGCGGGGCCGTGTCCAGCCGTCGTCCTCTTGTTCGCTGACGTACGACTGGATGAGCTTGGACCGCAGGCTCATGGGAAATTCGGAAACTTGAGGACTTGATCATGATAAATCGTGATATCCACGACTGTTTTTGGGACTCTTGACACACGCAGACTGCAAGTCGTAAAAAACGAGTTCATAGTGGACGGACATGCTCCTGCCAACTCGAAAAAGTAACAGTACTCGCATCCGTCCAAGAAAAAAAGGGTGAAGATGTTGGTCTTGATACAGGGGGCGGGCTCGTGTCTGGGAAATCAAGTAGCTGTATGAGGATCGCTGGAAGGTCGGGTTCTCCGCGACCCTGGTTGCATGTTTTACTTCTCGATATTTGTATTTTGATGGGGTCGAAGGGGCTGGGGTTGTAGCTGGGGAACTCGGCTCTCGGATTGATCGAGCCGGACTTTGGAACTTGGCCAGGTCGGAAACTCAGCTGAGTTTCGCTTGTAAGGATTTCGAGGCAAGCGAGAAGAGGGAATGGAAGGCAACCTTGTAATTTATGACGTTCAGTCGGGTTGATGGTTCGACATGCTTGACATCTGGAGCGGTGGCGAGTTCTTGCTTCGAATAGAGTAAGCCACAGTAGGCGAATGTTCTGCGTTCTGATTCTTTCGCAGGACCTGGAAACAACAAGTTTCAAGTTGCAATTGCTGAAGAGGACGCAAGTCTGCCGTTCGGCTTCTAGTGGCGGATCCCTTGACAGGCACTAGTCTTCGTGGTAGTCGAGGAGTTCGCGGAAAAAATCGAGAGGGTGTCCGTTGCTAATTAATTGTATACTCAAAAGAGTTAGGCTGCTGTTCTTGCCATGACATCTCCGGGTAGACCGAAGAAGGATTGCTGCCTGACGAAATGTGAGGTAAATTTTCTAAAGCCCGTGCAGGGCTGCAAGACGGAAGCAACCTCGCTCGTTCATGCACTTGAAAGCCCTGGTAAATCATTGAATCATGTCGGGTGTGTCGGCGGCGGAAATATGTTTTGTGGGGACATACGTGGGGACCCCGCGATCAGTGACGATCATGGTCAAAGGGTCAAACAGACATGCTATGACACTGTCCTTCTTTGAGTGACCGAGACAGTTCATAGTGATCGGCACAAGATGATTTGAGTAAGAAAAAATGCATTGAGCGCAATGGGGGATCGTGATTGTTGACATTTTCCGTATTTGGGTTGATCTGAGTGATTGAGTTGCACTAGTATTGGTGACAGGAGACTGAAGGGGTGCTGGTTGTAAAATTTCATTTCATGCACACTGCACCTCTGTTCTTTGAGACTAGAAAGGATTAGACGAGCGTTGTGTCTTGATATGACTTGGTCGCGCGCTGGAGTCTTCATTTCCGAGACACCGAGTGTATTGTCGTGAATATCATACATTTCCGTTCACGCTGTAATTTTGAGGATGTGCTTGAGGGGCTTCATAGCTGCTCACGGTAGAGAGACTGGGCAATGCTGAATGATGATCTGTGGGTGTATTTGAAATGTAAAAATCAAAAAGAGGCTGGGGCGCCTCGGGGTGGTTCGAAAATGGCTTATTCCTGGAAAGAGCAGGTGGGATACGACAAGTGGACTGCGGCGATTTGACGACGGGAGCCGCGGAGCGATGTGACGCAGGCTGGGGCAGCGTGGAGGAGATGTAGCTTGTATGGAAGGGCAGGAGTCAGGTGAGTTCAGTTGATGTGCTGTGTGTGACGGATCTTGTCGCCATCGGCACCAAACGAGAGACAGGGGCAACTACTAATCCGGGGTACAGGGTCCTCAACGCCTACCCGCCTTCCTCTTTGGGTAATTTGGAACCAGGACACTCCAGCCTTGTTTGGCCTTGCTTGTACGTCCATCTCCGGTCCGGGGGGGAATAAACGAAATGCCACAGCGTTCGTCCTTTGTCCCAGCCCCATTGTCACACACAATATCCTTTGTCTCGTTCGACCACCTCCTCTCCAGCTCTGTCGCCACTGCGTCCATCGCGTTCACTCGCTGACGCCGCCAACCCACTCTCCGGCGAAACCTCTTCGTCATCTGGCGATACACACAGGCACTATATCTCCCCTGCTCTGTCCAGTCATCCTCCCTTCAACATGAAAACTCGGTTACCTAGTCCTGTCCTCTGTCTTGCAGTCGATGCTGTCATGGCCATCCAGAGCGACGATGTCGTTTGTGGGCTGTGGAATGGTCAGCAGTCCCAGCCTTTGTTCCGTGCTCCGTTGCTCATCGTTTTCTAGTCTTTACAAAGTGCAAGGACTCTTTGGAAGACGGCTCTCGACTTGAAAACATATCATGGCGACTATGGCACCGGCAGATGGCTTTGGATGCTGATGCGAAGCGAGTTAGTCGCGCTGATCAGGCAGTACGCAGTGCCACCAATTTGTCCAGCACTCTGTCGGAAGAAGAAGACGAGACAGACACTTCGTCCACCTCTGATTCAGAATCAGATAGCGACATTCAGTCAGAGAAGGAAGAGGCAGTTGCTCCCGTCAAGTCGACCACAACTACCCCCGTACTCCCTGATTCACGCAAATCATACTCCCGCGCTCCCTCCCCGCGTCTCACTCCTAAATCGTCTTCTTCTACGGCGCCACCCCCCGCATCAGGTGACCGACAGCGGCGGCATTCTCATCGCCAGACTCAATCTCACCACAACCACAACCACAACCACCATCAACGTCGACCCCGCCATGTATCCTTTCCTACCACCACCCACCCTAGTTCCCCCCGACGTCCTACCTTATCCTCAAGAGCTAATAGCGATCCGACTGGCTCTCCGCCGCACCTGCATCCCATTCCCATTGGGAGACTGATCCGAGACATTATTCCGGATCGTATTGCAAGATCTTTGCCAGTAGCTACAGGCCATGCAGAATCGCACCGGTCGCCGGCGTTAGCCTCTGACGTTGTTTCTGACTCGGGTTACGGAGAAGCTCCGGCGAAAGATACATCTTCCGGGACCCGAATTCCAACCCGGACTCCCGCCAGCCCCCCCTCGATCGAGGCCGCACCCCCGACACCGCCCACGCGGCTCCTCGTCGTTTCATCATCCTCACCATCTGCTGCAGCTCATGCCGACGCTTCTGGTAATATTCGCGCCGCGGCGGCCAGTGATCTAGCCCCTCGTTTAGTGATCGTAAATCCAACTCCTCATCCTACCCCTCCCGCCACTCCCGAGGTTGCCGAACCGCCGCAAGTGACCGGCTTTGGCTCACAATCAAATGCTCCGCCGCACTCGCATCGTTCTTTATCTACCACTTCCAACAGTTCTGGCAGCCTCTCTCCACCCCCCATAACTATGATCATTTCTAAAACCTCGCCCCTCCGAAACCCCTCCTCTGCACTCGGTGTTCAGCAGAAGCCACTCTCAGTCAAGCCTCCACTCGCACGGTCCTTCTCTTCTTCATCTTCGACTTCCGAGTCTGTAGACAGCAGAAGAGGAGGACAGGACGGCATCTTCTTCCTCCACAAATCCACTTCGAGCCTCTCACCTGTGAGGGAGATCACTCAGTTACCACTCCCACCCGATGCCATGCTCACCAATATTGCCCAGCTTGAAAATAAACGAGATGGGAAATCCCGAATGAAGGAGAAAGAGGGCGATCACGACGCGATACCCAAATCCGAAGTGGCAGTGCCTGTCTCGGCGATCGCGACTACATCTGCCGCCCCCACCACTGAGCTGCACAACATCGCAGAGGGCAACGAGCACGCCAGTGTGGCATCTAGTCATGCTCGCAGCGTCGGATCAAACAAGAGTCGTGGTGGAAAGTTGGCTAAAGAGAAGGAAAAGGAGTCTGGTAAGGGGAAGGCTAAGGAGGTGGTCAAAACGAGTGGGGCAAAGAGCAAGCTTGGTATGAGGCAGACCAAGGGGCTCACCGGGTTGACGATGACTGCTGCACATCCAGCAGGGCATGCTGGAAAGCATGCACCCTCCGGTGTACGGGTGGAAAAGAAAGTTCGAATGAATAGTTCCAGCAGGGAACGAGGTCCATCCGCTGAGAGGAGAACGAGCCACGGCGCGAATGGCAAGGGCAAAGGAAAGGAGACTGCTCATGTCAAGGTTAGTTTCCTCTGCTACCCCGCGCGGTAACTATGCGGATATGCTGATCTTCTACCTGATACAGCCTGCCTTGTTACGATCGCAAACTGCTCCTCTACCCCTGCATCAAATCACACAAATCGATGCCAGGCATATTGCTCAACCGCCTTTACCCAACGGCAAGGGCAGGAAGGTTCAGTTAGTGGACTCTACTTCATCTGAGTTTTATTCGGATGAAGATGTCGACGAAGAAGGATGGACGAGCGAGTTGGATGAGGGCGAGGACACCAAGAAGAAAGGGAAGGCCCCCGCACCGAAGAAAAAATCTCCAGAAGAACTGGCCGCAGAGGCTGCGGCTAAGGACAGGGAGATGTTTGCTAAGTTGCCGACGAGATCGTACACGGATTTGGCGAAGAGGACCAAGAGCGGGCTACTCTCTGAACTCTTCCACCCGAATCCCAATCGATTCCCCGAAGGACATCCCTATCGCACCTCCCTCAGTCATCAGGACATCGTTGCCAAAGGCTGGAATCCTGGTGGTCCCGCTTTGTACGGAGCCAGCACGAGGTTCCCAACGAGCAAATCCTCTGCTGCGCTTCCTCAGATGGCTGCCGTTACCGCTGAGAGCGTCAACAGCAAAAATGGGATCGTTGGACCCGCGTCTGTCAAGGCTAACAGCGGTCCCACTGCTGCCACCACGTCCACCGGCTCCGGTCCGTCTATGAGACCTCGTGGACGACCTGCCAATGTGGAGGAGGAGGACAGTGATACTGATGGAGAGGAGGACAATACCTTGAGCAAGAGTCTTGTGCAAAGGAAGTTGGAGAGCTTGGTGGCTTCGAACAACAAAAGAAGCGGGAGTGCTTCTGCGAAGAGTCCTGTCGCTGGGGTTGACGCCCAATCGCGTCCATCAGCGTCGAACGGCGTGATGGGGGGTGCGATGAATGGTACGAGGGATAGGAGACAGTCCGCGCCGGAAGACACGGTATGTGCTGGCTCATATACCAATTTCGAGCGAAAGAGCTAACTTTTTCCGTGTTGTGCATTGTTCCTCTTAGACGCCCGCTGTTCCTATCACACTCGGTTATCCGTATAATCTTCCCCTCCCGCCGCCTCCACAGAGCCCCGCCGCTATACGCCGACAAATGCTCGCGAACGAGATGAGTGAAAGCGTCAGGCGGAACGTGCTGTGGGAGAAGCGCCAGGGGAGGAATTTCAAGATGAGGCAACAGATGTTGACGCAGGCGCAGGCAGCCCATCCTCATGGCTATGGCTATGGGAACGGCAACACCAATGGGATTAACGGCTCAGAGGGACGCCCTGATGACGGAAGACACAATCGACAGGCATACATGAACAGAAATAAGAGTTGGGCCCCTGCAGGCAACGGATGGTAACCATTACCGAGCGAAGAGCGAAGAGACTTTGATTGACGCCCCTGCGTCAAGAGCTTCTCTTCTTCCGGGCTACTCTGCACATACACTCTGGTCGCACGCCCACCCTCCGGACCGTGAATGCCACCCTGTCTATCAACTTTCAAACTCTCTTCCTCTCTTTCTCCGCCTCGGAATTTTTATCGTTTTCATTGTGGATGTCATCTCTCATCAATTGTTGTTGTGCTCTCTCCTTGGAATCTTCGCCCTCGCATACCCACTCTCCTCGCATTCCGTCACTCATCATACCCTCTCGTCATATTCATCGCATTGCCATTGGCACCCGTATTTCCCATACCCCACGATTCCCCACGATTCGAGTTCAGTCATATTGATAAATGGAAACTTACTCGAGTGGTTTTCATTGGCTTGTTGCTCCGTCATCACGTCGCATCATCGATACTCATTTGTTCATCGACTCTTCTCAAGGCATGATCCGAATATCCTACCCTCCGCGGATCCGTTGTGCAGCGAATCATATTTTTTCACTTCAATTTCCGACCTGTGTATGGTTTGCCGTTACTTTCTAGTGTTTTAAGTGTTTGTTCCTAATGGGTTTCCGTGCTTTATTACGCTTTTTCTGTATGTTCTTAATTGACCTGGCGGCTGTATCAATATTTGTACAATAGGGACACGTAAATGAGTATAATTTTTGGGTGAAACATGAAACTTGTTCAGTAGGCTGTGCTCGGGAGTGGCAGGATCTATTTCGCCGCGGTCGTGTTTGGCTGCCGCTTGGGTTGCGTGTGAGTGGAGATCACCTAAGCCGAGTCACCGGCATGAGCACGCGTCCCAAGTAATCTTGTTTCTCTGTTCTTCTCCTCTCTCGTCTTCTTTGGATGCAACTACCGCAACTTTAATCAATCACTATGTCCTCTGACGAAGAATTTGACGACCTCAACGACGGCCCTCATTCGCATGGAAATGGCTCGAATGACGATAAGAACAAGAAGAGGCGGATCCAGCGTGCCTGTGATGTCTGTCGGCGCAAGAAAGGTGCGCAGTTGGCTTTATCATAATAGCACCCGAATGCATGAACTGATGCATGTATCTTGCTCGTTGTTGCAGTCCGATGTGAGATCTCATGTTCATACCGCGAAAGGAGCAACGGAATCGCTGACATCGGCGTACACAGGCGATGGAAGTCAGATGGCAGATAATCGTTGTTCGAATTGTCTAACTCTCAATCTCGAATGCACGTATATTGAAGCAGCTAAAGTACGTTGAAACAACCTCCATACACCCTGCTCTCTAACCCGTGCAGTAGAAACGGGGCCCTCCTAAAGGGTTGGTCACCTCCATTCTCTCCCCGCAATTCCCCGCAGGTCTAATCCGTCCACCCGTCTTTGATCCAGATATGTCGAGAGCCTTGAAAATCGCCTTGAAAAGATGGAAAAGCTCCTCCGCAGCGTGCGTGATTTTTTTTTGCACCCGAGAGCCATGGATACCCGCCCATAAAGCGCAAGCTCTATGATCCTGACTCGATCAAATGTCCCGTTGATCCGCAATTCTGATTTTTGACTATCTAGCTCTGCCCCGACGCCGACTTTACACAGGAGCTCGGCCAGTACATCAACAGGGAAACATGGTACCATGATCGTTCGACGGATCCCACTCGTCTCGTCACCTCAAACGCGAAGCAACCTACGCCTCCTCGTCATGAGATTCCAGCGGTTGCAGGTATGCGTCCTACACCCGGCTCTAAAAAAGCAACGGTTCGAGAAGAGGATTTGGCACCTTCAGACGACGAAGAACTTGTCCATGCTACCTTGGCCGAGGGTCTCAAACGCCTGGCTGTCAATACCGCGGATAGTAGATTCCATGGAAAGTCCAGTGGCATCATGCTCGTCCAAGCTGCTATGGACATGAAAAGAGAATATTCTGGGATCCACAATCTCCCTTCGCCAATACCGGAGAACCGGCTCCAGGAGTTCTGGACTCCTCCTCTCGTACGTTCCGTATTCCCTGCGTTCAACAACTCCGTTTGCTGATCCATCCGTTGGCCCTTTGACGTGTGCAGTGGGAATGGGCAAGTGCCGACCAACCCGATGGTCCCGTTCCCATGCCTGAGCCCGACCTTTTCTACTCTCTGACGGACCTTTTCTTTCGCTACGTCAACGCCTTCTTACCTTTGTTGCACCGCCCAACCTATGAACGGTTGTACAAAGAGCGTCAATGGGAGAAGGACAAGAGT
Organism: Sistotremastrum niveocremeum HHB9708; assembly: GCA_001630475.1. Taxonomy (NCBI): domain Eukaryota; kingdom Fungi; phylum Basidiomycota; class Agaricomycetes; order Sistotremastrales; family Sistotremastraceae; genus Sertulicium; species Sertulicium niveocremeum. The sequence goes on along the minus strand of KV419410.1, from coordinate 234,720 downwards.
CTTGCATCCGTAATTCTGGTCACCTGTGCAGTGGCCTCCCGGTGGTCGGATGATCCGAGGGTTCTCTGGGCCGAAGAAGGATCTCAACACTCGGCGGGATGGAAATTCTTCGAACAATCCCAAAGTTTGAGAAAAAGTCCGCTGGCTCAACCTTGTTTGTATGATTTGCAGGCTTTTGCTGTATGTGTCCGCTTGATTGCCCGCCCTGACCCTTATTTCTCATATGGATCGAATGATTCCTTTTTTAGCTTTCTGCCATGTTCCTCCAGGGCTCTTCGGCTCCCCATGCTGGTTGGACAATGGTCGGTGTCGGCATTCGTTTGGCACAAGATGTCGGCGCACATCGCCGAAAAGTACAACACGGGGATAACCCCGTGGAAGATGAGCTGTGGAAACGTGCGTTCTGGTGTCTTGTCGCTCAGGATCGTCTTGCGAGCTCGTCGCTTGGGCGTCCTTGTGCAATACAGGATGAAGAGTGCGTTTGTTATACTTGGCGTTGTGCGTCATGCTTATGCCGACTCCAATAGCTTCGACATCGAGATGCCCCTGGAGGTGGACGACGAATTTTGGGAACATCCTGATCCCGATAAGGCCTTCAAGCAGCCTTCTGACCGCCCGTCCATGATCTCTTACTTTAACTCGTTTTTGAAGTTAAATCAGATTCTTGCGTTCGCACTGCGGACGATTGTTAGTCATTCCCTTTTTCTACAATTCTGGTACTCAAATTCTCTTGACGCTTAGTACTCCATCAACAAGTCCAAGATCTTGTTGGGCTTCGTTGGGCCACAGTGGGAGCAGCATATAGTGGCTGAGTTGGATTCAGCCCTGAACAAATGGATAGATTCCGTCCCTGATCATCGTGAGTAGGATGGAACCATGCGGATCTCCTGACTAACGCTGATGTCACTATAGTCAAATGGGATCCGCAGAGAGAAGATCCACTCTTCTTTGACCAATCCGTTTCTCTCTACGCGACATACTACCACCTCCAGATCCTGATTCATCGCCCTTTCATTCCTACGCCTCGCAAGCCATCCCCACTGTCATTCCCTTCTTTGGCCATCTGTACCAATGCGGCCAGGTCATGCTCGCATGTAGTGGACATTCAACGGCGGCGGACTCAAGCCCTCGCGCCACAACTACAATCCTGCATCTTCACTTCGGGGATTGTGCTCTTGTTGAACATATGGGGCGCGAAGAAGAGTGGCTTATATGGGGAACCGTCAAAACAGATGCAAGATGTACACAAATGTATGCAGTACTTGAAGCAGTGTGAGCATCGATGGAGAACAGCCGGAAGGCTATGGTGTGTTTAAATATGTCTGTATTTGCTTCCTCTTATTCTGACTTCAAATCGTAGGGATATCCTGTACGAGCTCGCTTCAGTTGGAGAGCTACCTTTGCCTCAACCCAGCCCTCCCGAGACTGGCTACAAGAGAGAGCGAGATTCAGACAGTCCCATCGCGAACGCCTCCAATTCGAGAACTAGTTCTACTACCGATCTGCCATCGACACTACCCGGCAGTCGTCCTATTGCGAAGGCACGACAGCCCTTAGCTTCCAGGGGCGCTGCTCGTAAAGTTTCTCAGCCACAGGCTTCCCCCTCTGCCTCACACGAATTTGTCCCCCCGTCCCTTGCTAATATCGAACATCCTGCTACGAGTGTCGTTCTGGGTCAGTTGCCGTTGCACCCCGATTACAGCTACAGACAAGCCTCTCAGGAGAACCTGGGGACCATGCCTTGGTACCCATATCATGCTCAACCATCACATCAGCATCAAAACCACCAGCAACCAACCTATGGAAATCAATCCCAACCTTCCACCAGTCAGGTGCTGCCGCCGTCACAGCAAACGACGCCTCGGTACGAAGGGCCCCCTCAGCAGCCACAAACACAGCAGGGCTTGATGTACTCGATATTTGCTGACGCGTCGAATCCTCAAATGGGATATCCAAACAGCGTGTCTTATGACCCATATATCGCCAATCAGACACAGTTATCGATGAATCCGCATGGGAACATTCATCCGCAGCCAAGTGCGTTCAGCACGCCCAGTTCACAACAAAGCAGCGGTGCACCCAGTACCACGGATGTCGATCTGATGGGTGGGATGTGGTCAACGGCTCCTGCGAGCTTCGAGTGAGTGCTGCCGTTCATGCCATGTCGGGCTAAATTGCTAATGTTTTGTGCAGATACGATGACTGGGGCAATTATCTTTCGAGCGGAATTGATCCTAGTACAGGATTGCTACTAGGCATCACGCCTGACCATAGTAGTGGCGTGCAGCCGCCAGGTCATTGAACCTGAAGAAGGTTATTCTCTAGTTTGAAACCCAATGCCATGGAGGGCGGAGTGCAGGAGGGACTTGAAGAACAGTAGTACTACTTTCCCGTCTCGTCGTTCTCTCTCCTTACGGACATTCTGATATTGCCATTTCTCCTCGATATTTTCTCCTTCCATCTCATATCTACTATCGCATTTCATTGATTTTCATAGTTTCTGCCTACGAATCACACTAAACACTGTATTTCTCCGATTTGTTAACTCCGATGGTAAATCCGAGATGTGTTTGCTTATGTTTGGTCAGCTATACATCGACGCGCGTGAACCTTATTTTGTTTCTCTTCGTACCTCAAGCATCCCTCAAGACTCGCCATGTCGCACGCCCACCACAGCCATCACCAACGGCCCCATCACAGGCCCACCGTCAATGTGTACGGGTCTACTGGAGGTTTGTTTTGATGTTGGATTATTGTTGCGCTTCAATGAACGAAATTTTCTGTCGTCAGAATCTTCCACCACTCTCACCCTTCCCGATGTTTTGGTCGCTCCTATTCGTCTCGATGTCGTTCAGCAAGTGCACAGTATGTGACTATATGCGAGCGTGGCGAAGAGAGACATAACTGACCGCACACATCAGAGAGCATTGCTAAGAACAAGCGTCAAGCTTATTCCGTGAGCGAGAAAGCTGGTCATCAGACCAGCGCTGAGTCTTGGGGAACGGGTCGTGCAGTAGCACGTATCCCGCGTGTTGGCGGTGGAGGTACCCACCGCTCTGGCCAGGTATGAATATACTGATTCGAATATCTGAGTGACCGGAAGCCGACTAACATCTCTGACAGGCTGCTTTCGGTAACATGTGCCGTGGTGGTCGTATGTTCGCTCCTACCAAGACCTGGCGCAAGTGGCACGTGAAGGTCAACCAGAACCAGCGCCGTTATGCTGTCGTTTCCGCTCTTGCGGCTTCTGCTCTCCCATCTTTGGTCCTTGCTCGTGGCCACCGTATCGAGGAAATCGAGGAAGTTCCCCTCGTCGTCGCCAATGCCGCAGAGTCTTTTGCCAAGACTAAGGAGGCTGTCGCTTTGTTGAAGTCTGTTAAGGCTTACCGTGACGTCGTCAAGGTCTCCAACTCTCGCAAGCTTCGCGCTGGCAAGGGTAAGTTGAGGAACAGGAGACACAGGCAGCGCCGTGGTCCTCTTGTTGTTTACAACGAAGACAACGGAATCGTCAAAGCTTTCCGCAATTTGCCTGGTGTAGAACTCGTCAACGTCAGACGCCTCAACCTCCTCCAGTTGGCTCCCGGTGGCCACCTTGGACGCTTCGTAATCTGGACCGAGGGTGCTTTCGCTCTTCTCGATGAAGTGTATGGTACCTTCGATAAGCCTTCTACTTTGAAGAAGGATTACTAGTAAGGACCCCCTTGTCGTCCCTAATTCTTTGGTAACTGACATTTCTGAAATGTAGTCTTCCTACCCCCAAACTCCACAACCCCGACATCACTCGCATCATCAACAGCAGTGAAATCCAAGCTGTTGTTCGTGCGGCTGGCCCCAAAACCCAAAAGAGACCCTGGACTCAACACAAGAATCCCCTGGTTAACAAAACCGCACTCTTACGTCTTAACCCTTACGCCAAGGTCCTTCGCAAAGCAGAGCTTGGTTCGTTTTCCAGTGTTCGATACATTGACCCTTTACTGATACGAGTCCATGAACAGAGAGACAAGCCAAGAAAGGTGAAAAGAAGACCAAAGGTGAACGTGTTGGCGAGCCCTTCCTCAAGACCCTCTTCGCTCCTTAATCTGCTCGTGTTTACTTTTACTGCTACATGTCGTCTCCTCCCTGTGTGTTTCGTACTTCATGCATATGCAATATGACACATGAGCACAATTCTTGGTTCCCGGCCGTGGCCTGCACATGCAATTTCATGATGTCCCAATTTGGGGCGTCAAGGATAAGTCAGTAGTAAGTATTACATGAGCTATGACACGCTAGACAAGAGAAGTATGGTGAGTATAGCCGTTGATGGTCATCTCATTTGTCTTCCGTAGTGCGGTCAGGGCTCCTGCTTTCCTATACAGTAGTGAAGCTTCTTCGATGTATTGTCGCCCAACGCTCTGCTGACCTTCCCGAATTGCCACATCACCAAGCCTACAAAGAACGTCGGCTAGGTTGCACCGGCTCCCAAGGTAGCGAATCATGTCCCAAGTCGCCAAATAACAGGACTTAGCGTCAGAGATACGATCGTCCACCAGTGCCAAATCACCGAGTTTCATGATTGAGATCCCCAGTCCGAGCCGCTGTTCTACTTTCCGATATATTGCCCCTGAAACAACGAAGAATGTCGTTGCTGTGGGCAGCTCACCCGATGCAAAAGCTACGTCTCCCATGGCGAAGTGAACAGTGGCTCCGTGGTTGACGTTGAGGACTCCTTGCTTACGACAGAGATCCCTTGCCTTCAAGAGACGCGTCATTGCGGCGGAATGCTGGCCTCGGGTAGATTCAACCTGAGCGATGCCGGCATGACAAAGTGCCTGATCGTAGAAGAAACCGTACAATTCAAATCTTGTGAGAGAACGTTGATATCGTTCTATGGCGACCTCCAGATGCCCTTTAGCAAAAGCAAGGCTTCCCAGACCCCGCAAATTATTGGCAATGGGATCATAATCCGTAGTGACGAGATCGATCTTCTCCCACAAGCTGTTGGCTTGCGTGTAGTAATCCTGCGCTTCGTCGAACCATGACAATCGATGGTAGACTTTAGCCATTGCCTCAAGGCCCGCAACGAAAGTCCCTCCTTCTCCATATATTTCCAGACACAGAGCTTGGCTTTTTTGAAAATATGATAGAGCGACGAGAAATGCCGAGCGGTCGAAGTATATATGGCCCAGGGAATTGAGGACATACGCTCTTTGAATGGGAATATTATGCTCTTCAGCAATTTCTTTTGCTTCTCTGGCGAGTATCAAAGCATCCCATGGCCGACCGCAGTCGAGCAAGCTGCGAGCGAGACAATTTAAACTCTCGGCGAGCTCGGCGCTGGCCTTGGCTTGCCTACAAAGATCAATGGACTCTTGCTGGGCTGCAAGACCCGCGTCAACCTCGCCGAGGCGAATTAGACAGAAACCGAGGTGCTTCAGACAATAGGCGCGATCGATCCCCGTGTCTTCTGACTCGAGTTCCGCGTAAATTTCGAGGGCAGTTTCCAAAAGTTTACGTGATTTATGTGCGTCTTGAGCGATCGCCGTAAACCGATATGTGCGTGCCATGCAGTCAGCTGCGAGTTTCCGCTCGCCAAGCGCTTGAGCTACATCCATTGCTGATAACAAGAGTCGGGGCGAAGCCCCTGGAGCTTCAACGAACGATCGCAGATCCAAAACAGAATGAACAGCATCTGCGGGAGGATCAACGCTGTCGAGAGCATGGAGGATAACGGCAGATATGTTAGCCATTTGGGGGCGGATCCATCCAAGGCGGTTTGGATTGGATGGATTGATGATCGACTCCTTTATCTCCCCTGCCAGATTGAAATGATAGGTCCATACTGGTCTAGCTTCGGTCGAGTCGAGTGGGCCACGCGCTAACATATGCTCCCTGATCGGACACAGAACACGTATCTGCGCCGTAGGACTTTCATATATTAGAGCGGACTGACGAAGAGTGGCTATTGCAGATACTAAGTGTATCTTGCCTACTGAGGTCATGTCGATCAGCGACTCCTTCGTAGCACCTTCAGGGAGAAGAGAAAGGACCCTCAAAATGAAAGTTGCATGCTTTGAGGATGTTAAACGTTCGCTGTTCAGTGATACTTGGATGGAAACGTCGATGCTTGAGAGGCGTGCGTCGTAACCTCGCGTTAACATTGCCGTTTTCTGTACCTCCCACATGTCTAACAGCTCTGCGCATGGACAAGACTGAGCTAGATTGGCCATGAGGGTCACTGCCAGTGGGATACCGTCCATGAGATCCAATAGTCGCCCGACTAACGGATCCTTGTCTGACACATCGGAGATCGCTAAGAAAGCCATCCTAGCCGATTCCATGTCCAGTCGACCCAGAGGCGGCAAATGAGGGCGACTCCATCGAACGCCTAGTGGCCTTTCAGAGCCACGCAGCGTGACGATGACGGACAATCCCGATATTTGGACGAGAGCGGACAACAGGTTTTCGGTAGCAAGCCTGTTCGAAGCCGGCTCCCACGGCGTCTCAAAATTATCAAGGCAGAGGAGGGCAGGAGAGGATGCGTTCTTCAACAACAGGGTCAGACTTCGTATCAAGTCGTGCTGCCCGAAATTGAGATGCTTCCCAAGCGATGCTGCGAGGGTATTCACATCGGGAGAACCTTCGCAAGAGAAGAAGAATCTCAGATCCCCAAACTTTAACAAGATTTCTGGATGGTGCAAAATCGCAAGGGCTAAGCTTGTTTTTCCTATGCCACCCCCACCTAGGATGGCAATGTGAGCCTGCTCTTCTTTCTGGAGTTGTGCAACGGCATGTTCAAGATTGCCCGAACGTCCGTAAAATATCTGCGGAGCACTCGGAAGCGCATGCTGAGGACTACCAGTTGTTATTTAATAGAATCAGGGTTATGCAACGGTCAAGCTTACCTCCCCGAACGGCTACTTGAGAAGGACTAGAAACAAAGTCAACCAAGCACGGGAATCGAAAAAAGGAGACGTGCAATAGAGGACCCCGGCGTATTGAGCTTCTCTTGTTGCTCGGTTTTCACACTAGCCATAGTCATATCCAGTAAGTCTTGATAGGCAACCTCATTCTCGTTCAGTTTTTGCGAAAGGCTTAGATTTTGAAGCTTCGCTTGTAACTAGAGAAAGGTCACCACGTGCAGGAGATAACGCGTACAAGACGATTAGTAGACATACCATGACTAATGAAATTGCTTTTTCTAATTCATCTTCGAGTCGCTTGACGCTCGTTTTCTCATTCGAGACGCCGATGAGTTTAGCGAATTTATAACCCTCTGAATTCTTCTGCAAGTGCCTGGCGACGTTTTCGACTGTGCTGTTGAGACTCAATTAATCAATAAGACCTGTTAGTACGATCAAAACGTACCGTTGTAATTGTCTCAAGCTTTCAATGAGACTTTCGGATAACGTGCTCGTTTCGGCGTCTCGCAGGGAGGTGGCAACAGCTGATGCAGTCTCAACAACATGCGTGATTAAAAGTTGAGCATCCTCGCTGCGATACGCGGATTTCTGTCAGAGAAACCAAGATCAGGTGCCATGTGAGCTTTCGGAGAGTAACATCATATACAGTAGAGGCCTGTACTGTACTGTTAGATCCTGATCGTGGCGTCGACAGGGCTTTCACACACCTCGTGCAGTAGAAGAGCAAGACTGGCAATGATCCTGAGAGATGCCACATTGGAAGTCTCTGAGGCAGCCTTTAGTCCTTGGATGATCGCCGCGCGTCCTCCGCCAGGCATAGTCGAGTAGCAGTCTTTGTGGCCGCACTCTGGCGAGTGACGATAGTATTAGTATTAAGGCCCACTCCAATGCTGGGCCTGAGGGAAAGCTGTGACCATTAGTTATTTGGCCCTTGATTTGCCAGATCCGGAATAGTATGGCAGGATGTTCGTAGAACGACCGATTAACTTGAATGAAATGTTTCGCTTGACCATCATAGACCGTCCATGAATACAGGTTGGTTCAGGGGACAGCGGTTGTTCCCGACGACGCCTAGAAATGCTTTGAATTGTGAACGACATCTGATTTAGTCGAAGCTTACGTCATGCTCGATGCCCACCAATGTTCCTGCTATCCTCGCCGCATTGAAACTTGCCATACGGCCCAATCTTATCGTTCCCTCCATAACGATCCGAGGTTACTATGCACTGCATTTATATTCAATTGTCGGCTCACGCAGTTCCAAATAGACATCCGACAGCTCAACTTCAACGCCTTAAAAGATGCTGGCTACAAGGGAGTAGTCTTCGACAAGGATAACTGTGTGGTACATGGTTTTTATCCGCGGTTGTGGGATGCTTGTTCATCATCTCATCATCAGACTTTGCCTAACCGAGATACCTTGATACCTGACCTGGAGGTGACCTGGATTCAACGCCATTCTAACGACCAAACATTCATCTTCGTAGGAATCGTGGCAAACCTGTCTTAAAACCTTTGGAAAAGGCAATGTCTTGATTGTCTCGAACTCTGCAGGTACAGCCGATGACCCAGGACTTCTTGCTGTAAGGCTTGCATTTCTGAGACGTTCCAGTACTCAACTTCGTGTAGGCAGAGTCCGTCTCACACTACTTGGGCGTCCCAGTCCTCCTACATTCGTCTCCCAAACCGAGCTCCAAGTGCATCCAATCCATATCTGATTATTTCTCTTCATTGTCTTCCGGATCCGTGGACTTAAAGGATCTTGCCGTCGTTGGAGATCGACTGTTAACGGACGTCATCATGGCTAATTCTATGGGCTCCCTGAGCGTGTGGACCACTGGCATTTGGGAGAAAGAGGCTACTGCCATACGCGAGGGAGAAAAGGCTTTGCTCTCCTTGGCAAAGAGATGGAAGGGCACCATTGGCACGGAAGAGACAGGCTTCACCCGGAATTTCGTTTTAGAAGACCCTAAGCCTTCCCGCAGCGATGAGGCAAGCCTCCCGGAGAAAGATGGGTCGGATACATGGTTCAGTGTGCCACCACTTTTGTGGAGAAAATCGAAAGAGTAGTGGGGATGCGCATATATTGGTCATGAAAGCAGAATGCAAGGAAGTGAAACGCGAGGCAGGATCGTTGGACGGACGACCTTAGTACATTTCCAAGCTCATTCCGTCGTTGATCTCGTAGTCCCCGAGCGTGATGTGATCCTTGTAAATAGTGTACCTGTAAGTCGGATTTGAACAATTGCTGCAAGAAGGAGTTCGGCTTGTGCACGCACCATTTCTTCAACTGGATCTTACTAGCATCTGTGCCTGTCTGTGCGGCGATAAGTTTCTTGAGATCGCCTACTGTATCCTCGGGGCTGCATTTCACTCGGACTGTAAGACATCGCACCAATCTTAGCTCCATGTCCCATCGCGGAAGTCAATCGAACAGACCTTTGCGGCCAAGTCGATCATTAGCAATTACCTAGGGCGGTTATGTGAGTGGAATGTCGGCGGCCGAACAGAATTCTAGCTCACTTCAATAAGGCCCATGTTGCGCAGGGATGATGTGGAGAAGAGTGAATACGGAAATTCGAATCAATCAGACGAATGAGTTCATCTGAATCGCCGGTCTCGCTCTTTCCTTTTTCTGTCCACTCCTTCCGAATTTTGACTCTGACCGGTGGTTACGTACCCAAGAAGATGATTTCTGCTTGCAGCGACAGCATGGGGCTTATCCTTGCCCATGTCAGAGATATCCACTGCTTTGCGAGGCCTGAAAGCTATCGCTGATCTATCTCCCCTTCCATACCCGAAAAGCCTCGCCAGTTTAAGTCTCCTCATTCACCAGGTAAGCTGTAGCTTCTAGTGAATTCGTGGGTGAAATCGTCATGTTTCTAAATTGGATGTTAGGCTGCTTCTGTGAGTGTATCTCCTCGCTGCTGAGGGAACTTTTGATACTGATTTGTGTTCTCTTCCCAAGGACTCGAAGCGAAACGCAACAGATATCAAACGCCTTGCTTCACGAGTCATAGAGGTTACTTGGGCAGTTGTCAGTGTCATCAACGACGATCCACATGCCACTGGAGATGGACTAGTACTACCCATTGGACAACTACTCCGGTTAGTATCTTGACCAGCCATTGCGATCACCTTTCAATTTTCAATTTTGCAGCACTTTGGAGGAGATCTCTCAAGTCGCTACAAGGAAGCCCTCGTCGAGGCTATCACGGATTTTGAACGGTGTCGGGGACGCTGGTATCGTTCAACGATGTGAGGCGGATCTTGAGCGATGCGTTTCCATGTTTCTTGTAGGCTCCCTCCTTCACTCATAGATCCGCTCATTGAATCGGGAAAAACAGATGCGCATAAACTCAACCAATATAAAGTTGACATCTCAGATTGGTGAGAAGGGGTCGACGTTCCACGACGCTTTCGGCGACATGATTGCTCGAGCATATCGTGATCAGGCGAATTTGATCCACTCAAACGACAGAAAGGTAGGTCGGTCGGGAAAAAAAATCGAGCACATAGAATTGACATCACATCCAGCTTACAGGCACTAGCGACATTCAAGATAGGTACGTGATCTAAGCTAATCACTGGCCCGACTAAACAGAAATTAAAACTTGGACTGCAGATCTCAATCTCTACCTCCCGCCCCTCAAATTTTCTTTGGACGCGATTTAACCGTTGGTTCGGTGGTGGCTCAGCTTTGTCAGCCACGACAAGCCAATGTCGCGATCCTTGGGGCAGGCGGGATAGGGAAAACTACTGTCGCCCTGACAGTTCTCCATCACCCTGAGGTCGTATCAAAGTTCGGGAAGAACCGATACTTTGTTTCATGCGAATCAGCCCTGGACTCCATTGGCCTTATGGCCGCTCTGGCCGAACTTCTCTCCCTGCAGAGCAAAGACGTCTTGACAGAATTGTCTCGCCTCTTTCGTTCGCTCGATGAGCCCATTGTCGTTCTACTCGATAACCTGGAAACGCCGTGGGAGCAGTTTTCTCACCGCCAGGCAGTTGAGGACGTGCTCTCAACATTAGTCGCTATTCCAAACCTAAGTCTTCTTGTCACTCTCAGAGGAGCTGAGCGGCCCAATGGAGTCGTCTGGACCCGACCGTGTCTCCCACCCTTAGACAAGCTAGATTTTGAGGATTCCCGGAACGTATTTCGTGCGATCTCAGACACGCCGGCAGATGATCCCCACCTCGACTCACTCCTTGATGTCCTCGATCATGTTCCTCTAGCAGTCACTTTGATGGCTAATTTGGCCCAAAGCTGCTCATGCGCCGTCTTGCACACTCGGTGGCAGGAAGAAAAGACTGCTATGCTCACGAGGGGAATCCAGTCACGGATTTCCAGCGTCGACGTTTCTATCCAGCTTTCCCTGTCGAGTGAACGACTCAAAAGTTCACCTCAGGCTATCCCAGTCCTCCAGGGACTCTCTTTGCTTCCGGACGGCGTTTCTGAGTCTGAACTCTTGTCGATTATGGGACATCGACCTAGGATCTCTTCCGCTGTCTCCTGTCTTCGACAAGTGGCTTTAGTATATGTCGATGCTTCGGACCGTCTCCGAATTCTTTCTCCCATTCGCGAATACGTGCTGCTGAACATACCACTCGACTACAGCGACTTCACCTCCATCCAATCATATTTTCTGGACCTGATCCGCACCGCACAGGCCCGTGATGGCCGGTTTGACGATCGAGAGCAAGCTTCGAAGCTGAAATCTCAGATAGGAAATGTATGTTCGGTCCTTCGCTACGCTTTGGAAGCAGAAAATCCAATACGAGAGGTGTTGGCTACCTCCTTGAAACTGCCTGTTTTCTTGGGCACCGCGGTAGATTCTGAGCAAGCCCTTGTAGCCAGCGTCTCTGCTGCCGCTCGAAGAATAGGCGACAAGAAGAGCGAAGCAGACTGCATAGTCTACGCGTACGGACGACGTGCCGACAGAGAGGTTTCTCAGGACTTAGAGGAACTGGAAAATGCAATGTCCATGTATACTCAATTACAGGACCTCGAGGATCCAGACGTCCTCAAAAGTCGAGCCAGGTGCCTCGCAAACATAGGCGACTGCCATCACCGTGTTGGGCAGAGGCAGAAGGCTATCCATCTCAAGAGAGATGCAATCCGATTATACTGCCAATGCTTCGATTATTGGGGTGAAGGCAACGAATTAGTCAATATCGCGCGAATATATCAGATCTCGGGACAAATCCCACAGGCGGTGCATTCTGCTCAGGAAGCTGTTGCAATTGCAACGACACATTCACTTCCGATGATCAAGGCCGCGGCTCACTCTATTCTGGGAGCAATTTATTTTGCTCGTTCTACTTTACCCAAGGCAGCTGTTTGCTTCGAACAGGCGTCTCGGGCAATGACACCTGTATTTCAAGACAGTGCGCTCTACGCCAACAATCTCTATCACATCGGATGCCTACATCTAGAAAAGTCACAACTCCAACTCGCCAACAAAACGTTCAGAGACGCCTGCACACTCTATGCCAGACAAGCGAGAACGGGTTGGCTGGCCAGCGCAACCTCCTTGCTGGGTTTAGTGCAGGTCATGCAGTCAAACTTGGACGAAGGGACAGCACAAATCTATGTGGCGTTGACCAAGTTTGCAGAATTCCAATGGAGAAGCGACCAGGGACACTGTTTGGTCTTCCTCGCGACTGCAGAGCTTCGAAGACAAAACTTTGCCACAGCGTGTTCTCACCTATTGGAAGCACGAAGATGCTACCGGCTGGCGAACGACATTGGTGTTAAACGCGATGGAGAGGCACTGAAGTTAATGGGGGATGTGGCAATGAAGTCCGACGATTTGATGCTTGGGCTGAGGCTTTACGTGACGAGCTGCGTCGTCTTTTGGAAGACATCTTATCGATTGGGGATGGCCGACGCCCTTGTGAAGATAGGAACTGTCTTGGGGGTTCTGGGCGAAAAATCAAACGCGGCTTCGTGCTGCGAGACTGCGATGGGCATAATGGAGGGCATAGGGGCTCAGAGACAAATCGCCGAGTGCCTCTGGGCAATGGCAGATATCGCACTGGACAAGAAAGATTACGCAGCCGCAATGAGACTCCTAGCGAAGGGTTTATCAGCAGCTGAGCTGGCCGAGGATGAGGCAGTGCGACAAGACTTTGAAATTAAGATACTTTCTCTGCGTGCAAATGGCCTAGCAGCCTGACACGTTTATACATGATGTATTTTCTTAGTGAGTTTTGGAGGCAGTGTCTTTTAATCTCGAGATTTGGAAAGACAGGCAAGATTAACGCTGATCGTGATGATCGGATGTAAAGTAGCGGTGGCATGCCCAATTTGGTGTTCCGAGCCATTCCGCGTCATTGGCTTCCGCTCGGCGTGAGCGCAGCCTTCTGAACAGGGTTTCTCTACTTATACGGCTCGTTCTGGTCTTGGAAACTCTCTGAACATACCTTGATACCTTGACATACTCTCTTGCTCTTTTGAATGTCCAACAATGCATTGGGAACTGCACGAGCAGATGTCTGGCTGCTCAAAGAGATCGAATGGCGGGCGATACCTAATGCACCAAATGAGAAGATCAAGGTCATAATGCAGACTTTGAACGGGTATGTAATGCATTGCAGTGTGTCCTCTCGTCCTGAACACTTTCTCAGACCGTGCTCATTCATTGCACTTTGTGAGAGGGAACCCCGCATCCCGAGGCAGAGATTGAATTTCCTCATTCAGGCAATATATTGATCTTGCGTGGCGACATCGTTATACTACCGCCGGAACGACGGGAAGTTGCCTATGAGTTTCTTTCAGCTCTTGTCGCAGAGTATCTTCTTCGAGCCTCGCCCGGGGTTGATATCGCAGCTGCACTCACTATTCTCCCTCTCACCCAAAGTACGTGCTTTGTTCTCTGTTAGCAATGTCCTAATTGAAGAGCCTAGATGGTCTTGACCTCAATCCGCTCTTCACTGGATTATCATTATTTCGTCCACATGGGGATGGGGGTGCCTTGAAGCTCTTTGAGCATGCCAACATCAAACTCGTCCACGGATGGCTCGTTGATCCAACAAGCCACGAATATTCTGTGCTGTCCACCACACAAGACTACGACAACTCGACGGACCTGATAGTCGCTGCTGATAGTATAACCAAAGGTCAACTGGTGGAGACATGGACTGTATCGGACGATGTGGGAGAGAGCTCGAACGGACACGTCCAATCAGGGAACAGGCACGATGAAATGCAGAAGCTGAGCGCAGAGGAACGAGAGAAAGTGAGAAATGGTACGTATCATCAGCCTTCGTACGACGCCGCACTGACAGTCTGGGAAGCTGTGGTTGTCCAACATTTCTTGGAGACTACACAATCTCAACTTACATACCACGGTCTATTTCAACTCTCTTCCGAACTTCGACCTGGCGAACTGGTGGCCCTGTTCCGGAATTCTCATCTCTCTGTATTGCATAAGCCTGCGTTCGGGGATGGCGGACTATACACCCTAGTCACAGATCATGTTTTCGCGCATGAATCTTCTATCGTATGGGAAAAGCTTGACGACATAGAAGGTGGATCGCAGTTTGTGGACGCGGACCTCAAACCATCAGTTCCAGTAGGGGGTGATTATGCCGGCGCTACGGCAGAAACGGTAGTAAGGGCCATTGAGAACGAGCAGAATGCGCACCAAAACAATGCAGAGTACGTACCCATTCTCTCCATCGGAAGATAATCTGACGGGACATTTTATAAAGCGAGGCTTTCGCGCGGCAGCTTCAGGCCGAAGAGGATGCCCGCGCTCAGCAACTGTATCAACAACAGCAGCAGCAGAATAGAGACCGACGAGCGCAGGTGGAGACGTCCGTAGAACATACGCGCCAGCAGCCTCAACAGATTGAGTATGATCCACGGCAGGAAAGGCGATATTCCGACGAACATCAACGCAATTCGGGGTTCACGCAGAGAGCGAACGCATACCACACACCTGAGAAACGGAAAAAGAAGGGCGACTGTAACATCATGTAAGAGGACGAAGATTTCAAGGTGGGGTCATATGTGGAGAGTTTACAGAACATCGATACCTATTATATTTTATACCTTGTTTTTTAGTGCGTGTTGTATGGGACACTGAGTCAACGGATGTATTCTCTAATGTTAATGAATCATGCATAGGACATCATGAGCTGGGATACTATACAAATGTTAATTTAAATCTTCGTGAAATCTGTCTATCTTGAGCTCGCAATCTACCTATGCGTTGCTTAAGACTCTTCCGCAAGTTCGCTCCTCCCACCCATGCGTTCGGCCAAAGCCTGGAAGCCCTCCCACCAGGTCTTGATTCCTCTCCTGTTGGTCATATCGGCATGCTGCACCATGTCCTGCACGGGGGTGGCGACGATCTGTGAACCTTGACTTGTCAAAACTGCCGCTGACTCCCTGGGAGCCTTTCGCTTAGTCGATGGAAGTTTGTTGATTTGTTCGGCGTATTTCTCAATGAATTCCATCGCTTTCAGCGAGAGACGAACAGCACGAGCACGATCCAGGGGGGAAGGAACTCCTCCTTGGAGTGTGTGCCCAAGCGACGCCGAACGCGAATCGAATAACGATGCTCCCTCTTCCTTCAAAATTTTAGTGATGACATCGGTCGTATACACGCTTGATGCGCTCTCGTTTCTTTGAGAAAAGTTATTAATCTGGGACCGTGTAGCAACGCTATGAGCGAACCTGAGCACAAGACGACCTTCTGCCTTTCCTTTTTGATCCAGGTTATACCTGTTTCTTAGGAAGTGGACATCATTGCGAAGCATATCGAGGTTGATGCCAACTTCCGGGGTGTAGACGATGACGGCTCCCGTCTATACATTGATCAATGTGTGTACGGAAATCCAGGTCAGAAAACAGATAATTACCGCCAATGCGCCCATAGTTGCAATGTATCCACATTTGCCTCCTTGTGTTTCAACGACAAAGACGCGATTTCGACTAGCCGAAGCGCTTTGTTTAATCGCGTCGCATGCGTCCACGAGAGCATTCAGACTCGTGTCACAACCCAGACTATAGTCTGTCACAGGGACATTATTGGAAATAGTCGCGGGGAGATGGACCAGAGGTATATGGAAAGATGGATAGTGTTGTCTTGCGGCTTCAAGCGTCAACAACGAAGTGAAGGCTTCAAACCCGCCGATCATGAAGAAAGCATCGAATTGGTGTTTCTGGAACTTTGCGGCGACGCCGCCAAGGTCAATGTCAGGTAACGCCCGATTTGTGCCGAGCTCAGAACCCCCTCGTGCCATCCACCCATCGACTGAAAGCCATGACAGCTCCGTGATGTGATCATCCAGGAGACCTTTGAAACCGTTATGTATTGCAAGTGGTGTATGTCCCTTGCGCAAGCAATATCGTACTGCAGCCCGAGTGGCGGCATTCATTCCTCCCGCTGGGGCACCCATGCTAGCAAGGAGTCAGTAGACTGGTTACCGAAAGTTTTGGTTTCTCACTGTATAATTGCTATGCGTAATCGCTGGATACAACTCAGCATAGGTTACACAGATAAGGTTTGGACAAACCTTTTCTTCAGGCAGGTATCCATTATGACCCAACTCCGAGGTTATGCTGAAGCCCTCCAAGGTCTCCGCAAACTCTGGGTCACGCAAAGACATTGCTTTGTCCCAGTCTCGGGCCTCAATTGCCGTTGTGACGGCTTTAGTCTGCAGCTCAGTGAGACGGCGTCAATTCCAGATATAACATACATACCATCTTCACGGCCTCCTGCAAGGAAACGCGAATAACCTTGTTTTGGTTGATTCCAATCATATATGACGGCGTTTCGGGAGTAGATTCCATGAGTGCTTTGATTGCCTCAACGCCTTGAAGCGTGGGCTGTTTGGAGCCAGATCAGATAGGGTAGCATGATTGACAGAAACGCTATTACCAAAATTCTGTCCCATGCGCACGGCCGACCACCGCGCTGAACATGACCCAATTGAGTTACACGTGTATCGAGACCAAGACGTTCGGTGAGAACAGTCTTGATGTATTCAGCTTTGATGGGTTTGAGCGCCGCATCGTGGGCTCCTTCAGCAACGATGACAATGGTCTTTCGTTTGCCCTCCTTTCGATGCTATGGGCAGAAATCAGCTCAACAGGCTTACGAACACTGAGCAACTTGCCAGTCCGATTGCGTCGCACATCTCATCTTCCCAAGGATCACCCAATGGCGGACGTTCTGGGATGAAAATGAAGTCTGCTCCTGCACTATCGGAGGTCACTTTGTCATTCGCAAAGTTTCGCAGCGGTGGTTCGCCCACCTTACACCAGCGACCAAAGCAAGCCAGCCGCAGTGCCTCCCCATCACTTCTACCACGAAAGCTCTGGAATGAGAGCTTGCAGTGGAGTTGATATTATCAATGGCCTCGCAGATCCGTTGTAAGGCAGTCGGAGCCCCGATTGTCATATCCGTCATGCACATGTCATTATCGATAGAACCAACGAGGCCTACAATCTTGAGATGGGCATATGCGGTTGCTTGCGCTTCGGTGATCTCCCCTGGATGGAATTTATTAGCTGCCAGTGCCATATAAGCATCCATGTTGCCACCTTTGGTCCTCAGCTGGTCTACGAGAGAAGGCCATTCTGCACGGAAGACGTCGGCACCAGTGAGCGAGCCGTCTCCTCCACAGACGCATAGCGCATCGATTCCCTCCTTGATTAAATTGTGTGCAGCAGTAAGGCGACCCTCAGGAGTGCGGAAAGCTGCAGAACGGGCAGTACCGATCAGCGTGCCACCCTTAGCCCATCAAAGATGACGAGGATATCCAAGATGAAAAGAAACGCCGTACCTCTCCCATCCAGCCTCGTACATCGTCCCAACCAACTCTGATGATATAACGCCCTTTCAAATTCTTCCCGCCGCTGCGTTCAGCGGCATCGCCTTCTCCAGACCTCAATAATTCACCATCTCCAAATCTCAAGTTGTGAACCAGAGCATTGTGCTGGACTGATTTCGGTACGGTGGTTACACTCTTTGTAGGAGAATGTTGAGAGATCTTGACAGAATTGCCTCGCACGAGGCCTTCGTAACCCTCGCGGACAACATATGTCTCCCAGCCTCTGAAAAGCCATGTCAACGAGCTTATACTAGCTATCAGCTGACAAGCGCACTTTACGATGCCAGCCTTGACAACTGCACGAACTGCAGCATTCATGCCAGCGCTGTCTCCGCCTGATGTCAGCACAGCGAGCCTCATTCTATGTTTTCCAGGAAGGTCGTGACTCATGATGTTATGTTCTATTCCAGTGGGGTAAATAGGGAGTGAATTGGGGGGGAACGGGAGCGATTACGCCCCAGGAGCTCTAGATAAACCAAAACTGTTCTCCGAAAATCCGACGTGCTAAGGAACCTGAGTCGAATTACGTAATAATAACCAGATAACGCGTCTCACGTGGCCAACCTTGCCACCGGCGCCTGACTCATTTTGTCAGTCTCCTGCCACCCTTCTGCCATGGTTCTCAGGTTGAATGAGCGTGAAGCAAACCCGAATCCTGTTCGCAAAAATTCTGTCCCTGGATAATTTTCTTGTCTGACCCGACGCCGACTTTGCAGCACATCAATTTTATCACGGCGCTACCAGCTCGTGCACGTTCGTCGAGCAAGGCAGAAGAGGATGCAAAGGAGCTTCTGAGGGCGCTGGCTGCGCAGGTGAAGCCGTATGTCAGTAGACTGAGGTATACATGGATTGAACCTGATTTTCGCCTAGAATCATGAAGGCGCATGGCTTCAGCATCAACTCTTTTGAGGAAGTACGCGTCTAATGGGGATGCATCTCGGCCTGAACTCACATTGTTAACAGTATGAGTACAACAACGTATTTGCAGGAAGGTCGGCAATCCAACGATCTCATTGACAGTTTTCTAAATCCGCATCTAGAAATTGGAACGCCGGCGAAGTCGTTGGTGAGCATGAATGCGACCTAATTTTGTCAATGAATATGAACCATTCCCTAGAACTCGTCCTAAGAAGACCAGATGGAACTTTCTACACTATACCGACTCTCTTGAATGTTCTATGCCACGAGGTACGTTATCATTTTCTGGATTCTGGCAAGCCCCTTAACTTACCACCCTCCAGATCGCACACATCAAGGTGTGGTGTGAAATCAATTGACATGATTCGTTCTCTTCAAACTAACCGCTCTCATTTACCTAGCACATGAATCATCTGTCCGGATTTCAGAAACTGTGGGCCCAGCTGAGATCTGAGGTACAGGCTTTAAGAGCGCGAGGTTATTACGGAGATGGTCTGTTTATTCACTCGATGTCTTGGCATATCTCTGACAATGCGGAAGGTTACTGGTCGTCCGGAGCCCGAGTTGGAGATGGCGCAAGAACTGGCGGCATTGGTTCTGAATTTGAGATGATGCCGGAATATGTGGTATGTCCGCACCCCCGTCGTGTGTGTACCTCGCCGATTAATATGAACAGTGTGGAGGGGCCCAAACACGGCAGAAGACAAGGACGGTAGGACGCCGACGACATAAGGAGTCCACTGCAGCAGGCCCTTCTTTACACACTGGTGCCCAAACCGAGAAGAAGCGCAAAAGCGGTTCTCGAATTACGGCTAAGGATAAATTCACCGGGATGGGTAAAGCCTTGAACGAGGATGTCAGCGACGAGGATAAGAAGAAAATAGGAACCGGCTTCCGCAAGAAGGCGAATAGTCAGAAAGCAAAGATTGAGAGAGCTGAAGCAGCAGAAAGAAGGCTAAGGGCTCTCCAAGGTACCAGCATTGTTGAAACTTTGTCTGGCTTGACCCAACTCAACTTCTTTCCAGGAACATCGGTGAAAACGGAGAATATTGAGATCTCCAGTGACGAAGAGGGAGACTTCATCAAAGAGGAAGATGACTCCGATCGCCGTCGCTTCATGGCGGATATCATGTCTGCAGAAGAGTTGGACACCCTAAAGTGCAGCGTCATTGGCAACAACTTCACAGATACCTCTGATACGACTGGCACCGAAGAAGATCGTAAACCGTCAACGCAGCTCAATACAAAGCGGCGACCAGATACAGAACTCCCCACATCGCAACCCTCGACCAAAAAACCTAAACTCCCGCAATCTCAAACCAAAAAGCCCACCGTGAAAAATGAATGCGCGCCAGCAGCAGCAAGCAGCTCTCGCCCTATTGAGGCTCCTCGGATATGGCCGTCGTCGAAGGAATCACCTGTAGATTTGGCTTCAGAATGGTCGTGCTCCACTTGCACTTAGTGAGCATATTTTTGGGCGAAATCCAATCACTCTTCTAATCACATTGACAGTATCAACCCCGACTCGGACTTGAGTTGTGAGATGTGCAACACAATCAGAGACTAGATTTTAATTATCCTGGCTCCGCATATATGGTGTTCATGGACTAGTATTACTACTATTACCTGTGGGTTTCTTAAGATCTTCCCTTCAAGTAACATGTTGACTTGAGAGCTAATACTCGCGTTTAAGTGCCTCGCCTCTCTCTCTCACTTAAACTTCTCTTGTATAATGTATATCTACATTTTCTGTTTTATAAAGCGCCGCCTTTCTCTGTATGGCTAAATTCTTGCACCATGCCAACTTAGAACGTTGTAGTTACTCTAACAGACTAGGAGCAACTCGATCTAAGCAAATCTTTAGCGTCAGAAAAAGCGACCAAGAAGCTTCAAAGTACAGAGATGCTGAATAGAAGACTGCACAGCGCTGTACGTGTCACCCACTCTATGTAAGATGAACACCCTGCAAAGCTCAGACTACATTTGAAACTCGTGCCCAGAATGCGGCGTTCATTCCAGAGTTTCTTGGAGGATACGAGTAGCATATGCAGCAAAGAATGGTGACAACAACAAAATTATTTTGTAGAGACGGCTATGCACAAAGAATGGCTGATTGGTAAACAATCAAAAAGGAGTTTCGGGATAGAAGAATGATAGAAGAAAAGAAGAAAATCTAATGTCCATTTCATGAATGTCAGGCGCTAAACCCCTTGACAACTCCATGCATCTGCAATGTTTTAGAACAACGCGGAGCCAACGAGACCCATGACGGCAGCGATGCTCAAAGTGCCGATGGAAAGACGAGTAGCACCGCTCGTAGGGGTGGTGGAAGCCGCAGAGGAAGAAGACGAAGAGGAGCCGGAAGAGCTGGAAGAGCCGCTGGAGTGAGACGTGGACGACGTGGTTGTGAGAGTAGACAACGGAGTCGAGGAAGTAGACGCGCTAGACGCGGGAGTCGTAGTGGCAGCGCCGGAAGTCGAGGTGGTGGACCCAGGGCTGGGAAGTAAATGAATAAGAAAAATTTAAATCTCGCGATAGAGGTACTTACGCAACGGAAGAAGTGCCAGAGGACGAACCAGTGGAAGAACCGGTGCTGGATCCACCTTCGGTGACAGAGGTGTTAAGGCAGCTGGATTTGCACGTCAGAATTGTTCGGTTCCCCGAGATATTACGTGGAATCAACAAACCTAGAGTCGGAGCCGGAGCCGATGGTCACTGCGGCGGACTGGACGAGGGTACCGGTGGAATCCTTCAAGTCAATGTTGAATGAAGTGCCAGCTGGGAGGTCAACGTTCCAGATGAAAGGGGAGGCGTTGATAGTCTGGTCGAAGACCTTAAGCTAAAAGTCCACAAACGCGGTAAGCACGGAGGATCTGTGAGAGAAAACTGAAGATGCGAACCGGAGGCGCAGAGGGCTGACCACCGGGGATCAATGACAAGAAAAAGGGACCGGTACCGCCGACCCAAGAGAGCTGGGTGGGCTCTGAAGGAGGCAAATAAGTTTTCTGGCTCTACCGACGTGCATGGATATTCAGGAAACATACGGCACTGAACGACATTAAAGCTAAGAGAGAGTGTCAGAACGAGAGAAGAAAAGAGGGTGGCAACCGGGTACGAACGGGGTGTTGACCGTGAACTGAGCCAAAGCGAGCTGGGCGGCGGCGAGGAGAGTAGCGACGGTAGTGAATGACTTCATGACTATGCTGTGATACTATAAAGCGAATTTAATTGAAAGGTTATAGAGGAGGAGGGGAGAGCGAAGGTGATGGTCGTCAAAAGCAAAGAAGTTGAAGATTCGATGTCCGCCTGTTGCGTGTTTGTACCCCCGAAAAGCGGCGCGCATATACGGTGTTCTTATCACTGTTCGAAACACGATCCGCAAACGTTTTTTTGGTGTTCATCACCGGGCGCCTTGAAACATCGTGCTGCGGACACTGCGCTACTTGAGCTTGGCTGCTCTGCCTTGAAGGTTGAGTTCAATCGGAATATTTCTCTGAATTTTCGGGGCCCGTGTATGCCGCCCTGCACCGCCTTCCGGATCCGGGTACAAGACTTGGCGTATGATAGTCATTGTGTGGACATAATATTCAGAATAAATGTATGAAATATTGGAGGTCGTGTGCTTGCGACCGATAAGGGATCCAGTAAATTGTGATCATTGGATATTTGTGGAGGGGTTCCACGAGGCGGACGCGCTGAGCTGAGCATCCAGGAAACAGAATCACCCACGCTGATGACGAACTGGAGCATCCAGGTCTTTGCCTTCTAGCTTGCAACCATGGGCCCAACGTCGGCCAAATTTTCCTTCGTTCTCCTCATCCTTGTCAATGGTCTGCTCTGGTCGCAGAGCAGGTACAGCCACACCGTCGCCTCCAAGTCGCACCTTCCAAGTCTCTTTCGGCGGCAAGCAGAACCCCTGTCCTTCTCAAGCAATTCTTCAACTCCATTTGATGCATTTCATCACATTCTTGACGAAGTCTGTACACAGCTCTCAATGCATTCTGATCACTGATCTTGGTATCCTCAGGAGTGTCACCCGCTATCAGTGCCAGATGATCAACAATGTCGTCTTGTGACAGATTCGTGTCCGTCTACAGGCACCTTCTTGTCGATAGAATACCTTCAGAGGTATTTTTGCGCGAAACCCTCATTACGACCGCTCGTGTTCACGGGCCTCGTCCTTTGGCTCGTCTTCCTCTTCTCAACGCTTGGAATCGGCGCATCCGATTTCTTCTGCCCAAATCTTGCCAGTATAGCTCAAGCATTGGGCTTGGATGAAAACGTAGCAGGAGTCACATTCTTGGCCTTTGGAAATGGCAGTCCCGATGTCTTTTCGACGTTCTCCGCCATGCGAGCGAATTCCGGTAGTCTCGCAGTAGGCGAGCTACTTGGCGCTGCCTCATTCATTGTCTCAGTGGTGGTGGGGTCGATGTGTCTCATCAAGCCATTCCATGTTATCCGTGGCCCATTCCTTCGTGACGTCGGATTTTTCACCGTTTCCGTCGCCTTCCTTCTATTCACCCTCTACGATGGAAAGATCTCTGCTTGGGAATCCGGAACTCTGATCATTCTGTATCTATTCTATGTGAGCGTTGTTGTTGTTGGAAGCTATTGGGAACGGAGGCAGGAAAGAAAAAGACAGCAAAATGCTGCGATCCGATCCGAGTATGCACCAGACGAGATGCCGGCGGACTCCTTGCCTATTGAACCATATCACGACGACGGTGCGTCAAGTTTTCGATGCATCTTTTCTTTATCGCTCAAAGCTTCCCAGATGAAACAACTTCCCTGAGTACTGCAGACGAACGACCACCTCTACTAGGTTCAGCCTCGCACCCTCGAGCCACACATCCTAACTACCGTACCCTGCCTCCTCTCAGGACCCGTCATTCGGACACTCAACGTCCGCCTTCGATACCCCACTTCCCCTCCTTCTCTCTCCTTGGGGCCCTCGAATTTCGCCAAGTCGTCAATTCTCTCGCACGAGACTCATCAGTCGCGTCACTCGCAGCTTTCGAATCGCCATTAACACCGTTCGCAGCTGGTCATTATCATCGACATACAGTCGCTGCGCCTTCAACACGATTACGTGGTCGATCTCGTTCGCCAGGCGCACGTGAGGATGGTGATCCTTGGGATGCAGCTCTCGGCCTCCCATTGAGCGATCGACATCGAGAAGCACGTTCTGCTTCACCTGTTTTGGGAGAGAGAGACACCGATCACGATACCTTGCACGGAGAGACTGGGCTATTATTACCCCCAGGAGACCATCAGCACGGGCCAATATACAAGTCGCCAATACCATCAATCGCTATCACATCTCCAATTGGCTCGACTGTTTCACTTCCCGATGACAATGATCGATCTCCTCCTCGTCCAAATAGTCGACGGACCAAGCTCTATCGTATCTTGGCTACTGCATTTCACATTCTCTTCCCTACCCTGCATGAATTCAGATCCAAGCCCTGGTATGAAAAACTCGCCGCGATATTCGCTACCCCCGCTGTTCTCGCACTCACCGTTACCTTACCCGTTGTCATAACCCCTTACGGACAAGCATCCCATCCAGTGGAGAAACTGCAAGCTGGCGACGAATCTACCTCAGGTGGAGGTGCCGAGGCTCGTTTAGTGGATTTTGAAGAAGAGGGCGTAGAGAGGGTATTAGTAGCGGAAAACGAAGTGGAGCACGAGATGCATGAACTGCACTTCAACAAATGGCTCATGGCTTGCCAATGCATCCTTGGTCCAATATTCTGTGCCATGGTATTGTTCAGTCAGTCATTTATTCAGAAGCCATGTGTCTTATCCCGGGCTTACATTCGAACAGGCGAAACTAAGAATGAACCCTGGATTATTCTTGCCGCTGCGATATCAGGTCTTGCCACTTCTGTTCTTGTTATGATATTCGCAGATCGAGGCAACGATCCTGGCGGACGCCTTATCCGATGCTTCATGGGATTCGCCGTTGCTGTCGTATGGATTATGGCTATCGCGGATGAAGTCGTCAGTGTCTTGCAGGTACAGTGCTCATCGCCCTAGATTTTTCATCTGCTTACCTATATGAATGTAGACGTTTGGGTTCATCTTCGGGTTATCGGACGCTATCATTGGATTGTAAGTGCCTAGCCTGTTTTCTTCGTAAACCTGTTTTCAAACCTGTTTTGAATTTTCGCAGGACGATCTTTGCAGTCGGGAATTCTTTGGCTGACCTGGTTGCAAACATGAGCGTTGCTGCTTTTGCCCCCATCATGGGATTCTCAGCGTGTTTCGGCGGTCCAATGCTCAACATACTGCTAGGTATTGTCACTTTAGCTTCAAATTATCCGCGGACTCACAAATCGCATTTCCAGGTATCGGCGTCTCAGGAACCTACGTCATTCGTCAGACTGGGACAGACTATACTTTGAACTTTTCCAGCACCCTTCTCGTCAGCGCTATTGGGCTTCTCTCTTTATTGGTGCTGACTTTGATATACGTCCCGCTCAATGGATTCCTACTCACCAAGCGCTGGGGAGTGTTTCTTATTTGTTGTTATCTCGTTATTATGTCTATCAATGTCGTGGTGGAGGTCACGACCCACAGCAAGAAGCAGAGGGGATAATTGTAGTTCTTTCTTTGGCATAATATTCTTTTAGCATGAAGGTGTAGCATTAATCATCGAAGTATAAACTCTACTACCACTACTGCGGGCGCTATTGACTCATTGGGCAAGAACTGTTTGACTTGTATACTATCAAGTAGTAGCCCATCACGCCGGCTCAGGATTAACTCAAGCTTGCTTTCTGCCAACATCTTCGGAACGCCGTCATCATCTCGACCGCGATCGCTATGAACATCTTTGTCCGACGGCAACTACTGCCTCTTTAGGCCCATGACTCTATGAGCCTCACTCATGCATTCAATCTCGACCTGGACAATGGACTCCGGAAACCCGGCGATCTCGTAGCGGGTATCGTGGACGTAGACGAGGCTCGAGCTTCAGAGCTCAATATCGATGAAATACGAGTCGAGCTTCTGGCAGATGTGAAGACGTGGGTCGCAACGCTTCGCTTTTGTGGAGTGGTCGAAATATTTTGGTGTTCTGACCAGCTATCGTAACCAGACAAATTCGTTTAGGAACTGGCGACGCCGCGATTCAAAGCGATGACAGGAAATCTCTGATGACCGCCGGCACATTCATCTTGTGGAAACGCGATAATACTGCGACGGAACAGATCAGAGCGACGACGCATAAGTCGTATCCATTCACGTTCACTCTTCCCAATAATAATCTTCCGCCTTCCTTTCACATTCAATCTGGGGAAGTTGCGGCATCAGTCAGATACTACATCAGAGTCACTGGGAGCGGAAAAGGGCGCGACGCTGGGGACATTCGAATAAATCGCCCCTTCCCTTTCCTTCCGTATGACGACAACCCCTTCGTGGATGAGCTGCGTGCTGTGGAACATCGGATGATCAAAACTGTCCGACGAGAAATACGACGCGGCTTGTTCGGTGCCAAAGGAAGAGGAGAAGCAAAGGCATCCCTCCTCTTTGGAGACTTGCTTTTGGCATTCTGATTTCTCCATCAGGTCCGAATACCGGATCTGGAGTCATTGCCCTTATTCACGAAAATACCGGTGGTAATCGTACTCCGAGGAGTTTCCAAGATTTTGTCCTCCTCAAGCGCGTTGAACTCTTCGCGTTTTACATTTCCTATACCTCCTACTTCCCCGAAGTACCTTGAACTTCGATTGTTTGCTGTCTGTACCACTGTTGCTCAAGCGAAAGCTTTGACTTTTCGCAGCGAAGTGAGTCTCATGGGCGGGTTAGGGAAGCTGGACATGAACATTCCTTTCGAGGGTTCTCCGAAAGAAGTCGCAGTTGACATCGAACCTCCAGAATGGATTGCTGAGGCAGAGACGAACGCAAATGGTCGTTGGTCGCAGCTTGTCACCTTCCGGACGGATATTCTGTTCCGCGGCACGCCTACCTTCAAAACATCTCTTGTGAAACTTGATGTACGTCACTTATTTTTGCGCGAATCGTGACCTAATCATCGCACAGTACGAGCTGGATTTGAAGGTCGTGTTCCCTGGGATCGGGAATGATTTGAAAACTACGATTTGCCTGCCACCAATATCTTCTGGACTTCACAGAAGCCAGCTCTCTGACGATAACCAGTCACTTGATCTCCCGCCGTACGTTGTAGTTTCCTCGATCGTACCTGCAGATCTTGACGTTCGATTTCTGCTGTCAGAGCTTATTGGGAAGTCATTGATGAAGTGGATTATCCAAAGACCAATCTTGCAACCGATGGAAAGCAATAAGAGACTGGTGTTCCAGTGTTGTACCAATTGTACTTACTGAGTCTTACTTCTGAAATGCAATGTACCATAATAACCCCCAAAAATGTTTTGGCTTATCTTCAACCGTCGAGCTCGCCACAATGATTGTCCGCGTCAACGGACCGCGCCGCAGCCACCATTCTCGGCAGCTATCTGGATCATACGCATGGCTCGGGCTCCCTATAGCCTGAGAGGCTGCAGGACGCTCGAATCATCATGTACTTTGTTCTCCCACTTCTACAACTCGCCACATTAGCATGTGCATCACAAATCCCGTTCATGAGGAATGAGCTGTCCTCTGATGGGACTACTCTCAGGCTCTCTGCCTTGTCCAACGAACATTTCACCGTCCTCGAACACCCAGAGTTCCCTTCTCACTCAGTTCGAATCAAAAAGAGCTCCTCCGAGTTCTGCGACCCTTCTGTAGCTTCGTATACAGGTTGGATTGATACATCGCCAGCTCGCCATCTGTTCTTTTACTTCTTCGAATCTCGGGGCAATCCTGAGAAGGACGATGTCATATTTTGGACAAATGGCGGTCCCGGAGGTTCTAGTGCTTTGGGTCTGTTCATGGAATTGGGGCCTTGCAGAATGGTGGATGGGAATACTACCAAAGTCAATCCTTATTCATGGAACGAAAATGCGAATATTTTCTTTATTGATCAACCTATCGGTGAAGTGGACAGACCAATGTCATATTTATCCATTAATGCTCACTCTTAACTTCAGGCGTGGGCTTCAGCTATGCAGACTATGGCGAATCTGTCAGCACGACAGAAGAAGCCGCCCAAGATATCGTGGCTTTCATGACTATCTTCTTCGAAACCTTCAGTAAATTCAAGGGCAGAGGATTTCACTTGGCAGGAGAATCATATGCAGTTCGTCTGTACTTCATTGATTCATGTATGTTTACTGATCATAAATCAAGGGTCGCTACCTACCCGTTTACGCCGGAGCCATCTATGATCACAACAAACGTCTGGAGGCATCTGGTGTCGAACCTATCATCAATCTTCAAAGCGTCATGATTGGGAATGGTTACACTGATTTAGCCACGTTCGTTTCCACTTCCATGGCCACACCTTCCTTATGACTAACCTTTCCTGACAGCATGATTCCCTCTTATTATGACGTCCTGTGTACTCCAGCGTCCGTTGATCCTCCTTTCGACATTGGAGCGTGCATCAAGATAAAGACTGCAGTGAGATCTGGACCCAACTCAAAACCCGGCTTATAATGATCCTCTGAATCCAGCTGCCGCGATGCCAGAAGTGGTTCAAAGAGTCCTGCCTCGATATCTTTGATGTCATATCATGCCGCGCAGCCGTATCATTCTGCAGCGAACTAACGGGAGGGTCTATGGCGGCGTCCGGTATTCATCCAGTATTACTAG
Source organism: Sistotremastrum niveocremeum HHB9708 (assembly GCA_001630475.1). NCBI lineage: Eukaryota > Fungi > Basidiomycota > Agaricomycetes > Sistotremastrales > Sistotremastraceae > Sertulicium > Sertulicium niveocremeum. The sequence goes on along the minus strand of KV419410.1, from coordinate 206,332 downwards.
CTACTTGCGTCAGCTGATGACCAAAATCCAGGCCTTAACCCGTATGATATCTCAAAGCACTGTGACGGTAAGCTCTTCCATTCAATAAATGTTTGAGATGCTGAGGAAATGCCGTTGACAGGAGACTATGAAGATACCCTCTGTTATCCCATCAGCAAGTCCGTTACCGTAGCCCCTCTCTGGAACATGACTAACTCGCATCAGTTATATCACCGAGTACCTCAACCGGCCTGAAACGCGAGAAATACTTGGTATACCTCGTGAACTCTCCAATCTCACGTTTTCTTCCATCAACATGGAGTTAAATCACGCCTTCAATGCTGGTCTGGACCAAGCGCGTGTCCAGACCAAATTCTATCTGGAAAATCTTCTCCACCGGGGTGTTAGGGTGCTCATATACGTTGGTTCGTATGACGGAGTTTGCAACTGGGTGGGCAACAATCGTATGGTCGATTCTTTGGAATGGCAGGGTAGTGCTTCGTTTGCACCTCAAAGGCTACGACCCTGGAGCTTGATCAAAGGGCAAGAAGAAACGTCGCCTTCTGGTTTGATCAAGAACACTGGGAACTTGACTTTCCTGACGATTGAAGCGGCGGGACATATGGTACGTATCCCGTTCTTCGGTCGCATCTGTTTCTTGAGTTTGCCCAGGTTCCCTATGATAAGCCCGCTGAGTCTCTTGAAATGGTGAAGCGCTGGTTACGCAGAGAAGATTTTTGAAGAGAATCCAAGAGATACCGTCTCACTCTCGACCATAAGAACTAAGGGATGGACAGGTAGTTATCCAAAATGCATTGAATACAGAAGCAATTCAGAAATAGCGCTTAAGTGTTTGATCACAATGCGTCGGTCTTGGTACTGCACCTTCGACCGCTTACACGGAACGTCGTTTTCGGAGATATCGGCGACTGCGCCGTGTAAATCAACATGAATGTTATAATTGATATTGACCGTATGTGAATTCAAGAATGGCTTCAGAACTCATGCAAAACATGCAAATGCATATCTCTTTCACTAGTAGGGATAAAGCGATAAAGTATCACGTAGTACGTATTGGGAGCTCATAGTCCCAGTAGAAATCCGGATGTTCCCTGCCGAACTTCCCGGTAGCAAAGTCCGTGCGCAAAGTGACATCATTTCCGAAGGTTTCCGACACGGCGATAACTCGATGTCCGTTCCGCAACACCGGCTCGGCTGAAGACCCGGCCAGCTCAGCAGCCGAAGTCAACTTCGCGGCGACAAGTCCATTGCCTCTCACTCGAGAGTATCGTAGTGATGTCAGGTTCAGTCGTGCTCATGTAGATTACCTTTTGAAAATGATACGCTTGCCACATTCCTATAAGTCTTCACTGGCCTATCTCGTCACCTGTTCAAGAACAGCAATACTTATACCAGCAGATCATAAATCCGAGAAAATCACATAGGATGAGCCCCATTTCATTTGAATGCCTCAGACTTTCATTGAATGATTTACATACATGTATTGAGATATCTACAATAAAGTACACAGGGATACGAATGCATGACTAGCACATACCATCATAAAAGAAGAAGAAAAAGAAAAGAAAAGAAGAGAGCAGGATGCAGAAGATGGGGGAAAAGGGGCCTATCTACGCGCGCACTGAGTACCCACTGAGCCGCCATTTCATTCCTCCTCCTCCTATCCTCCAGCTCACGAGTCCCCCCGAGATCGTCGCGTGTCTCGACGCGTAAGAACCACCAAGCCCTGCGAGCCGCGAAAATTGAAGTCAGTCTGAACATTTCTATATTCCGGGGGCTCAATACTTACTGATATCCTCATATTGCTATCTGAGCACAAGATTCTGTTGTCTCAATTGGATTTGACGCGTTGGAAGAGAGCGCTGTGTCGGAGGGGTACGGACGAGAGGAGAGCGGGCGAGAGCAGGTGAGAGGGCAGCGGAGATCAAAAGTTAGCCGGATTACGGGACCGATATCGAGCTATGTCCGTGTCGGACCCCTTCGGAAATGATGTCACTCTTCGCACTGACCTTGCTACCGAACTTCCCCAACTCCTCACTGCAGCTGGCACATTCTACCGCTTGAATCTTAGATAGCTTGAGAGTGAGGCTTCCAGAGCAGCTGAACCTGTCATCGGATACTGCACAGCTCCTCTCTACAACATCTCGGATTATGACTCGACAGTCTCTAACAGAAGAACTTGCCGAACTCGCTTGGACGGACGAGAAAATACCTGACATCATTTGTGCTCACAACGGGATCGGTGAGTTCTACGGGTGGCCGCAGCCTGACACGGTACTAGTTGATTTACGAAATAGACTTGTCAACCCGTCATGGGTATAAGACGCTCCATAAAGATTTCGCAACCGCCTTGTCACGCCTGGATAGGTGTTGGGATGATCATGAGGGGGATCACAAGGTTATGGCTGGGATCGTCTTTGTATATGGGACGATGGCCAAAGATGTGCTTCTCCGGAATCAACTTCATGAATCAGGTAGTTCGAGACGTCCTATCCTGTCTTGAGGTTTGTCGAATTCTCCCCTTCAGGTTTCTTGTCCAAGATTTTGCTTGCCGTAGAACACCCTGTCATTCAGCTGGCCGGCCTTCAGGCGCTGCATATCGTATTTCATCACACTCAACCCGATGATAAGAGCACTGAGAATGTATCGGCCGAGATGGCAGAGAAGGTTATGGACATTCTGGTCTCTTTACTTCAGGACGAGCTCACGGACGATTTCATCGGAGAATTCTGCATCTCCATCTTTTCTCATCTATTCGAAGCTGCGATCTCGAACTCATCTGGATCCAATATTTCAGACGAGCGCATGCGCTACTTTCATGTTTCCCGGATAGTGAATCTAGCATTGGAGCGCATCCGAATCAGGGGTCTCGAACTACATTCAGACGAACTCGGTCACGTTCTCCCGATGTTGACGACCCTGCCATTCAATGCTAGGAAGGCTTACTTTCAGAATCATTCGGCGATCAATCTCATTGTGGCCTGTCTGCGTAGCACATCTTTGCGAGTCAGATGTCAAGGGATGATGGGTCTTTATCGTCTGGAATGGAACGACACCGAGCGGTATGAAAACGAAAGTATACGTCTGCTCATCAAACCAGTTCGAAAGCAGGACGTCCCCTCTGTCATCAAGGGCGCTTTGTCGGAGTACGGGTTGGAGAGATGCGAGTTCCTTGCGACATGGACCACTTTCGGAGCTATGTCCAAAGCCCTCATTCGTTGTACCAAAGAAGGTGATCTGCTTCGACTGGGAAAGGATCTCGCGGCGGGTATGCTGGTTGCAGAAAGCAGCGTGCCAACTGGCAAGGTATACATCGAAGATCCGGCCTCTTTCGATGCAGATTTACCATTTGATGACTGGATGGAAAGCTTGCCACTGTGTGCTCAGGCTTTGCGAACCCACAAGAAATTCGATATGGCCGACATAGTCGAATTGAAGTATTTCATGATGACAGAACGATGGGACGACCTGTCGCGACTTGGTCAGGCAGCCATCGCTCGTAAGCCCGAAATAGCCTTTTTCTATTATGCGATGGCCTCAAAGGGCGGATATCAGGCTATCAAGTGGGCCACGTTGGGCCTAAAATGCCAGAGACTTCCACCGTTTATCCGATGGATCCTGCTCTACGAGAGGGCAGTGCAGGCTATGAAGTCCGCATTTCTCACACTTTCTCGAGAAAATGTGCCAAAAAGCCGAAAGGAAAAGGGGATCACGTGTCTGAAGTGCGCTTACCATGATCTGAAGGCATTTGTTGATGGAGCTCCTCCTGACTGTTGCAGAATGTTGCATGCACTAAATCGATTAATCCTCATTAGTGTCGTTGTGAAGGGGCAAGATCTCAGCCCAGACCTCAGAGAAATCTCGGTAGACTGTTTTGTTATTTTCATGGTGAAGTCATGGGCTGATATCATCGTTGCATAGGACATCTTACATAAACATGAGCTCGCCGAAGAAATTCATAAGTTTTTCTGGGAGCCGGATCTTCCTGAGACACACATGAGTCGTGTCAGGGTGCGAATGATGCAAAAGCTTCCTAAGGCTGCAAAACAGTGGCGGACTTTCATCGAAAGAACTTCAAACATGGGTTCATCCGAAGTTGAGCTCGAAGAAGAGCTTCTAGCATGCGCTATAGATGAAGCAGAATGCTTTGATGAGGACGATATGACATTCGACCCTTTCAGTTCGGCTATGTTCGCCGATACAAATGACAAAAGCCTCAAGCTCCATCGCTGCGCTAACTGCAGTAACTCAAGTGCTGCCTTACGAAAGTGTTCCCGGTGTGGCATCGTCCGATATTGCAACGAGAATTGGTGAATTTAATCATCTGAAAGCTGCGATTGTTCGGTCTCTAACTTTTCCCAGTCAGACCTTAGACTGGAAAACACACAAACCAAAGTGCATCTCACCTATGATTGCAATCTAGAAGCTAGCAGATTGCAGAGCGCATTAGCGGGACTTTGAGGTACATTTGAATCCGCCACTCGCTCACTGGCTTGCCCACCAGGGCCGCCACGGGTTTGAGTACAGAAGAACCCGAATCGTTGGGATCCGTCAAAACTGACACCCGGTTTTCACTTAGATCTCATACACTCGCCCATGATGCAGTGCGGTCAGCCCCTGTATCAGGAAAATCCAGCTTCGTCTTCTTCCAAGTTTTTTATTTATTTATTATCAGCCCGTTCGTCGCCTGCACTCTGTTAATTAAATTGGCACATAATGCTAATCAACGTTCATTTCTGTCTTGCACATCGGTGCTTCGCATAACCCACACCATCTCATGGTCATTTATGCTTGGCTTGTCACCTTATATATGAAATGAGTTGAGATGTATAGGAATAGATCGTGCTCTTAAAGTGAGCGAACGCTATACTCAAATGAATAGGGATTTCGACGTCGTCTCACGAGGCTAATACACTTGCAGTACTATCAAATATAGCCAATATATATATGGGTAGTATACAATTGAGTGTCAATCTTATTATCGGACTGAGCGCTCGTCGATATTTAATCTACTACTATCAGGCTTGATTGGGCGAGAATGACATACGTGTGTGTTTCCGATGAACGTCGACGACCACCAATGATAGAAAAGATCATGGCATGCCAGTACTAGCTTTCAGAAAACCTTTTCGTACGTGAAGGTTTTATTGCGGATAAATATTGACAATCTATGACATCAATCTCCTCATGACTATAGCGTCAGCTACTCAACCTTATTGCTAGTGAGGTTGACATGTTTCTTCCGTTCATATTACTGCTAGCTATCCTTTCGGCGCGAGCTTTTCAATTTCCTTTCCCGAAGCCAGCGGTCGATCCGCAATTCGAAACCAGTTCTGGGGGATTAGCAACGCTCGCCGATGAATACACCACGTTCCATCACACCTACTTTCCTTCATACGCCGTCAGAATCAAAAGGACTCCTCCTGAGTTTTGTGATCCTACAACGTCTACCTATACCGGATATATCGACGTCTCTCCTGCTCGACATCTCTTCTTCTATTTCTTCGAGTCACGCAGTGATCCTGATACTGACGATGTCATTCTATGGACGAACGGGGGACCCGGAGGATCAAGTTCGTTGGGCCTGTTCATGGAACTAGGGCCTTGCCGGCTTATCAACGGCACAACGACGAGAGTCAATCCCTACGCGTGGAACGAGAGAGCCAATCTAATTTTCATTGATCAGCCAATCGGTACGAATTTATGATGCATTTCCAGAATATGACCTCACGACCTGAAGGTGTTGGATTTAGTTATGCAGACCATGGCGAGTCCGTTGCATCAACTGAGGATTCCGCCCAAGATATCGTAGCTTTCCTCACAATTTTCTTCGAAAACTTCCCCAAACTCCGGGGACGTGTTCTTCACTTGGCCGGGGAATCATATGGGGTGCGTTGCTGTTCTTAGGTTCAATTTTGATGCAGTCGTTCATATTCGACGTTCAGGGACGATATATACCCGCTTTTGCTGCTGCAATATACGACTCGAACAAGAAACTGAACCTCTCCGGACTCACACCCATCAATCTTAAGAGTATTTTGATAGGGAACGGATTTATGGATATGTATACGTCTGCACGGTCTCACTTTCTACATCGCCATCTATTGACCCGTAAACTGCAGAATGACGCCTTCCTATTACGATTTCATGTGTACGCCGACATCAGTTGAACCGTTCGTCGATATTGCCACCTGTGTTGGCCTCAAAACTGCCGTACGTCTTTTCAATGCACATCGCTATCCCCGATTGAGGTTTTTGGGCAGATGCCTCGCTGCATCAAGTGGTACAAGGAGTCTTGCTTGGACTCTCTAGATCTAATCTCCTGCCAAGCTGCCATGTCTTTCTGCAACGATCTTACTGGAAATGCGATGCTCGCGACCGGTAGGTTCACTTTAATGTATTCTTCCCTCGCATATTCATCTTCGTGAACAGGAAGAAATCCAAACGACGTAAGTAAGCGGTGCGATGGTGAGCCTATTTTTCTCCTTTCTCGAACCTCGACTTATCTGTTACAAAGGCCCGAGCCCAGCATCCGTCTGCTATCCTATCGCAAAGTATGTGCAGACGCAGTTGCGAATCTCCGAGTCGGACGCTGACTGACATTCATCAGAGACATAAACGAATATCTCAACCGACCCGAGATCAGGAAATTACTCGGAGTATCCCCTAAACTGGACAACATTCCCTACACACAGATAAACCTAACCGTCAATGCTGCGTTCAAAGCAAACGTAGATTACCCTCGAGTCCAGACGAGATTGATTCTTGAGAATCTCTAGGATAGAGGGGTTCGCGTGCTTCTCTATGCCGGAACGTACGATGCCGTTTGCAACTGGATTGGGATTCAGCGCTTGGCCGAATCTCTCGAATGGACCAATGCGACTGCATTTTCTGAACAACAGTCGAAGCCGTGGATATTAAAGACGGATATGATGAAAGCCGGGACTCTCAAAAGTTTTGGTGGATTGACGTTCCTTGCCATCGATGGCGCTGGCCATATGGTGGGGTTCCCGCCCAGCTTCTGTATTTTTAGTGTACTGAATTTCGATGCCAGGTCCCCTACGATAAACCCGTTGAATCGCTCGACATGTTGAATCGGTGGATTCACGAGGAGGAGTTCTAGCTCAAATGATTCGCCAAACAACTGCATTATGATCTCCTTCCACATTGTAAGTTGCTGTCCGACATGGTTTGATATGTCTCATCGTCCCTAAAAGCCGTGCCTGCGGCTCCGCATGTGCCAAGATCACTTCAAGCGGGGTTGTTTGACGATCCACATTGTCGTTAAATTCAGCTTGTATCTTGCAGCGGAGGCTGGCGAACGAGTGGGTGGACACGGCCTGCTCAAGGTCAGGGTCATACGAGGAGAGTTGATTGCTAAGGCCAGCAATTGGTCCACGAGCTAACGGCGTCGCGCCGCGATCACTGAGTGGACGCGGTATCAATGCCTCCCTTGATCGGACCGAAGTGGTCTGAGCCCGCGACGAAAGCCAAAGGGCCGTTGGCTTGGAGTCGCGATCAGTCTAGTAGTCTGGACAGGGTGCATCTGAACGAGAAGGAGTGGACTAAAGTACAGATTATATTATACAGTTGTCGTCATCGGCTACACCGTAGGCCGGCTATGTAGACCAGGTCAAGTAAACACACCAGCATCAGAGGCTATTTGCTCTGGAATCGTCAAAGAATGCACCGCAGGACCAGAGTAACTACGTGAGGAGACGCATCAAGTCGTCATCAATCTCCCGGTTGAGAGTCTGAAGCTTCTCTTTCTCCCTTTCTCTCTCGCGTTGTGCTTCCTTTTCTCGACTGACAACATAAGACGGTCGGATGACGGGGTGATAATCCAGCTGGCGTTTGACGTAGAAGAGCATGTATGCATTCGAAGCAAGTACCTGCGATAGCTTCGCGTGTGTTACCCTACGCAAAATTTGAGTATCTTTTACGGGATGGTCGAGAAAATTACATACTTGTCGTCATCAAATCTGTACCACTGTTCAAAGAAATCAGCGTCTCGCAAATATTTCTGCAGTCTAAACTAACCTCATCCTCGAATCGCGCAAAGTTCGTGTAATGACCATTGTCCATCGCCCCTTCGTGATTCACAACGCAGAATAGATCATAATCATACAATATATCCGGACCGATATTACTGCGTCGCGTTTCAGATCAACAGCTCAGGTCATTGTAAGGTCCTACCTTGTTGCTTCGGAATTTGATCCAAAACTGGTAAATGCAGCTAGGTTGCATTGGGCGGGGAACCGAACTGGCTTTGTGATTTTGTGGGCCGATGACTTATCGGCCGTCTTGTGCTCGAAGCGCTGACTCATCGAGTGAATTTATATTCATGGTAAATTGACCAGCAAATTACCTTCAGTTGGAATGCTAAAACTGGTGGTAATTTGCGGAAGCTCAGACGTTTGGTTGCATCCTAACGATAACAAAGATCACAAAGAGGGAAAGTCAATAGATGAAATGACTTACAGAATTACTACCGCATTTCGAACAGGTATAGGTCTTCGGAGGAAGTTTTTCTGCTCTGGTATATCTGCTTATACTTGAGAAGATTGATGAACTCGAAGCAAATGACGCTGACCGTCTCAGACATGAATGGAGAGTTGGCTCATCCGCACTAGAATCTTTGTCCTTTCCTTTCAGCTCAAGGCTGATGTCCAGCATGGGATCTACTTGGGTACTTGAAAAGCGACACTTCCCACAAACGATTTCACTAGCTAATGCTCCGGCGAAAGTTGAATGAATGATGCAGTTACAGCTGGACTCAGTTGACCCTTTGAACGTCCTGTGGATATGTTGGATGCAAGAGATGAAGAACTCGTGAGCGTCATGCTGTGCATAGCCTTCAGAAAACGACGAGGAAGAATCGGAACCTCGCCACATGACGGGGAGAATTGACAGAGCGCCAAATGGTGCAGGATCTCCGGAGAATATCTAGGATTATCATCAGCGGCCGTCGACTGAAACCCATTTCTGGACTTTACCTCTGTAAATAATTTGTCCATCTCGCAACACATGCAGTCCTTAGGCTTCAGACAAAGCTTGTAGTTGTGTTTGTCCGAAAGGAAGTAATTTCTCAATAATGGATTGTGAATGAAGGATTGCAATATCGTGTTCATGGCACAAGTCTGTCCCAAATTAAGAAGGCCTCTCCGACCTTGACTAGACACCTCCGTTGTACTGGTTTGGAGAAAGTCTTGATCCTTCTGGTCTGGAGACCATTGACGATACGCTTCCTTGATTTTTCCAGGGTCTGCAAACCATAAGTGGGGATTCCACATAGCCGCGTTGACATACCTCGATATTTCAGCGTCTTTTCTGCCGCCGATAAGTTGATGTGGTCATATAGGCTATCCAGGATGTTGCTGTACACAAAGTCGTCGCAAGATGCGCAGAAAATAGCACCAGTTTTCGCCTCAACAGCTTTTTAAAATTGAATTTCATATTGATTTGATTGATAAATACAACCCACCGAATGAGTGATCGGAAACGCGAAGATGAGCCACAGCGTGAGCATTGTGCCAACATCCAGCAAAAGAACATTCCAAGCAGACAACAGGACGTGTGAGAACAACGTGGCATGCATCACATGTTGGAGACGCAAGCTATCCAAATCAATTGTCACGTCCAATGACGGAAACAAAAGCACGAACCCGCCGTTTCTTCGCGGTATGTTTCGACGCCTGAGTTTTGTGCAGATTCGCACTGGCTGCCCATGTTACCGCAGACTTGTATTTCTTTATAAGAGCAGATTTGGCAGATTCATTCGTAAAGAGAGCCACGAGATGTGAACATGTAGAGTCTTCTTCGTGAATGACAATAACAGGGGGTTTCGGTGGCGAAGGGCTCGCGACAATCTGATCGGTGAGCGCAGCGGGTTGGCTCATGAGCTCGTCTTGCAGAGACAAGTCAGTGTTGGGCAAAAAGGCTTGAGGGTTGCCAGGAACTTCGACTTCCATCGCGACGACTTAGGTCATTCAAGACCGGTGACCAAATAAGGCGAAACAAGATCTCTAATCGAGATTCGATCGAGAATCACATGTAATAAGGGTTCGGCTTCAGGGATTCGGTCCCGGCCCAAAGTGTTCGGCGTCTCCTTGCTTTCCCCAACCCGTCATGTCAGATCTCAAGGTTGCTGGTTTCAAAGTAAGCTTTGCGGACAACTTAGATGCCATCCACGCTAAATTCGTTCAGTCGTCAGAAATATTGGAAACACTCGGTGGCGCTTTCGGCAAATACACAGAGACAGAAAAGAAAGCCCAGATTAAGAAGGTATTCTCACCCGGCATCATCTCTACACTAGGCTCCTCTCAATGTCTGTCAGGTCAATGGCATCTTTGAGTTGAGAATAAAGAACGAAGAAGGGAAAGAGGGTGTTTGGACCATTGATCTCAAGAAGGAAGGAAAGGTTTATCAAGGGCCGGCGAAGCCAAAAGCAGATGTAACTATCATACTTTCCGGTACGTCGACGCGTCTTCGGCTTCTCCGTGTAGCATCACAAGCTAATGCAACTATTACTCTGGTGCAGACGATACATTCTCGCAACTTGCGGCAGGCAAGCTCGACGGCCAGAAGGCATTCATGACTGGCAAACTCAAGGTAATTTGTTACCTGGCCAGAAATAGTCATACTAACTATGTGACTAAGACCAAAGGGAATATCATGCTCGCAACCAAATTGGATGGTGTATTGAAGGTGCGTGTGGAATCTTAATTGTGCCATGCGGTCCTAACAATCACAAAGGGCGCACAGGCGAAAGCCAAGGCCAAGCTGTAAACTCGGATCTGTATTATAATAGAGTGGGGCGTATCGATAATTAGTACATCCTGCTAACCCGGGTCGTGATTGAAGAGCCATGTCGGTCATAAAATGGTGAAAGTGGTCCAAGAAGAAATCAAAACATGCCTCCGAAAAGTCCCCGCTGTCGCCGTGGTGCAGGTTGGCTATCTTTTCGGAAATGGCTCAGGCTCTGGAGCTGCTTCATCACCTGGTCATGCATTATTAAAGCTGCGAGATCGAAGACCGTAGATGATCAAATTTACCTCCTCGAGCTTATCCTTCCTTTCCTGCAAGTCCAAGTGCTTGCGAATGACGGGATTCTCCCTAGCAAACTCTAGAATCTCGTTGCGGTCTTGGTCGTAAATAAGTCTAGAGTCGATTTCTCGTGGGAACTAGAAACAATCTGTGTCAGGTTCAAAACTACACATGAAAGCCGCATGAAGTACCTGATAGAAAAATTGGTCCAGTAATTCAATGTTGATAAACATTGCAGCTGTGTACGCCAACTTGGTGGACACAACATTCAAGAACGCCTCGGGGCAGAAGACATCGTTCTGCGGGCCGCCTTTGCAGCGCTTGGACTTCAGAGCTGCAGCTCTGAGCTTCAATATGTTCAGACGATCGGAATATAACATGGCATGGCGAGCTGAGACGGTGTGGGTCATTAGTGCAAGACAATACACTGACAGCAGAGTAGCTCACCATCAAGTACATGTGCAGGATTATATCTGTAGTTGTCTATCAGCGGATTTGGTGCGTCGTCCTGAGCATCTTCATCCTGAGACCGGCGAAGTCGTTTCTTATCAGTCTCTTGGTCCTCGAGTAACTTGACGTAGGCAATCAACCTGTTCAGATACCTCCCCCCGCCAACCCTCTTTTTGATCTCCTTCAGCTTACCTTCGCACATCTGAATCTCTCGTTCAGAAAGCTCGATCGCGTTGACACGTCCATCTTCCCATTCTCTTGCATCCACCTCGATTTCGTATTTGTATGGCTTTATGCAATTCTCGACCTGATCGGATGCGACACCGATTCTATCCCGGAGGATCATATGAGAGAACTGAATAAGGCGCTCAGCTGCCCGTGGATGATAATTGAACGGCTCCCCCGACGCAATCGTTTCCATGAGTGAACGCAGCCCATCAGCGACGAGTATAGTGGAATCTCGTCCAACACCAGATTTGGTCAACAAACTGGAAGCGGCATCCAATTTATATCGCCAATAAGAATCAACGGTCTCGGGTTTCACTTTGACGTCCGTGGCGAGGGCGGTCAATTCTTCACTTCGCTTGTCAGACCAGTAGAGCTGCTCGAGGACATCCATCGATTTCTCGTCCAGCATAGCCTTAAGCTTCGCACGTATATGTGGCTTCGTGAACTGCGAAGTGAAGTCTCTAAATCTCGCCTTCAAGCTGTCGACGGTCTCAGCAACATAAGATTCCGCGCTGATGCGCCGATCGTTGAACTGGACCTTGAACTGATAGGTGGCTTCTTCTAGCTCAAGTTGTACAGCATTCGTGATGCCGTGCAAAGAAGATGCCATGGAGGACTCGAGGACCTCCATCAGCCGTCGGCGAAGAGTCTCGGTGCCCACCATGAGAGACGATGAACTCCCAAAGTAGTCCTTGTGCGAGCCGAAGTAGGAATCCTCTCCCCGGCGAGCCACCGTACGGGGAGACTCGTGACTGTCCTTCTTGGATGGCTTGCATACCACGCCCACATAGCCTAGGTGTAGGGGGTATCTATTGTTGGATAAGATTGATACACCCTGCTCGGGTTGCACGAGGTCCATCTTGGTCACGACGCCAATGGTTCGTAATCCCAACGGGTCCACTTTGCGAGAAGCGCGAAGGGCAGGGGAATTGGCTAGATCCACATCGGCAGCACAGACGGCTAGGATGATGTTGGGTTCGCGGATATAACGATCACATAACGCGGCAACCTTCTCCTTGAGAGTCTCGGGCTGATCCATGGAAGCGATCTGCACATATCCAGGCAGATCGATGAGTGTGAGATCGGGAACATAGGGACTGTATATGCGGAGATCGATGGGGTCATTGGATACTGCTTCTGAGGCGGGTACAGCCAAGTTCAGGTCTGTGAGGGTCTGTTGGATTTGGGAGAAGTTGGTGATTTTGCCGAGACCGAGTGCTGGGAATTCTCCATACTCTTCGGCGTCGAGACCGCTCTTTCGAGGTGTGTGGATCAGAGTGAGTTCGATCGGTCTTCTGGTCACCATATTATTTCCTCTGCTCGATCAAGCGGTCAGTATCGCAGTGACCCGACTATGGCAAACACGCACTTGGGTAAGAATTCATGGCCCACAATCGCCTCCAACACAGAGCTTTTTCCAGAGCTCTGACTTCCTATCACAACAATGCTGGGCAATTTCAGGCTGTCGCTCTGATCGATGCTCAATAAGATGCTCCTTATCTCGATCAGCTTTCGAGTCATGCGCATGAGATCATTCTGCCGCGAGTCTGGGTCCTCAGATCGACTTTCGTTGTTTGAAGGCGCGTCCGTCGAAGGACCCGACAATGTTGCCGCAAGCAAAGCCGCAATGGTGGCCTTCTCCTCGTCTCCAGGACCACCTCGCCCGCTCTCATGCCCATTCCCGCCATCGTTTGACTTCCTCCCTTCGGAGTTGGACGACAAAGAAGCAAACAGATCTTTGACGAATTGGGGTGTCTCCACCGTTGGGATTTCGATAGACGCCAGTTTAGACTGCGCGCTCTTGAATGCGTCGGAGGCAGAATCTATGAAGTCGCCAGCTGATTCCTGGGCTGCATTGATCCATTCTTTCGATTTGGTTCGTAATTCTGAGTAGAGGATCAGGCAAGAAATTTCGAGAAGAGAACGCGAGAACGTACCCTCGACTTTGTAGTTTGCATATCCAAATGCTCCTGCACCAACTGTTGCCCCTGCGACTGGCACTCTGAACGCCCGAGCTACGAATTTTGGGATAGAAGAGTATGATATTGCCCGTGCATGGATATGACGCAATGAAGCAGCCCACGGGGCGCTGTTGCGGAATCGAAACCGCGTCGAAGTGGTCGAAGACGATGAGAAGGTAGTAAAACGCCGATGAACAACTCTCTGCTGAGCAGTAGAAGCCTTGTCGAGCTGCACCTTGAGTTTCTTAGGTGCTGATCTGAGCATTTTGTCGCCTCATCGAGTTCTTGAATTTGGAGAACTTGAACGCGCAACTCCGACGGCACGCCTATTTCTGCTATCTTTCACACCATGGCCAAACAGGCACCTCCTCAAGGCATATACGTGCCTGCAGTTGTCTACTTTGATTCTAATGAAGAAATTGATACTGAAGGTGCGTTTACAGTTCTCCTAGGTTTGGGAATTTTTGACATAATTGTTTATAGGCTACAAGGCACATATCTTACGATTAGCTAGAGGTGGTGTAACAGGAATCCTCGTGCAAGGCAGCAACGGGGAGGCCCAACATCTCTCGCATCTGGAGCGATTTACAGCAATCGGCATCACCAGGAAGACCTTGGATGAGAATGGCTTCAAAGACACCTTGGTTATCGCTGGGACAGGTGCCCAATCGACTCGGGAAACCATCACCCTCTGTGAGGAGGCCCAAGAAGCGGGAGCCTCGCATGCATTGGTCTTGACGCCATCCACATGGGCACCGGCCATGAGTAAAGCCAATATACTCACTTTCCATCGCACGGCACGTCCATTTTCTCGGGAGTTGCGATAGTATATCTGATCCCGCGAGCAGGTCGCAGACAAGTCTCCCATCCCGATCATGATATACAACTTCCCGACGGTAGCCACCCGTTCCATCCTGCAGATCTTCCAGGACTGACAGTTTGATTAGGTGACTGCAGGCCAAAACCTCACGTCTGAGGTAATCGCCGAACTTGCAAAGCACCCAAACATTGTCGGGACGAAATTATCGTGCGGGGACATTGGCAAAGCCCATAGACTCTGCACGACTTTCCCTCCTTCCGAGTTTGCAGTCTTCCCTGGCAAGTCCGATGTGATGCTCCCAGGTTTGCTATGCGGCTCTGCAGGAATTATCGGTGCATTGGTCAATTTGGCACCAAAGTTGCACAAAAAGCTCTACGATGCATATCGTGCAGGAAGAGTTGACGAGGCGAAACAGATCCAGGAGATCTTCTCTCATGCCGATGCGGCAGTCGGGACTTTGGGTGGCATAGCAGGTTTGAAGAGAGCTATAAGCGAGCATTTCGGATATGGCGTGCCATATGTGAGAGGCCCACTTTTGCTGGTGTCCAAAGACGCACTGCAAAGCCCAGCGGGAGACTGGATCGCGAAATTGGTGGAACTGGAGAAGGCGGCATGATCAGTATATGACAAAGACAATCTAAAACCAAGAATAGGTGTACGTATTCCAAAAAGACCAGTGTTTCTCAACTCTCTTGCATCTCTGTATTTTCGTCGGCCCGGGGATGTGCTTCTCGTTCCTCGATCCGGCGTGCGGACTGTTCACTGAGAAGCTCATTCAGAAGCTCAACCACTTTCTGCTTGTATTGCCTTGATTCCTCTCGTGTCGCTTTCAGTTCTTTGTCCCGCTTTTGGATTATCTGAGCATCATCGGAAAGCAGAAAAAGAAGCTTGAGGGAATGGGTGATAGACAGCAATGAATGAGCGGCGCGGACCTGCTATCATTAGGCTTTTGAAAATGAACATCACGGGAGACGCGTACCATCGACTCTGCACGCGTCTGTGCCTGGAATGACTCCTGTGCAATCTTGAACTTGTCCTTGTTTCCAATCTACATCAACAATCTGACATCAGTCTCTGGGATGCCTAGTAGAAGTCACGATTTCATCCAACAACGCACCGAAGCAATTCCCACTAAATCCACCATGCCCTCAACCAGTACGTCCATCTCAGTGTCGACGCGCTTGTTCCAGTCTTCTTCAATCAAGTCCAAATATGCCCCCGAATCAAGTTCACTGAGGTTCCTTGACGCAACTAGAGATGACCGAGAACCAATGTGGGCAGTTGGTAAAGCAGACGGCCGAGAGACGTCTGTTTGGGCAGACAAATCTGCCATGGTGGATGTACAGTCAAAGGAGCTGTCGAAGGCGCTTCGGAGTTAGCCGGGGTCTGGAAAAGAAATTCGGGAGCATCGACTTCGTTGAGATCGTGGTTGAAAATACAAGATGAATAGTGAGATCTATATTACTTCCGCCAAAGAGGCACAACTTCCCAATCCGTACTACGTACAGATTTAGAATTTCATGAATTGTCGTCGACCACCGCTCCAAATCCTCCAGCCAAGTGCCGCGGACGAAATAAACCCAAGAACAACCAGGGCAACGTTGACAGGGGTGAAGTTGCCTCTTAAGTTCTCTTTTACAAGGACGTCAACAGGTCTCAAGATGAGGTTGAACAATCCCGCAATCGTGTTTGCGAGTCCATACACAGTTCCAAATGATTCAAATCCGAACGATCTAGATAGTAAATTAGTCATTGACCTTGTGTTCATAGAGAGGGTACTTACTTGGCGGCATAGTCGCTCACTATGATTTGAGATCGAGTTAATCAGGTAATGTTCAGGGAGGAGAGAGAAAGGGATCGTACCAAAGGTATACATGAGAGGGCGGAAAACAACGAGAATCAAGATCTGCAGCATCTGTAGTTCGTAGATCGAGGTAAGGCCAAAGATACCGAACAGGGCGCCGGCGACCATAATCGTCAACGAGCTTCTGAAGGAGCCTTGCTTGTCGAGCAAGAATGCAACGAAAGGAACGCCTGCTCTGGGTCAGTTCATCTGAATCGATCGTAGTAGAAGTCGAAATACCTAGAATGCCGGCAAAAGGTAAAGCCACATTGAAGAGCGTAGTCAAGGAATCCGCACGAGACACAGAGTGCATATAAAACAACATCTGTGCTCCGACAGTCTGTATGAAGAAATTGATCCTGATCCTGTAACGATAGATTAGGACGATGAATGACAGTTTCGAAAGGGTGGACTTGCATGTGAATGATCCAGAAGGTGACGACCGTGCTAGGGAAACGCTTCAGACTGTCAAGAAACATGCTCGCGAGAGAGAGACGTACAGGAAGAAAGTGCTAGCAATCTGTTTACCTGCAGGCCGTCCGTGGATCGCTCCATATAGGGGATCCACTCCCAGATGCTCCTTGACCTTTGCGCTCGGTTCCTCCACAGACGAAACGGCGCCGTACTCTCCGCCCGACGCGCTCCCGTTGAGCAGTGGAACGCGGGCATCGTCTTGAGATAATTCCGCCGGTATCACTCTGAATTCATCCCCTTGGTAAGTGTGACCAGGCGCCACTGTGAGTTGTACGGCGATTAGTCTAATCACATATGTCAATCACCCTTCGTTTGCAATAGATTGCGAGCCACATACAATGCGGGGATAATCATGTAGGTCCAGAACCACGTCCGCACAGGGAGGTCAGGGGCACTATCGGACGTCAGCATTTTGATTCTGCTCAATCTGGCACGAGGAAAATCTTACAGGACGTTATACGCGAGGAAGGGGATGGTACTGGCATCAAAAGCGCCTGTTAATAAACTCAGGATGGTCCCGGAGTGGGTCGGGAAAGCATTGGATAGATGTAGTGTGGGCATAAAAGTCATAGGACCTCCAATTGAAAGCAAGATATAGCCACTGGTCTAGGTCAGCGGGTGCGATGAAGGAGAAAGAATGCTTTACATGACATAGGTGTCGATCCCTGATGACGATTCAGACGTTGGGTTGGGACGTTCATCGATGCAAACGTGGCGACCTACCAGGAGCTCTGTACTGCAGTCCAAACATGAAGTTCCCAAGGGCGAAGAAGGTGGCACCTATGATGGATGTCCACCGCGGGCCCAATCTATCCAAGGTCATTCCTATTGGAAGAGCCGAGACCTGAAAGACGATGTGAGATGAGTCTGCGAGTGGAGAGGTTGGACGAACATTGGTGAAGACGGCTGATAGCGTAAACAAGAAATTGAGTTGGAGGTCCTGCGGTGTGTGAGAAATCACTGGTAGGATGTTTTGCGATGAAATCGAACCTGGTCTTTGCAGGCATGATGAGGGACGTTATGTTCGCGATCATCTTCGCATAGGTCAGAGTAAACGCCTGAACATGGATTGTTGAGCAGAGATAACCAAGATAAGGGGTGTAGTCTGACCTTGTCTAATTAAAACGGGTTTCAAAGCTGGACGTCAGGGACATGTGCATGAGATACGATCATGAAACCCCAGATAGCTCAAGATAAGCACCTGCGAAACCAAAATTGATCCCTGCACAAAATAAGCTGCAAAAGACTGTCAGCAATCTGAGCTGCAGAATACTTGGGAGACACCAAAGCCATACCAGAAGACGACACCGAACGCAATTTGGACTACCCGTCGTCGAGGGGAGATCACTGGCGAAGGAGACATGAGCGTCGAAGAGAGGAGGAGATACGATATGCTCCAGACTCCAGATTAGAAACGTACCTTGGCTTATGACGGAGGCGATTCCGAATTGCGGCTCGCGGATCTCGACTGTGTTCCACGACCTTCTTGAAAACTTTCTTCAACCCAGGTCCACAAGCTCGGCCTGTCTAATCGTGTTCGTCGCTTGAGGCCTCTCTCAAGTCCTTACACCTGCCGCCTGCACTCGTCTGCAAAGCGTATCAAAGCCGATAAGATGGGCGCCTGCCGTGCGAAAGTTTCCCGAGCTCTTCGTCGCCGGCGCCTTTGCGCGGCATTTCCGGAAGCGAAGCAACAATTAATACTCAACAGGCATTATTGGATCGTCTCTTAACGCTGGCCCTATGTGAAATCTCATGCAAATTTCATGCTCCATTGCTTTGGGCGACGGAACGGAACCTCGCTACGCCTGCGCAAGTGGTAGCGGCCTCCTCACAGAGCGAACGACCTTGTCGGTTTTAAATTTGCACTCATAGCTCCAGTGTACGTCGGGGACGACCTTCAGTCGCAATTACCCAGGTTAAATTGCGTCGTGGCTTAGAAGGCCGTCTTAGTCCAGTCTGTCAGGCGTGTCGTTCTTTTTTTTCGGTCAGAAAACCAACAGACCCGATTGATGGCATCCTTGAAAGTCATACTGTCTGAACAGCGCGCAGCTATGATATTAGCCATTGTATCAATCACAAAAAAATATCTGAAATACAAGTATATGTCAATACATTATGATACAGGCTTAGGAGCTACATGTAGTGCATATAGCGAAAACAGCAATGATCAATGACTTCCACACAAAAAAGATGGGCCGCTTCTTGGCCTAAAACTTCATTGACTTCCAAAAATCATCAATACACAAGACATTCCCAATCAGACCCGGTACTAGAAGATTTCTATCCAGTTGCCACCAGTAGTTCGTGAAAGTATTCTCATCCTAGGCCTAGATGCACTTGATCTCAGGAGATTTGCAGACCAATTTATGGTCTTTCCAGGCCTTTCGTTGACTGCATGGACAATATCAGCCGGAGCACCGTAAAGATCTCGAGCAGCGATAACGCACCACTCTGCGTCGCAATAGCGAGCTACTCCACAACGCCCGCATTTCCTCAAAGCGGCAGTCGAATATTCGCAATAGGAGCAGCAATAAAATTTGATCTTTTTGTCATTGATACCCGTGATAGTGACTGGATCATCAACCGCTTTGTATCTGTGACGGATGACTTCCGAGTACAGGTCAATCGTGACCGAAGTGTCCGCCAAAGGATCATCATTGAATTCGGACTCGGGATCGTCGAGGTCCTTCCTTGCCGTTCTCTCGACAAAAATATTCCACTGCGACGCAGCTTTTGGCAGCATCTTGCAGAGAATGGTTCTTACACGGCTGACTTGCGTATGGGGAGAGGCTTTACTTTCCCAGAAGTAGTGATCGACATCTTCGGCGAGTTTCTGCTTTTGCAGTATATCCTGAATAATAGGACTTAAGTTAGATTTGCACGGTTCAGTTCGTGAGGTCTATGATGGCCACTTTACCGATATCTCGCGAAGATCTGGGTCCATCTCAGGCCCTTTCGTGATAATGCTGACGATGATAAAACGATTCAGGGCAGGGAGCATCCTCGGATGGTCCGGAGGTGCTTCAGCAACAAAAGCTTTCAAGTCGTAATAACTGCTCTTGAGCCATGCAACTCCTTTATCCCACATAGGTCCATGCATGGAGTTTTGACACAACGTCCCGAACGCCAAGTCCATTGCTCGTCGTCCAGCTTCGTAAAGAAGCGCCTATCGAATATGAGGAGGGATCCCCTCACATTTCAAGCCCTCTTTCGCCCATCCGAAAACCTCTTCGCCACTCTTGGATGTTAGAGCATAGTAAAAATAGGCGTTCGTGGGGTTGCGATCAATAGCTTTTCGAGCTACTCGATCCAAAACATCCCACCGTCGTTTCGTGATGAGGTATTTGAGTTCAAGAATATCTGCCATGTCCAATTCATCAGCTGAGCGTAGAGCTCGAGCGCATTCCTGCAATCGGTCTCCCCATTCGCTGGCTGTTAATCCGGCCTTCACGAAGTCGACGTCCTCGTGGACTTCGTGTCCACAAGGAGAAGGAACCGTGACTTCTGCATCCAGAATATGCTGCGCAAGGGCCTTGCCAAACTTCACAAGATCCCCGTCGGAAGTAAACTGGGATACTGATACTTGCATGGCTGACTCGATGCGTATCGCGGTGTTCATGATACACTTCTCGATGCCGTATGAGGTCATGGCGTCGCTGATATCCTGAGGCAACTCTTGAGCATTAGCTTTCTCGAGAACTTGAGGAGTGATATTCTGTTCTTCGCATGCGACGTCTTTGTATTCTAGACGGTACAATCCGACCAGACCTCGACATCTGATCCCAAGCGATCGACTTCTCAGACAAGCGACCATGAGAGTGACCGCTTTTGGATTGTGTTCAAATGCATCTCTGGCCCTCGACGAGATGCTGGTGATGAGATTGATGGCGTGCGTAAGCTCAACCCACTTGATTTCGAGTCCTTTCATCCGAAGACGTTGCAGTGTCAAGCGCACGACCCTGGCAGCCTGGAGATCTTGGCTCATCCGTATTATTGTTGGAGAATCCAGATCGGGGGAGTCTTCGATACCCAGCAGCACGATTGGGAATGTGTGGGAAAAGACCGAGATGCAGTGGCCAGCGACTTCGTCGTCGCTGAGCGAGCTCTCGAGGAAATGAGCGAGGATAGGAGCGAACTTGATAGCGATGGCCTCCTTCAGCTTTGCTCCACCGTGGTGAGTAACTGTGTGAAGCGTGTCTAGCAGCAGACCGCGTCGACGGATCCTTGGTTGCAATGAGAACTTTCGTTAAGAATCCACCTGTTATATTATCAGTTGTAAACTTGGGAAGTCTTGAGCCAATGCACTTGACCTGAAGTATAGAGCTGATGGCGCAGAAGCTTATCGTCCGCCATCTTCCCATAGATCGTTACAATGCCACCCATGACTGAGGCGTTCCCCTCATACATCTCCCAGCACCGTTCCAATCGAGACAGAGTGGCAGAGAAATTTCGGTGAACCTGTTTAAATCCATAACGACTGTTAAGATCTGAGCACGGGATCAGCATCAGGCCGACGACTTGCTCAAGCACAAGCCATCTCACTAATCCGATTGTGTGTGCAAATCACATTCGCGATTTCTTTCCAGCCAGAAGCTTCAGAAAGATCTTGTTCGAGGGTCTTTTCGAGCATCAGGAAAACAAGGAACAGAACCAATGGGCTGTCAGGCGATCATGTTGGGGATCGCTAATAAATGCACAAGCAAAGGTGGCATGATTGGTGAGTGAGGGACCCCGGTGACTTGCCGGAGCACGAGTAGCACGGTAAAATTGCCTCATGGCGTCTACTGCTACTGCTTCCTTTCCGAATTTCAACTCAGAAGCGGCATTACCGTGAAGCATGTTTCTAAGCGCTAGCGTCGCACACTAGACTTGCGGAAAGTTATAATACTGATATTGGAATTCAACAGGGCGAGTGTGACTGAGCTAACGCTTTTTATTTCATAATTTATAGGTTATAGATAGACAAGAAATAGCCAGGAATTGGGCAGCCAAAGCTGCCAAACAGTGATGAGCATTCTCGACGATCACTAGTGTGCGCTATGATAAGGTATCGGGGCCCTATTTTATATTCGTTGAAAATTGCGCGTATGAAAGTGTAGAAGTGTCTCACCAGAAGCTGCAGAGCGCGAGTTTTGCTTCGGGGTTCAACCCAGCTCTCGGGAAGGATATTCAAGGTATATTCGTGATCAGTCAGCAGGTCCACAAACGCAAGAATAAGACCGAATCCAGTTTTCACGAAAATGTCAAGTATCGAGTAAATGACTTGTTCGGTCCCGACACTGCCAAAAAGTCAGCGCACGCATGAATTTTGCAGTCGCTTGATGCCAACCTGGTGATTCCAAGGCCTTCTCCAAATAGGAAATTCAGTGGATAGGCGATGAGAAGCAAATCAGTTCCGAAAAGAACAACGCTATACAATATGTAAACTCGGGTATGTTGTAGATGAGCAGCTAAACCCATCGTCAGACCTGACGTGTATCCGACGTGCTGAACTTTTTAAACCTACCTTTTCTTCCATGCACGGACACATTGTATATGCTGTAGGCCGTAAACAATAGAGAGAACCCCCACCAGACCATCTTTCGACTGGAGAAATACAATCAGCGGGATATTGATGGAACGTGGTGTACCCATACGTATGGTCGCCCTGGAGTGCGGCGATTGATGCAGTTTGTATTTGGCCTTCGGTGGCAATCAACAGCAGTGCAGTATGGAGCCACGACATGCCAGACAACAGACTCAATTGAAAGAGAGTCAGGATTGTTCCAATGGACCAGTCGGTGTAGTGTTGTGAGTACACTTGTCGGATGATGGAAGAGTCCACTCCATCAATGGTCTTAATACCCTGGGGCACAAGAGCGTAGCCCTCCCTCGATGCCATCCTATAGTAATTCATCTACGAGAGTCAATTGACCTTGACGGAATGTGATCGGATACTGAACTCACAGCACCAATGATAGCGATTAGTGCGCCAATGTAGTAGAAAAGCCTCGCTCTGACAGCGACACGACGGCTGAGCCCAGCAAACAGAATGCTGGATATGACGAAGATCCAGAAAGCTATCCAGAATGAAGATTGCCCCCTGTGGTCTGAGAGGCCATATGAGCACGTTATTTGACATACTAGTAAGTGGGACTAAGAACCAATGAGTAAAACGACGGGAGGCACATGAGATCCCTCGCTGCTAGTTTGGGATGACATTTGCGGGGGCGATTGTAGCTGAAGAGCAGGAGAGATCCCGTAGTACTTATAATCATTCCCGACAGGGCTCCTGGATCCCTAGCACGGGCAGAAGATTCTATCAGACCAACAGTTCCGCCTTGTCACCGGGCGCATCTCGACACTCTCCATAGAGAAATGCAAGGAGTTCAAATACTCTCCGTTCGAAGTTATTTTTAAACCAGTTTAATCCAGAGCAGTCCAAGCCAGAGAGTTCGCTCGAATAAACAGTTCAGAATAAGCAGCCAAGAATTCACCATCATCGACATTTATACGAGGCTCTCAGATTCCATTCTGTCACGAAGAGGTTCATGACTTGATTGTTTTGACATCATGATTCATGTTTAGCGCTCCGTGTTCATCGCTAGGTGAACGGCAACCACAGAGCTTGAGCTTGATGTAAAAGGCGTAGTACAGGTATGTTCCCTGCGGCGCTTTTCGGGGACTATGCAGATGCACGGGCTTCAGCCGGCCACTGTCGCTATGATGAGTTGGGCCCATAGGGTCGTCTCTATGACCTTCAAGAGTTGTCCTGTCCATCCCCGGATGGATGCCAGATGTTGCCCAGGCTCTACATGTAGTAGATATATTATGATACCTGAAAAATTCGGTTTTGTTAGTCAACCCTTTGCTTTCGATGCATACCGAGAATAATTATACGCTCTTGTGGATAGCGAGGTCGTGAACTGGTCGTGAACGATAGCAGTGTGAATTAGACGCTGGGTTTGATGCCGAATGGAATATGCCGAGCGCGCCAATCTAAATTTAGCTTTGTTCCTAACAGCAGACTTCGAGATCGCACCTACCCTATCTGCTCTTCCCTTTGGTTACCGAGAGTCGATCAGAGAACAATCCCAAAGCATCTTATTTCTCCGGAGAACGAAGGCTGATGCAACACTGCCAGTACCGCCACCCTGCCAGTGCTAGCGCGGGCTCAATATCACATGGGTCTTCTAATGTTTGTTTCTCATTGGAGATGTCCCAAATGTCGTCTTACAAGCACTCTCTTATAGGTCCTGATCGAAACGCTAGCGATGTCAAGGATTTATATGACCTAAGGGTCCAAAATTTTCCAAGAAATGAAGACAATCCGATTCCGAGAATATAATTTACATTTCTGATTCGGGTGAGGTGCATTGACTTTAGCTGTCCTGTGAATCGTCTATGAGAAGTCCTTCAGGGGTTCTCGGGTCCCTATAAATCACTTGTGAGCAATTATCTCACCGTATACGTGAAGTTGAACTCACGTCTAGGAACACTCTGCAATTCTTGGCAGAACTTCTCATCTCGACCCAGCTCTCGGGAAGCTCTCCGAGACGGAACTCATGATCGGTCAGCTCATCGATGAAAATTAGTATCAAACCCAAAGGTATTCTCGCCAAGACATCCAGGACGCAATAAATAGTTTGCTCGGTCCCAACACTGCCTAACGTTAGTCGGAAAGAAAGTGACCAGGTGGAGCTCAATTCACCTGACAATATTCAGTCCTTCACTGATCAGGAAGTTGGCCGTATATGTGACCATGAGAGCTGTGCCGCCAATCATGACGACCACTTCGTACAAGGTATGAACACGATGAGGTTGCTGCCTTGCCGCTGTCTCGCAAGATTAAATCTCGTTAAGTTTCTTAATTATGATACAACGACTGACCTTTTCCGCCGATCCAGATCATGCTGTATAGTATATAGATCAAGAACGCGATTGAAAACCCCCACCATACGAATTTCCTCCTGATGCACCCATCAAAGACAAACATACTAACAAATCATCAGAAGACTTACGTCTGGTTCGTCTCGAGTGCCGCCACCCATCCAGTCTGTATAAGTCCCTCATTCGCCAAAACAAAAATGACGATGTCCTTCCAAGACATGCCGGAGACCAGAGCCGTCTGGAACATCGTGGTAGGCGTGCACATCGACCAGTTCAGATAATGCTCGTCGAAGACTTGTCGGATGACTCCTTGACGTTGTCCATTTACGGTCCGGTATGGTTGGGGAATTAAATGATATCCCTCGCCAGAAGCCATTTTATAATAGTTCAGCTGAATGGGACCGTTCCTATCAGTTGAGTGAACATATAACATTGGTGTTAGTAACTCACGACACTGATGATAGTTATGAGGGCATTGAGATAGTGGAATGTTCGTTTCCGCGGATGGACCCGGGATGCGAGTAAGACAAAGAGGAGGGAAGACAAAGCGAACAGTATTGTGGTAACCCATAGCACGGTTTTTCCACTTCGATCTGAATTCTCATGAGAATTCAGCTTGCCTGATAGGTCGTTATCATAAACGAACCGATAGTTAGAATCGTAGGGGAAAGGGTATCTTCGAGATTCGCGGGATCACTCATCATGGGAATGGTACGACTTGAACTTACACTCATATCCTTGAATTCAAGGCTACTTATGCATCAGACAGCTCCAATCGGTGGAGTCTTCGGAAGTACAAGATGTACAGCGCTGCGCTCGTTACTGCAGCGTCTCCGTCCTTGGGTCTCTCACAGTCACTCCAACCTTAAGGTTTGATCACGAAAGAGTGTGAAAAATCGAGAGCGCTCATCATCTCATACCTTGGAGTCGCAGTTGCACAATATCAGCTCCAATCTCCTATATTCACACTCTCCGACATGTACATGTAGAGTGGACTCCCTCCCAGAACCAATTGCAACAAAGTATGTGTCAAATTGAGCCTAAAATATCCTTTATCTGTTCAAGATCTAAACGACGGTGGAATTCAGAGAACCTCAAATCAAACCCGATAATGAAAAGACTTAATATCGACTCACCGTCCCTGAACGAGAAGACAAACATCATTCAAACTCCGATCATGCGCCACAAATCGAGTGGCGCCCCTTCTTGATGTGCTCAAATGCTTCGCAAACTCATCCGCACCGCCGTGTTGTCATCGTATCGTATATCAAGGAATGCAGATTGTAATGAGCTCATAAGAAGATCGGGGGTGTTCCGCGTCACTTCAAGAAGTTTGGAGTGGGCGGCTTCAATTTGCGGAGCGTCGGCCCGACGTCGTGGAAGTTCTTCTTTAGCAAGTAATATCAACCATTTTGTCAGGGGAACTCAAACCTGGGGCGGAATATCCAATACCAGTCTCACGTTACGTTTTCCGAGCGTTGAAGGATAATTATCACATGTCAAAAAGACTTGATGGACTGAACGATTCTTTGAAACACGAGTAGTCCAACTTTGAAAGACTATTGGGTTTCATTGAAGGCAGGATGTCGATTATGAATCAGCAGTAATTAACAAAACAGGAACAGAAAAAAGCATGCTATAACAATATTAGGGAGTCCTTGATCTCTCGAATAACTAGAGGTTATCAGAACCCTATCGCATTTGTGAGGATGTATTCGAGCCTTGAGAATGAATGATAATTACCGGCAGTCTCACAGCTCCAGTTTTGCTCCGAGGTTCCACCCAACTCTCAGGCATAGTCGCCAGAGTATATTCGTGATCAGTCAAAGTATCAACAGCAGCGAGAATTATGCCAAATCCAGCTTTGGCGAGGATGTCAAAGGTGGAATAAGCAATTTGTTCGACGCCAACACTGTGATTAATGCGCATATAAGTATATGCTACATCTTTAAAATCAAAGAGGCGAACCTGGATATGCCCAGTCCTTCGGCGAAGAATAGATTGATGGGGTATGCGGCGAGGAGAATAAATGCCCCAAATGCGAGTGAATTGTAAAGTGCGCCAACACGGATGGGTTGGGATTTCACATCTATATGCTGTCACTCAGGAAGGAAATGTGATTCAGATGGATGCCACTGACCTTTCTTGCCAACGACAAGCAAGAGATATGCGACGGCAGCGAGGAAAAGCCATGAGAAAGCCCACCAAACATATTTGCGACTGCATATAAGGTCACTCAGGGGAAAAAAAAAGGTAAGGAGAAAGGGCACGTCTGGTTCGATTCCATGGCTGCAACCCAGCCAGTTTGAACAACAGCCTCATTGGTGAGAAGAAGGAGAACGATGTTGACCCAAGACATTCCGGAGAGGAGACCCATTTGGAACATGTTGAGGACGGTGGCCAATGACCAATCGATGTAATGTTGACGGAAGACTTCTCTGACGACGAGAACGGGTTCGGGGTGTCCGCTGACTTTGCGTAATCCTTGGATGACCAGAGCAGATCCATCGCCAGAGGCCATTTTGTAATAGTTGAGCTGTACAAGATATGAATGATGGGTATTAAGAGAACATATAAATACATACTGCACCGAGAACGTTGATGAGCATACCAAAGTAGAAGAATGTACGTCTCTGAGCTGGTGCCCTGAAGCTCAGAACAAAGAGGAGGGCGGAGCTGAGGGTGAAGACACCGAATCCGGTCCAAAGAGCAACGCTGCCTGCATGGTCTACGAAGGAGTTAGAAAGAGCTGGGCACGGGTGAAGACGAATGGTAGCGTACTGATAGTGAGGACGACGGGGGCGAGATCCATGTTGAACGAGTGATGATTGAATGCGGAACGACGAGAGAAACCACGAATATTTATGTGAACTGGACCAGGAAAAGTCGGATGATTGCGGAACAGACACGATTAGACTCTATTACAGAATTCCTGTAATTTGCTTCCGGTACCTGAAAATCATGGGAATAACAAGACGAGCACTGCAGACGAACAAAGTCCGGATCAGAGTTCAGGGCGACTCTGGCCTCTTGAGCTTCACACTGCATTGCGATAAGTTCAGCGTCAGGACGAAACCGTGAGCCTCGAGCAACGACGGCCAAGACGACGGCCAATGAAATCGACCGAAAGACCAGATCAGGATCACGTTTCGCGTCTCTCGAGGCGGAGTTTGATTTCATAAGCGCGCACTCCTTGACCAAGCTCATGGCCACCAAAGCCAGAGCTGCAGGTGTAACAGCCACTTCCTTCTGGGATCTCAAATCGGAACTCGTGAAACAAGAAGAGACATTTTCCAAAGCGAAATCACTAGGAAATAATGCGATTGTAGGAGGGGTCAAGCGTGCAGACAAGGTCAGTCCCTTGTTGAGGCTTTTGTTCCTAGCTGTGTACTCAGATGTTCCCTATTTCTATACTTAGAAGCCATCAAAGTGGGAACTGCCCAACAAGGGTGTGCATGGAAGAGCATCACGGGATGTTGAATGGGAGGCCCTTTCCAAACCTACCCTCGAATCGACCCGCGCAGCCCTCGAGAAAAAGGCTGCCATCTATGAAAAACTGAGAAAGGGAAAGTCAGGCGGCTTGTCCGAAAAGCAATACGAGGCTTTGCTGGTCGATGTGCGTCTTTCTCTCTCCAACCCCCAGAGCACAAGTCTTGACGGATCATCTCAGTTTGATGAGAAAGCAAATAACGAGCCGTTCGAGTCGGACAGCGAAGATGAGGACGAATCTCTGACTGTTCCAGTGGATCCCGCAGATGTAAGCAGTCCCTCTCTGTAATGTCCTTTGTGAAGGTCCGGATCTCACAAGTTCATCTCACAGGATCCAATGGTCGAGTATGAAGATGAGTTCGGTCGAGTACGGACTGTCAGGAAGAGTGAAGTGCCACGTGAATTCATGGCCGCGAAAGAAGAAACTGTAGAACAGGAATACGAGTACGTCTTTCATCTCTTCGTGACGATGACATCTCTAACACTTCTTCCAGTCCATATCTCATTAGTATGCACCTTCTCTTCCACCCCTTCCCCCGCTAATCTATTTCCCTCTAGAAAACCCCGTAAACCATTTCCCCGTCTACGAACCCTCCGCCGAACGCCTAGCCCAGATCAAAGAAACCTATTCCGAAGAGAACAACCCCCTCGCCTCTCGCTACGACGCATCAGGAGACAATCGCGCAAAAGGCGCAGCATTCTATCAATTCTCCAAAGACGAAGAAGAACGTCAGCGACAAATGGAAGAACTCAAAAAGACGAGAGAAGAAACGCAGAAGAATCGAACGGAGACGGGTGCCATTGATGTTGTTCCTGGGCAAAGTGAGGACGTCAAGGATGCTGAGGAAGGAGGACTTAGTAGGAGTCGGGCTATGGAGAAGAGGAAGAAGGATATTGAGGATAGGAGGAAGATGATTGAAGCTAAGAGGAGAAAGTTGACGCATCATCTTCCTGAGCCGGATTTTGTACCCTCATCGTCTTCGCCGTCATCTGTTCATCCTCCGCCCGCGCACTCCGAGAAGCCCCACAGCCCTGCGCCGCCCGCAGCGACGGATGCGGATGACTTTCTTGCCAATCTCGAGCGCGACCTTCTCAGCAAACGTTAGCCAGCCTTTCGGAGTGCGACTGACTCGGATGTATCATTCTTGAAAGCTTACCATTTGGGGTGACATAGCACTTAACTTATCTACATACTGTATCATCTAGCGCATAGCGATCCTGTATATTTCTTGTTTCTTGGTCATTTTACTACATTGTCCCTATATGCGTCAGAACTTCGGCTGGAATCTGTGCACCTCGAAGATGTGCCGCACCGGCGCACCCTGATACATCTTCTGCGATATAAATTGCTCCATTGTCAGTTTGGTTGATTCAATGAACATATCGCCCTCACGTTTATGAATTCAATAATTGCACACAATAATATACAAGATTATCAGTGATAAACAAAACTCAGCTGCGACTCCATCCTCAAAGATCACAAGTGCGGCGGAATTGTATTTTATAGGTTGTCGGGGCCCTACTTGATCGTCAGTATGCAACATAAAAGAAAGGATAATATTAATAAAGAGATGCTTACGGGCAATTGCACAGCAGCAATTTTACTTCTAGGTTGGACCCAGCTTTCGGGCAAATCAGCGAGGGTATATTCTCCATCGGTCAACCTGTCAACAAAAGCAAGCGTTATTCCAAAGCCAGCCTTGGCCAGTATGTCGAATATCGTGTAAGCAATTTGCTCGGTGCCGACGCTGAAGTTCAATTGTGAGTTGATATACAGGTGTCGTCGGATGGTGAACCGACCTGGATAATCCGAGTCCTTCGGCAAAGAGTAGGTTAACGGGATAGGCGGCTAATAAGACAGTAGCGCCCAATGCGAGGAGGTTGTAAAGTATGCCAACGCGAGGTGCTTGTGCTTTGACATCTATAGGGTGTTCAACGATGAGCAGACTAATAAACAGATGCAATAAATACCTCTTCTCCCGATGATGAGGACAATGTATGCAACGGCAGCCACAAAGATCCACGAGAACCCCCACCATACGAATTTACGACTAAGCACATATTCAAATGAATTTCCGGACGAGCAAGGCAAAACTCACGTCTGATTGGATTCCAAAGCAGCGACCCAGCCAGTTTGCACCACAGCTTCATTAGTGAGGAGAAGGAATCCAATATTGACCCATGACATCCCAGCCAAAAGGCCCATTTGGAACATATTCAGCGTCGCGACGACAGCCCAGTCAATATAGTGTTGTCGGAAAACCTCCCGAACGACGAAAATATGTTCAGAGTTCCCAGACGCATGGCGCTCTCCTTGAAGTACCAAGACTGAGCCGTCGCCAGACGCCATTTTGTAATAATTGAGCTAAAGAAGTTGTTTGAGCGGATTGACGGCGAGCGGGGTGGGTAGAGAGAAAGACTGACCGCGCCCATGACATTGATGAGTAGGCCAAAGTAGAAGAAAGTGCGCTTTTGTGCTGGGACGGTGAGACTCAATGCGAACAGGAGAATGGACACGGCAGTGAACACGCCAAAACCAATCCAGAGCGCAACTTTGCCTGCATGGTCTAAAACGCAACAATTTGAGAAAGTGAGTGGATACAAGACCTGTTGACTTACTGATTCTGAGAACAGTGGGAAGAATATCCATGTTGTGGGCGGTGGAGGACTGCGTTGCGAGTCAAGCTGGTTTTTATACGTCCCAATACTGCGGCCTTGATCGGACCATGTGTCCGTTGAGAGCGCTCCGTGGTCAGACTCATAATGATCGTCAGCCATGTCAGGGGTAACGACGAGCGCTTCTGCGCAAGGAAGAATATACTTCCGCTCAATTTGATCCCGGCGTGCCGTTGTGCCTGTGTGGCTGAGCCACTCATTTCGCGACCGGTTGCCGGAGCTGGTACCTTGCCAGGGATTAACTCAACTGGAGAATATAATATTACTAACAATTATCCATATTTCGAACATAAAGAGAACTAGTAACAGAAAACTTACAGGACAAGGTACGGGAAAAATACTATGAACACGCGGTATGTATGCTATGCTATCCGGGTCGAGCAGTTAAATATCAAGTGGAAAAAGAACTGAGAGACCTCCGAGGGGAAATAATTAGGGGAAGGGGCGCTTAGTCGGCTTTTCCCAACAGTTGACAAGTCGCAAGCTTATCAGAACGATCCAGGTTCCTACTATTCGTCTGTCAGAAAGATCCACGGGAAGGCGTCAGCATATAGCCTCACCTCAAGATATACTCTGCCTGCCTTTTCATTGCTTCTCTCCTCGACCACGATCTCAGGCAGTTCTCCGAGGTGGAAGTTGTTATCGGTGAGTTTGTCGACGAAGATGAGCATGAATCCTAGGGGTATTCTGACGAGGATGTCGAGGATGGAATAGATGATTTGTTCGGTGCCGACGCTATTGAGTATGATGTGTGATGAGCAGGGAGTGTCGGAGTGGGTGAGTTCGACCTACCTGACGAGTCCGAATCCTTCGCCGAGGAGGAAGTTGATGGGATACGCAACCATGAGGAAGACGCCTCCGCCGATGACTATATAATAGAGGAAGGCCACTCGGGGGTGTTGAAGCGTCGCCGCTATACAATATTTTGAGTCTTTTGTCTCGATTTATATGAAAGGGATTGACCTTTGCCGCCGATGGCGAACATGCTGTAGATGATGTAGAGCAAAGCGATGATAGAGAATCCCCACCATACGAACTTGCGGCTGTAGCATATATAGAGGTCAGATACGTCCTAAGGAGAATGCAAGGGTTACGTACGTGAAATCTTCATTCAGCGCAGCGACCCAGCCTGTCTGGATGAGAGCCTCATTGGCGAAGACGAAGATGGCGACGTCCTTCCAAGACATTCCAGAGAGGAGGGCAGTCTGGAACATCGTCACAGGAGTGCACAGGGACCAGTTGGCGTAGTGCTGATAGTAGACGTCTCGGTAAATTGCTCGACTGTCTCCGTCAATCGTCTCAATCCCTTGGAAAAGTGGTCGATGTCCTTCTCCCGAGGCCATTCTGTAATAGTCGAGCTGCCCCAGAGACGTAAGCGAATATTGTAAGAGAGCCAGAGGGCAGACGCACGACACTGATGATGGTGATAAAAGTGTTGATATAGTGGAATGTACGTTTCTTGGGATGTACTTTGAGGCCGAGCCATATGAAGGTGGGAGGACAGATGGCGAAGAGGGCGGTGGCGGTCCACAAGGCGACCTGTCCGCTATGGTCTTGGGAGACATTAGAGACGCTCAAGGGAGGAAGAGAGTGAGCTTACTGTTTGTGAGGATGAGGGGATTGGGGCTTTCCATGTTTGTGAGGCTTTGGAGGGCGCGGGGGAGTTTATATACCAGTGCTCCTGCGAAATCGGGTTTGATACTTCGCAATAAATCAAAGTTTACTGGCTTCTCCCCGTTTTTGTTACCCTACAACGCGCGGTTCAAGTAAGTTGCCGACGACTCGAGATGTAATTAAATACAACCTACGGTCAGGGGTTATTTTCGCCAATTTTCGCCAATTTTCGCTAACGATAGACATCACTTCGCAGAGTCGAGCAATATTTTATTCACATTTCGAAGACGCATCAAGAAAAATACCGGCCCTTGAGCGCTTCATGCCGCTGGTTGGAGTATGGCCCGCTCCAAAACTGGAGCAAAATTGGTCCGCCAAATCCAAGAAAAGCGTTTCATGCGAGGGTCATGATTCGTGAGTCACAAGGGATCAAAAGAGAAGGTTGACGACTCCAGGATCAAAGAAGCACCTTCCAATGAAACTTGGCGCGCATCCTGAATATTCCGAACCAGTCAACAAACAACAAGGATCATCGCCGGAATAGGAAGCCGCGCCTGTTCATGTTCCGCCGAGTACTCGGAGCGACCCCGCCTCGTTTGGCTCCTGTGGGCGCTATGAGTACATTCAAGAGTTGTGCAAGAGTCGTGCCATACAAACGTGACCTGCCCCCTTATCAGCAAAGTTATTAGTCAAAGGGACAATTGACCATCAAATCACTGAACGGTGACGGTAGGCGTTTGGAAGGCATCCTGGCGCACTTCGAAGACTCAGTTCGTACGTACGCATCACCTTCGAAGGTCAGAAATCCCTTCCAGTGACCGCCCGGTCCCTAACTTGTTCCAGCATTTGCGAATGCTGTTCACGGCTTGTCAATAAATTTCCGGTTTCGACTTGCGCAATGCTCAATGCAGCAGCTGATTCGGATCGGCAAAAGCCACTTGTACTGTTGTATTGCTGAGGAGCGTCGAGCGCTCGTCGGAAAGACGATCCGAGAGGTATAACTATCATGAAGCTATGAAGACTTGCCAAGAACCAGTACAACTTCAGTCTAGTGATTGTTCCGAATGATACCATCGGCGTCAGTCTGTCAAGTTTTCGCCTTGAAACCCTTTACTATTAATGGCCGACTCTGATGGCCGTCAGACCAAGCCAATCGGACAGGACAGAACCTACTCGTCTCACTTACATGAAATCTATCTGTGCCAGTGCTAACAAACTTATTGATAAAGAACCATGGCAAAACACCGGATGTCTCATGGCCGCGAATAGCATCCTGCTCTCAAAGTAATTATAACAAAGTGTTCAAACTTGCGATGCTTGACGCCCAAGGCCCTTCAAAGAATTAGGAGAGGTCATGCCACTGAACTCAACTATTTGTCAGACTATGGGTGCCTATCGGGACGGATTACAGCCCTCTGTCCCTTTCAATTCCGGCATAGTCTAGGGACTCAGGATTGGAACTGAGATGAACATGCATACCGTCAGAGAACATGTGTTATTACATGGCATAGAAAGTAGTACGAGATGAGTGCAAAACACTTCCAGTATGACCCCGGAGATACTATGATCCTCAGACCTGTTCCTGTCCCTGCACCGATGTCACGTTAGTTAAAGGCGACTTCCCTTACCAGATGTCAGTGACGAAATGCTCACCTCCAGATATACCGGTCCTCTCTTCGCAGAGCTTCGTAACTCAGTCAAACTTTCAGGTAATAAATCAAGGTGGAAATTGTCCCCGGTGAATTCATTGACATAGATGAGGAGGAATCCTAAGGGAACTCGCGCGAGAATGTCGAGGATCGAATAAATGATTTGTTCAGTTCCAACACTACCAGCCGTTAATGCATCCCCGACATATTTTGGAACGCGGGTACAACTCACCTGACGACTCCGAAACCTTCGCCTAGCAAGAAAAGAACAGGATATGCGATCATGAGAGCAGCACCGCCTCCGACAACAACAATATATAACCAGTTGACACGATAGTGTTGTAGTTTGACAGCTAGACAACATGGTGAATTCTTCCAAAAAATGAAGAAGAGGCAACGCACCTTGACCCCCAATCCACAACATACTATACACAACCCAAATCAAGAACAAGATCGAAAATCCCCACCAAACAAACTTATTCCTAAACCGCAAATCGGATACACGTCACGCACCATATCAAAATCATAATATACGTACGTGACATTCTCCTCAAGAGCCCCCACCCAACCAGTCTGAATCAGCCCTTCCGTAGCCAGAACGAAAATCGCTACATCCTTCCATGACATCCCCGAAAGAATAGCAGTTTGGAATATCGTGAGAGGGGTGCACATTGACCAGTTGACGTAATGTTCGTAATAGACTTGTCGGAATATCTCGTGTACTTCTCCATTAACGAGTTTATCCCCCTGTGAAACGAGTTTCCATCCTCCTCCTGAAGCCATTTTATAGTAGTTGAGCTAGCAAGCATCTATAAGACAGTCTGGTTAGGATGTTTGTTTTTGAGCTTACCGCGCTGATTATGGCTATGGTCGCATTGATATAGTGGAATGACCGTTTCCGGGTATGAACTTGGAGGCCGACGAGGATGAAGAAAAGAGGCGATAGGAAAAAGATGACAAAGGTGACCCAGAGGGTTATCTCGCCACTCTTATCTATGAAGGTCGTCGGCTGAGATAGTCCAAAGTTCGAAGAGTAGATCATGCATACTGTTAGTGAGGATGATAGGGCCCGGGCTAGCCGTAGTAGACATGCCGATCGTCGAAATGATGGGGTAACTTGGTATGGTAACGAGTTGAGGGAGACTTTATACTCTGCATGACAGTCGATCGGTATGGTCATGGGTAAATCCCCAGGTACAGGGAGCCCAAACGCCTCATTAAGCTTCGTTCCTGCCTCTGTCAAGGTTAACCGACAGACTTGACAGCGGTTCCAATCCGGTGTTTTAGCATTTGAGGCAATATTATGCCAGTTCCCGGCCCCAGAGCAGTAGACGAGTAAGAAAACGTGGTGATCATCAATGAATCTGGACCCAGTGCACCCGGTAATAGCAGAAATTGCGGCAATAGGCGCCTGACTCCGAAAGCTGAACAGACAATCGGACCTCGCGGCCTCCCTGCGATACCAGATGCCTGGGAGAAAACAGATCTATGAAAAGACAGTCAAATTCTAAACATTGTATCCATACCTCGTCTTTTTCATGGGTTGTGGGCCAAAGCAGATGTTGACGGCGATAGCCGAGAACACCGTCGAGTCGTCGACCAGTCCTACGACAGGTTGTGGGAAGAAATTGCAGAAAATCAATATTCCCGACAAGTCTGCGGTTGATCGATGATCCATCACTGCCAGGACGGAAGCAACAAGAAGTGAGTCGTGTTCGGCAGAGCATATGCAGAAAAGTACGATAACTAACAGAGCGAGCGGTGAGATGTATACATGTACAAAATATGGAAACCTATCATAGACGCAGTAAAGCCAAGCAACAGAACAAACGGGAATCATACAACGATCTCCAACTTGTCCCGTGCTTCCAGGATGAGTCGTTCCGGACACAGAACTACAAACCTATCTGTCCCTTGTCTCCCATACACTACATTCCTCTCGCCTCTTTTGATCGACTCTCCCATGATTGGAACGCTTCCGCGTAAGATCGCCAACATGAACTCGTTCATCTGGCCCAGGATCTCCAATGCAGGTCCATATGATGTGACGTGTCCACAATTGATATAGACCTCTGTATTGGACGACTGTTCCTGGATTAAGAATGTCGTTTTTTCTTTGACAAACGCGTAAAGTTTGTCCATGCTTCCCAACCAATCGACAATATCACCTTCATTGGGGAATATCGTCGGTGCCCATTCGTAAAGCGTATCGCCAACGTAGAGCATATTTTCTTCCTCGTCCCATAGAGCCAGTGAATCGGGTGTGTGGCCAGGTGTATGCAGCACCTGAATTTTGAGATCAAAGTTGTTGTGTGTCAGGAAATCGCAGTCTCCTGCCCATTTTGTAATCTGATAATTCGGCGTTCGGATGCCAAGCGATCGGCAAAGAGAGTGTGTAGCAAGATCGCTCGTGACGAATAGCTTTGAATATGACGAAGCTACTATTGTCGACCCTGTGAATTGCTCCATCGCACCTGAAGTATTGATCAGTACACGTCCAAGATCCGAGAGAGAAGCTATGATCCGACGCACAGATGTGATCCTGTATGAAGGAGCAGTGGACAGATTTAGGATCAGACACGCCAAAAGGGGAGCAAAGGACATACGTAGTGCAAATGGCTCTGTACGACGACGTATGGTTTACGACCTCTCTCGTTGATAGGCTTGCCAGCATTATCGATGATAGGCCATGTTTCAATGAACTGCCTGAGTGATTTGAGATGAACGGTGGGATCGCGAGCTGCGCCTCCACATCCGGTGTCGAGGATTAGGATAGAATGAGGATAGACTTTTACATAGATGAATGGGAGCTCGCGATACATATCATCCTCGACGATCTTGAAGACCGTGTTGGTGAGGCGCGAGACGGTAAAACAAGTTGTGGGAGGTTGAGCAAATTGCCAGGACGACATCGCGGTGGATGAGCTGCCGATCGGTGCGATGAGAGTTCGCAGCCGACTTTTGTTGGAGAAATAGACAATGCGGGGAACGGGAAAGGGAGCAGAGTGATGTGGTGAGACGTCACGCGATTGATAAACTCGATATGGCATCAAGACAGCTTTGGGAACTCTTTCTCAGGACAATTTTCTGTCCTTTTGTGCGTGCTGGGCGTCGTCGTCGTGTCCCGCACTGGTCTGCATTGCCGAGAAAGAATATTAAGTGATAAGTGATGTATCTGGAATGTCTTTGAGTCAAGTTTGAGCTCGGCGTCCGTCGCGCGACTGCTTACCGTAAGCTCAACCCCCGGACACGGGAGGAATGACGGCGACTTCTTCGCCGCCTTTCAAGTAGACGTCGTTGGGGTCATCGACCATCTCTGCGTCGACGCTCCATTGACTCGTTTCCAATACTTTGTCGAGGTTATTTCCGGGATGTCGCTCGAGAATGACGGCAGCGAGGTCGCTGAGGGGAAAGCCACGTTCGGCGTCTTTGACGGTGAGCGTCAGAGATTCGGACGCTCTGCCAATGGCGGAGAAGGCACCCGCAAAGTAGAGAAGAGATACAGAGATGGCGTGAGGCATTATATGTAAAGCGAAAGCTCGTGATTACAACTCCGCTCAGTGAACGAGGCGAACATTCGTATTAGCAGGTACAGACTCGACCGTTTCGTCATATTTATATTCGAAAGAGCCGGGCAGAGGGCTCTTTCAACTCAATTATTAGGCAATTTCGGTCCGCCAGCCTGGGCTACTCGGCCACCTCATGTTAGATCGTGATGATAAGAACAAAGCAATCCTCGTGTGCTCGACCAGAACTAGTCGCCTATCCCCATCCTTATCGCATGTCTGAGTAATGGTATATCCCTAGAACATCCAGAGTCAACAGCCTAAACCATCTCGAGCCAAACTCTTCACTTACGTTCAACTCAGCGGGCCTCGTCTGTCCGCTTTCTTTTTCCGCCGCCTTCGTCTCCCGCTCCGTGGCCGAATCCATTCCCGTTTCCGTGACTTGCATTCTCGGAGTTTTGCTGCTCGTCAGAAGTCTCTTGCCCCAGTCTCACACCCCTGAGTATTCCCTCGAGCACAGTCGTGCCCACGACCTCACGTAATTCCTCCTCAGGATCTCGTCCCTCTGCTTCTGCGCGTTCCATGACGCCATTCACTTGCTCCATCAGGTGTGAAGTCAGGACGTTAGCGCTCTGATCTTGTGCATATTGGGAAGGCGGGGAAGTCGTCGTCGTCGTAGGCGATACCGAATCTGAAACGGTAACAGTGGCTTGAGCGGTAGCGTCATTGGAGGTCGGCGAAAGTCGTGTCGTCAGGTAAGCTGATACTTCGGGAAACTCTTCAGCGAGATGCTCGTCTGGCTCCACGAAAGAGAGCAGAAAAATGAGACCAGGCAGGGAGGACTTTGAATATAGATGGCCTTACCCGAAGACCTTCCGAATTTCTAATATCCAAACGCGCGTTGTGATCGATGAGCCAGTGTGCAACTTCCACGCTCTCTACGGTATATATTGGCGTCTCTCCGTCTTCGTCTGTGATGTTGACGTCTCCTCCTGTGAAAAATGAAGCGTGGGGAAGATGAGCGCGGAAGCTTTTCATTTCGGTGAAAAAAAGCAACCTCGGGACACAAGATACTCCAAGATGTCAATGTGACCATACGAAGCAGCGGCATGCCTGGCAGACGGTACAACATCAGCTGAAGGCTAAGCTTATCAAGAGAAGGCATGCACATTGGTGTATAGGTATTTTCATCAGCCTGATTCGGGGAGATCCCTGGAAATAGTCTCAGCAACATTATACAGACGGCGCACGGGTCGATAAGAGGGTGATCTACCTTGATGTTCCACAAGCTCCTACTTTCCAATGCCACCAGCAAGGTCAGTACATTTTCATTCCGGAAGCAAACTTGCAATCAAGAAGACAAACCTGAACACGATCAAGGTCTCCATCGCCAGCGGCGACCCATATATTTTTGGCGTTGACAGTTCGAGCAGGCACAGGCATCGTCGAGGCTGGAGGTGAAGTTTTCCGATTAGGAAATGGCGGAGTTTGAATGCCTTTCCCCAGCTTCGACGACAGAAAATCGGTCAAACTGGAGAAATAGGTGTTGCTGGTGCATGCTGCCGATATCGTTAGCAAATGTAGGTTTTTGTTACTATTTCTTCATCATTATCAACAGAACATTCTGACTTTTTACAGGAACGGGAGCGATACGCTTACTTTTTGTCCAGATCGACTCACAGATCTCGTGCTTGCTGCTGCTTACAGATAATCTGGACGGCTACGATGAATCTGGAGATCTCTGTATTCCATCAGACTGTAGCGGGCGACGATGCCCTACTTCGATCACGGCGATTTCACTTGGGGCGGAACAACGTTTTATCCCTCGAAAATCTCCTAAAGAGGCGGACAAGATCAGGGACTGGCACAACGACCGCCCACAGGGCAACCAAGGCGCGACCAGGGAACAACTTTCGGCCCCGGATCCGACTCGAAGACAAGTGATCGAACGGCAGTGCCTGGGACCTGAATAGAACGCAGCGAGCTTGTTGTTCTGCAGCGGCGGTCGCTCGATCACAGTAGAATGAATAGTCGCCGACCGTTCTTACCGTGAACGGACCCACGGACTGCCAAGTCGGGCTAGTCGCCGGGGTCAGCAAACTCTAACCCTCGCGCTCATTCAAGCAGATAATCGCCGAGGGGGCGGGATTGATGATCGATCTTGAGTCTCTCAGGACCGAGATGCATGGCATCGTTTACGTTTGGCGGCCATAGCGTGTTCTCGTCGATCACTGCTTGATTCCCGGCGTTCCAACTATCTGGTTGGATCGGAATCTCGATCATGGTTTGCTCGCTAGCGACTCGCCGCTCATCTCCAGATTTCGCGTCAAGATCATGTTCAGCTCGAGTGGCGGCACTTGCAACAGACCCGCTTTGACCGCATACACGGCCTCTAATTCGATTCCGCGTGATCGGACCTGGCTCACGACCAGGGCGACTCAGATCTGGCTCTATTACATGTAGAGTGCAAGATTGAGATCGAGGTGCTTCGTTAGTGTTGATGGCCTCCCTATGTCTTACCGAGTTGCCTCTTCCTCTCGTTCTCTCCCAGGATAGTGCTTACTA
This sequence comes from Sistotremastrum niveocremeum HHB9708, assembly GCA_001630475.1. Taxonomy (NCBI): domain Eukaryota; kingdom Fungi; phylum Basidiomycota; class Agaricomycetes; order Sistotremastrales; family Sistotremastraceae; genus Sertulicium; species Sertulicium niveocremeum. Next base: position 166,142 of record KV419410.1, on the reverse strand, counting down.
ATCAATTCAACGCCACAAAAGCTTTGATCTCAAAACTGCTGACATAAGCGTTCTCGTCCTGAAAAGGAAATGATCGACAAGCTTAGAGATCATACCCTGTGCGGGGCCATCAAGATGACAGATCCAAATCTCGCGTTCTAGTCTTCCGAACCTTCTCTGAACACGGTCCTTGTTTTTTGTTGTCGAACTCGTAAATATGTTCGCTACAGTGGGGGAACAGGCAAGACTAGAGTGTAGATACATAGATATCGATAGGGGCTTCATGGGACGACAGGAGACCAGATAAACGACGATCATCAACAATACCAGCGAACCCGAGGCCATTAAAATAAATTCCAACCATCCAGAACCGTTCAAGGTCCCGAATCAACGCTGCACAGCACGCCAATCAATCTGAAACCCGCTCCTCACGGAGACACAAACGTCGACTTGCCCTGGACGTGTCCAGAATCCGCTCCATGGCCAAGAGGCATCCGAGACATTCCCGTATTGCTCGAGGGCATCATGGGGAGCGGTGGCAGCCCCATTCCGTTGCCCCGCTCGAATGACGACGGTGCTCCCAGTCCCAGCGAATGTCCCCCCAATCCACCACCCTCGTTGTTCCCTGAATTTCCATTGCCATGTGGTGTCGGCCCTCGTCCAACGTTGCCGAATGGAGCCATCGGCTCTGGTTTGATCCTCGGTAAGGTCATCTCGTGAGAATGACTATGATGGTGTTGTGAATACATTCCCAATGATTGAGGGTGGGAATGTGTCAGTCCAGAGTGAGGTGCGGGCTGATGTAATAGAGGTGCGGATCCGCCCATACTGAGGTTCGTCCCAGGGCTGTAATATCCGCTCGATCCTGAGCCATGCGTATATCCTCCATCGTCTCCTCTTCCGTAGCTTTCTCCCATGCCTTGATTGTGCCCGAACACCGTCCCCGATAAGTGATGTGGGGTGGGAGGGCTAGGCGTCTGCCTCATGTCGACGTTGGAAAGATGAGAGCTGTACGCGTCTGGACTCGATAATGCTCCATCGTCGGTTCCTCCACGTTTAGATAAACGCTCGTGCGGGATATGTTGTCCACGGGGTGCTGATGTCGAAAGACTTGAAGACGGTTTCATAGTGAGCGCCGGATCTTTCTCGTCCTTTCTTCTCTTCTGTACCTGGTGACCCTCTTTCTTCGCCCGGGATCTCGCGTATCGTAGACCACATCTAAATCAGATAGAGAACGAATCAGCATACATCCATTCCATCCGATTTTTTTTCAAACAAAAAAAGGACGGATCCGCAAAGAAGGAAGGAAGAAAAAAAAAGCTACTCACGCATTACACAAATCCTTCTTACCGCTGGGTCCCTTCCGCCACTCTGGACTCATCGTAGTGCCACAGCTAGCGCATTTATTGACGCCGAGGGGCGGATGTCCACCGGTCCTGCCGCTCATCGCAGAAGGAGTCGATCGAATGATATGTGCGGCCGTCCCATCAGGCGTGTAATGATGGTGATGTTCTTGAGTTAATCCGCGAATACTACTCGAAGGCTTCCCACCACGGGTTCGAGCAGGAGGTGGAACGTCGTTGACCATGGGTGGCGATGCAGGAGCAGTTTGTTGCGGACCACCCCAATTGTAGGTGGGAGAATTGGAAGAGGTGAGAGATTGAGAACTGGGAGCTGTATGAAGGCCCATCTCATGGTTTGGGGGCGAAGGGGCATTGCCCCATGCAAAAGGTGCGTCAGGATGAGAAGACGTGGTTGGTGAAACCTGCTGGTGGTGGTGCGAAGGTGCGGACCATTCGGGGCCGGGTCTGTGCGGTATTTGAGAGAAATGAGGATTAGGGCCAAGTTGAGGCGGTGGAGGTGGCGTTCCTCCAGACCCTCCGGAAAGAGTATAACTGGATCCGTTCATCGAATTCGGCTGGCTATATCTTGGATTAGGAGGATAGTCGTAAGTCGGGGCATCGTAATAGCTATTGCCGTTGCCGTTGCCATTGTTTTCATTGCCATAATAGGTCGAAGGATTGACGGCCGAAGGAGGAGTGTACCTCCGGCGATGGGTCTGAGGGTCAATATCTTCGACAGAGTGACATGCAAAAATGACGGCGCCATGAGGAATGAAGATGGATTCGACTTCCTTGGTTTCCATCTCCTGATGTGACTTGAAACGGCGTTGACAGCCTGTTTTCGCACTGTTGCTTCCGCTGGAAGAAGGGCTTCCGTGAACGTCCATCGCGAGGCGACCGAATTCCTGATGAGGGGCTGACGGAGGCCAGGAGACAATAATGCGCCTGTCTGGGGTATTGCTTATGATCTGAAATATGCGACTAGGGGGCGACGGATGGTTGGAGGGCGCAGAGGAAGGCGCGGTATGCAGGCGATTAATGAGCAGGGCCGCATGCTGTCAACGTGGTCAATAGGAAATCAAAAATACATGTCGACAAGGACGATATCAATTAAAACAGAGTAGTGGCGGAACGTATATGCCGTACCTCGGGGTCCAGAAAGGGCGTGCCGCACCAGTTGGTCCAGCCTGTCTTGTTTCGTTCATCATTGTCAGCCGGTGTGTTGATGTCTGTTGCGGCATGTATGAAGCAGAGGACGATGCCGTCCGCAGCCCAGTTGATGACGATTTCGCATGCCATGTAATGTTCGTCTATCGCTATCTTGTCTACCTCTGGGAAGAGGACAGGGGAGCCACGAAAGCCGAGACGTTGTCGAACGCGGGAGAGACGGGAGTATCTGACGCTGAGGGGAGGTCTGGATAAGACACCTTTGTGAATACGACGTAAAACAAGGGGTGAGCGTACCGAGTGACGCTGCCATGGAGGGTACGAGACTGGAGGACACCGCCTAGATCTTTTTGTGCAGATGCCTTTTCGTCAGGATGGACAAAGTCCAAGAGGTTCCTGCCGACGATGAGGTTTGCCTGGTCCTGTAAATGCGATGATAGGACCGGATCGCAATAAATAAAATTTAATTCTGGATCTAGGATGGACCAATCTGAAGAAGAGACGTGTTAGAGACGATGCTGGAACGCATAAAGAGATGGGGGGACATACAGCATCTTGTCTGGCCGATTTTTGGGATCTGGGGATGCTGGGCGGCCATTGCGTAATTTGGTAGCTGGGAAGTCGAAGCGGCAAAATGCGGAGTGAATGGTTTTGTTAGGAGAGGAGAGTCAGGGAGAGCGTTTCGAGACGAGTTGAATGAGAGGCCAAGGCAGGAGTTGGTCGACGACATGACGAGCAAGATGGCGGTGAGGACAAGAGATGCGATTGCGGACGGAGAACAAGCGAGAAGATAAAGGCGATTAGATACGGGACGGCGGGAACGAGAGCGCACGGTTGGATGGAGAAGAGAGAGGGGGTCAGGGAGCGAGGGGCGCGAGAAGAGATGATGCTAACCTTTTTGTGACTGGGAATGTGTCGGAAGCAGGCGAGAGCGTTTGGGTCCGAGACAGACGACGATGGGAGGTCGAATGTGTCTGGATGGGCTCGGATGGGCGGGAAGAGGAGAATATAAGACGGAGATAGAAGTAGAATGCGAGATAGAAGACGGCACGTCTATTGGGCAGAGCAGCGAGCGAGCAGGCGGCGGCGGCGGCGGGTCGGGACGACGACCGGGACAGGAGCCGCGAGGGTTGGGCAACGACACGAGGAGACGTGCAGAGACAAGTGAGAGAGTGAAACAAGGGGATGGATGGCGGCGTGGCTGGCTGGGACTCGCCACCACTGTCTGCTCAACAAGGCTCCTAAGCAGCAGCCGGGGCGTTGCTGGCGTCGGCGATGACGGCGACGGCGGGGGGGGCGCAGTCACGTGTTGTCGGGTCGAGCGTCGGCAACGATGAGGGCGAGGGCGGGAGGGAATAAAGACTGGAGAGGTGGTGGTGAAGAGCAGATGGAGGAGACAGAGATTTGATTCAAGGGTATCGCAATCGGGTCCGCAGAACCGATCGGCGGGTGGCGGTCTCGATCCACACAACTCCAAACATTCCCTCTTCGCTTCTTTTGCGATTCTGATCAGATTAGACAACATATTCATTATTTATATTCGTCATATCGAGTGTCTCATGTACTCTGCGTCAATGGCTAGCTTGCTCCCGGAGCGTCTTTTCGTCGCTCTTCTCGTCGCTCTTCTCGCCCGTCGGCATCTTCCATTCCAGATCTCACACAAATTCTGCTCATCTGCTCATTCACTCGTCTTCGCGTCCTGGCCCTTGCTGAAAGACCGAGAACCGCCCGGCTCGGTATTCCCTCTTTGCCCTTCTTCCATCGCCGATCCGCACCTCTGACGGCTCACTCACCCGCTTCCCGAAATACATGCAGCATTGTGCGCACCGACCATTTCCCTTTCCGGCACGCTCGCTGCTGCATCTGCATCGACTCTCTCTGGCTGATCACAGAGACTCGTGATCGCGGCCGCCGATCGACCCCAGGGTCCGAGGCACACTCGGCTCGTGAGAACTCCGAAGATCCGATCACACCGCAACCTGGATTCTCGAAAAAGGCACAGAATATCCCTAATTTCGTTATTCTCTATCTATCCTCATCCGAGCTGTGGCGCTCGCGAATCATTCCTGCCCGGCACAGACGCCCATCTTCTGTTCCTCTCGGCATTCTTTTCTTTCTCCGCTCCGCCGCGGCTCCCGGCATTCTCTGCCGGTCTTGCGCTATTGTCCCTTGTTTGTTCCCCTCCGCTATGACTGCATCCGACGACCCAGCTACCGTCCAGACTCCCTCGCGCACCGTCCGCCTCGTCCGTGAAGAAATATTCCCCCCGACGCGTGACGACGAGCACGACCTCTCGGACGATGACGACGCCGATCCCGACGACCCCTCTGCCGCGCCTGCCGACCACGACTTGCTCCAGGGTCTGCCAGATGAGTCCGACGTATGCGCCATCCCCGTATATCCTGCAGCCTTATTCATTTTATTCACCGCCAGTCTATCGAACTCATCAACGCGCGACTTTCTTCCGATTCTCTGCTCAACTTGGATCTCCCACGTTTCGCTCTTTCCCTAAACCAGCTCTGCCTCCGTCAGAATTTAATCACACATCTCCAGCCATCCGTATTCAGCCCACTACACGCTCTCCAGGACCTCGACTTGTACGACAATAAACTCAAGGATATTGACGATGCCCTCGACAACCTCCCCCTCACGCAAGTCGTAATCAACCCATCATCTCGACCATCATCTGATGACCCTACAGATCCCTAGACCTCTCTTTCAATCTCCTCCGCAGCATACCAAAGGGGATCTCGACTCTTACTCACCTCACCACTCTCTATTTCGTCCAAAACAAAATCTCTCATATCGACGGTCTCGGTAATCTAGGCGCTACTCTCACGAGTCTCGAGCTCGGTGGGAATAGACTCCGCGTGAGGCCCAATGCACGCTCTACTTCCCTTTCGCTCTGATCCAACTGTCTCCGTACAGAAAATCGAAAACCTTGACGCCTTGGTCAACCTAGAGGAGCTCTGGCTTGGCAAGAACAAGATCGCAAAATTGGAAGTACGTCCCATGACCTCCCATACCAAACGGTCACACTGCTAATTCGATCCACGCTGATCAGAACCTGCATACCCTGTCCAAACTCAAAATCTTATCTATACAATCCAATCGACTCATCAAACTAGAAGGCCTTCAAGCCCTGACCAGCCTGAGAGAATTATACGTCAGCCATAACGGCATCGAGAGAATCGAAGGCTTGGACTCCAACGTTCGGCTTCCTCCACTCTCTCTTTTCCAACTTTTCACACCGGCTAATCCCTTTGCTTAACTTCAGCTCGAACTTCGGACCCTTGATGTTGGCAGTAACAGGATATCGAAGATAGAGAACATCTCACACCTCGAAAAACTCGAGGAATTTTGGGTATTTCTACTTCCTCTTCACATTCAACTTCGACGCTCATACACTTCCCCCTTTTTCCAGGCAAGCGACAATCAGATTCCTAATTTACATGATCTGGACTCGCAGCTGGCCAAGACCGCAAGTCTGGATACGATATACCTCGAAGGGAATCCTTGTCAGAAACTGGATATGGCGGGATACAGAAGAAAAGTGATCTTGGCTTTGCCACAGGTGACCCAAGTAGACGCAACGTACGTGTGTGTCTCTGCTATCTCTCTCAGAAAACAAATCATGACATGTCCCTATCGCAATTTCCCGATGTTAGTCATGTCAAGGCGCCGTGAATGGGGGTATTCTATCACAGGTGGTCGGTCGGAGTACGTACTCTTAGTCTACATGGTTTGCAGTTCGCAATTGGCAGGAGATCACGTTGGTGGCGTACGCGTCTCTTTTCCACGACAGGCGCTCATATGTCAGGAGTTCGCCCGCCCAAACGCAGAAAAATGTCATTTCGGAGCAAATGCAATCGAAGGATGGGTTCAATATGGTATCTTGATGTCGATAGCGTTTAACATTTTCTACACACGATCTTTGGGCCCTCCCACCTCCCACTTCATCACACACTCACCCCTCACCGGTCCCCTTCCCCTCGCTAAGACGTCTTTTTCCGTACTCGGTCTAGTCGGTGTAGAGCTGTGCCGAGACCTGGAGACGGTCAGAGAGTTCTTCCAGCATACATAACCAAGCTGTGCACAGGCGTCTACTTCTGTGAAATTTTTCTTGGGTTGTCCAGCTCCAGCTCGAGGCCTCCACCGCACTCTAGAGTGGTCCGAAGAGCTCACGGCGATTCGTCGACTCTACGCTTCCGGCTGACAAAACGGCTGGATCTGGAGATGGGCCGAGCTGTTTCAAACCCAGTCACTATCTCTTTCGTAGTGGCCGGACTCTGAAAAAAAAAAGATCCGAACACGAGTTTCGAGTAAACAAACAAAGCAAACTCAAAGCGACTGCTATTCAATTATATATATTAAATCACGTTCTAGACACTCGTATAGGATATACAGGTAAGGTCTCGGAATACTCGAAGGGAATAGTTATCATGAGATACGAAGCCGGCTGGAGACGCGCAGTGTTCACATCCCGGGATTGTGGCTTTGATGAAAATAGCACTTGCGTCGCTCTGCAGCCGCGTGGCGAACAGGGCATGCCATGTCATTAATCGTCGCCGAACCTGCAAAAAGTAATCATGCGGAAAATCAGCTTCGGGATCAATTCCCCGGTAATCTCGGGATCAGAGGGCCGATAAAATCTTGGACTTTACTCACCGATCGGGAAAAAGGACAGGGGCTACGAGACTCCAGATGTAGAGCAACATGCAAAGCCAGCTCGAGACCACTCGCATCCACATCGCAGACACTGACCGTCCAATGTAGATGCCTTGCTCGCCCGAGGCTTCCGCCGGTTGTGTAGTTGAAGCGAATTGCCTGGACACAACGGTATTACAGTTGGAACGGAGATCCATAAAAAGCGAGATTCAGGACACGTACCAATCTGTCAACAACATGCCGACATACATTGCACCTAGAACGAAAATGATGTGGAACCATGTGTACTGATACCGATCCTTAGCATGCGAGATGAAACGGAAGGGGAAAAAACACACATTATATCTGGTACCAGTTCTTTCGTCGTCTCTCTCATCACCTTTGGGTTCGTCGTCGTCTTCATTCTCATGTTCTTCAAGAGCGGAGGCCGGAATCGCACTAAGTCCGGCCGTCTTATCAGAACATGCATCAAGCTGAAAGTGAATATTCGTACCCAGCTTCGACGGCGGCTAGAAGTGCCTGATAACGAGGCGAATCGGTGCGTGACGGCTGAGTGGTGACGAGCCCATGGTGACTGTGGTCGTCATCATCTCCCAGACTGATATTACCGGGCCGCTTGCCCCGTCCAACCAATGCTTTGCTCTGTGTAGCAGCACGACTGGTAGAATACGCGATGGCTAAGAACGTAAACAAAGCTCCGAGAACAACCGTTGTCGTGCGAGTGCCTGAAACACGACGGAGGGGATTGCACACGTTGTTGACGTCAGAGTGGTTGGCCAATGCAGACATTATGAGGTATGAGCAATAAACTGCTACCATACTGGCTTGTGCAAGGCCCGATCGAGGATTGGATGCCTGGATGGCAGGATGAATGCATAGAATGGTGATCACGATACATAGGGCCAAGTTGAAAGAGATGAAAAAGCGGTTCAGGGTGCAAGTCTCGGCAGCGAAGAAACCATACATGACGCCAGTCAGTGCAATGGCTCCAGCATACATACCGGCAGTTGAACCAATGAGGATGAATTGCCATAGATTGGAATTGGAATTTTCCCAATTGTCCAGGCACGTCTCGGACCATGAATGCGCAAAGTCAATGAGGAGAACGAGGCCGAGCAGGATGAATACGCATGCTCCAATCAAGGAGACGTAATTGCCCCAGAATATGAAAAACCCATTTGGAATGAAGAAGGATACGACGATCAGGATAATCCAAAGTAGAACTTTAGGGCCCCACCAGCTACGTCGAATGAACAAAGAGTTTAGATTGCCCCGAAGATCACTCACCCGTTTTGAATTGAAGCTCGCTTGTTTCTGGTATCATTCACCCCGACGAGAGCGAAACTCAGAATGGCATGGAAGAGAGATAGAGCAAAACAAATGCGGTGCACCTGAGACGCTATGAATATTCTGACAGAACCGGGGAAGGAACGGAAGTGCGTACCGCGAGAACCCCGTAACACTTTCCACTTTCACAGTCCATCTTGATGTAATCCATGCTCCATTTCTCAATAAGGTCTATCGCTACTCTTGACTTCATGATCCAAGCGAGAGTGGAGTTAAGGATGAAGATGAACTACAAAACATGTCGAATCTCAGCAGAGTAGTGTTATGCGGATAGGAAGGTGCGCACGGCGAATCCAATACGTGTAGCAATAGAACTGTTGCAGTTACAAGACTTGAAGAACATCGAAGCTGCGGGCCGGTCGCTGATGAGAACGAGCTCCGCGTCGTTCTGGTCGTCACTCACCTGCTGTTGAGCCAAAACAGAAGGCTAATCCAGACAGGCATGATGTTGCTATCGTCGAGAGCCCTCCAAGGAGCGGTAATGACATTAACAGGCCCATGGCTGGCTCTGCTCGTCAGGGTTCGTAAGGAGGAGTCAATGGGAGGAGTAAGCGCGGGTGACCGTGACGTGACATACTCTCTTCTGCGCAATCAGCTGGAGAAGGCTGACAACGTTCGGCGGTTCAAGCAGCCCACTGCCCTCGCATAACTCTTTGTGGTCTACAAGCGACGAATTTATCTTGTCAAGCAAGAAGCATAATCTGAACAGGAAGGCAATTGGCGTCGCTCGCTCCATTCACCGGACATCTTCTCGACAGAACTGACTGGGACCTTCTTCGGCTACCGCTGCACCAAGGTTTCCCGATTTCTTCGCGTGAAACCAAAGTTGAATGACATGGGCATCTTGCGACGCTGTATCTCGGTAGCGTCTATCGGTGCAGGGAATTGAGCTTCGTCAAATTTTAGGTGGCTTCTCAGGCCAGCTCCGGACGAATGATGTGCAAGTGGCTGCTTGTTGGCTGTTCTGTGACAGAATGGCGGCTTCTACTGAAGAAACAAGGTTTCGCTCAACATTCAAACCTTCCACAGGAGCGCGATCCAAAGAATCCTGTACTGGTTTCCTTAGGCTCTGCTCGGGGGTTCTTGCTTGATCCGTACTTCTCTGGTTGGTGTCTGTGACTTTCGCGAGATTGGGGCCCACGACTGCCTTGAATTATTGGATCGCAAGACTTCACTGGAACACGACTCACGACAGGTAGATACTTTCCCAGACGGATTTTTGCTCCATGGTAGGCATTTATTAGGTCAATCATCACACGCCAGGACCCTTTTCTATCTGATATGATGTCCGCTTCCAAACGCTCAATGCCTTTCGTTTGGCTTGTACTGGAGAGGGTTGGCCCAATTAGGTGTAAACGCTCCTGTAGCGTCAGTTATACTTCAAGTTGGTCGTGGTTTCCTGGGATGGTGCAGCATATTGTACGCTTGCTACAAGCCATAATCCTTATTGCAATATCATTACCTCGGAAATTATTTTGCTGCTATCGACGGTTGAGCTCTACTAGTACTTCTTAGTCTGAGTATCCAAATCGTCGCGTAAATCACATGTCACAACAAGAACAACCGCCCAAGCCACCCAGTCTGGTCTGGTCGCAGTAGAGCGTACGCTCCTGCGAGGTTCTCTTCATCTGTCGCTGATGGACAGGGACTTTTCATTTGCAAGACTGAGCGACCTCAAACTTCCATTGACAGTCACATTCCGAATGTAATTTATCTTTCATGCGGACAACGTGCCTGCAATTGATATACATATGAAGATCGCAATTACAAGGGAAACGAGAACCAAGACGGTATACCGAATTACTAGAGAAACCAGAGCTCCGATTTTCCGGACTGCAGTCACCGTGCGTATCCAGCTTCGATGTCGACCAAAGTCCAAAACCTCATCGTGTTACACGACAGAACGCCTTCAGATCTCTATGTTACTTGTCAACTGATTGCGGACAACAAACCCCTCACGATACCCTTCCGCACTGCACATAAATCATTCAAGGCGGATTATACGTATGTCGCATGCAAAGCTGCCTGCATCACCATATAATCGCCTTGCAGATGGAACGAATGGATCACGCTTCCGATCAAATATTGTGACCTCCCACTCAATTCGCAAATAACCTTCACAGTATGGGACATTGAAGGCCCTCGGAAAGCTGTACCTGTTGGTGGCTCTACCTTTAGGCTTTTTGGCAAGAAATGGTATGTATTGGAGGCAAAACTCTGCATTGATCTCATCGTGGGTCTGGCTCAGTACTTTGCGCAGAGGGAAACATCGGCTTCTTTTGTGGCCAGACCAAGAAGCGGATGGCTCGGTGGAAACGAGGACTCCAAGCAAGATAGCGATAAATGATGAGATGGGGAGACTGGAGAAGGTGCGAACACACTTTGTGGCCACGATCAGTTCCTCAAGATACTTCACAGCTCCTCAAAAAATGGGAGAGAGGGGATATGCCGAAGAATGACTGGCTGGATAAGCTTGCTTTCAGGAGAATCGAAGAAGTATATGCGGTATGCCACATTTCTTTGCAGTTGTTCATATTAAATCAGACCACGTCAGGCAGAGTCTGAAAAGTCAGGGAAACTGTTCCTATACATCGATCTCCCTCGATTTGACTTCCCCGTTGTCTTCAATGAACCGGTGAGAGATACATACGTCCCTTACGGCAAAGAGTATCTCATACCCGTCCCAGGAATTCGGCGTATCTGAATCGCCCACGCCTGGACCTGCAACAACGTCTCTTTCTCATAGTCTCACTCCAGGCTTGAACCTCGCCGGCGATCCCAATTTATGGAGCATCGTTGACCCGGAGATCGCCAGAGAAAACCCCGTGGAGGACAAGCACAGACGTCTCGTCCGAAGTCACCGTAGTGGCCCGTTCGATCGCGAACTCAAGCCTGACCCGAAAACCCGTGACGAACTCAATGTACGCTTCATGTAGCAGGATGAAGTGACTAAACTTATCGTTCCGCCAGGATGTTTTGACTTACGCGCCTACTCACCCATTATCGAGCGAAGAGAAGGATCTGATCTGGAAATTCCGATTCTATCTCACCCGTGATAAACGTGGTCTTACGAAATTTCTGAAATCGGTCACTTGGCGCGATGCAAGCGAAGTTAAACAAGCCGTTGAAGTTCTGTTGCCGATGTGGACCGACATTGACACCGATGATGCACTGGAGTTACTGGGCCCTGGCACCATCGATTCAAGAGTGAGGAATTTTGCAGTGAAGCAACTCTCCAAAGCGGATGATGAGGTAAGGTCTATTTGGCTCTCACTTATCGCATTGATCCATCGGGGCGCAGGATCTGATATTGTATCTGCTCCAATTGGTACAAGCATTGAAGTTCGAAAGTACCGCCAGCGATCAGAGATCATCTAGATCTGCGACCAGCGCAATATCTCACGACGACAGCGGACTCGCGGACTTCTTGATCGAACGCGGGGTCCAAAATCCAATATTGGGAAACAGATTCCATTGGTATCTCATGGTAGAAGTGCAGTCAGATGATAAGGTCTCGGCAAAGATGTATGCAAAAGTCGATTTCCGTTTTCAACAGAAGATAAGCGAGGTATGTTTTCTCAAGTGACACGCTCAATACATGCCGCTAATAGCACTTTAGACCGAGAAGGGGAACGAGCGGAGACAATTGATGGGTCGACAAGGGGAAATGATTGCAGCATTGTCGAAGAAGGCCAAAGAACTTCGAGCCAGCAAGGATCCTCGCCCCACCAAAATTTCGAAACTGCAGTCTTTCATTGCAGATTCTAAGAATGGCCTAAGCAGCATGGTTCCACTCCCACTCCCTCTTGATGCTCGTAAAGAAGTTACGGGTATCGTACCGGAGAAATGCTCGGTCTTCAAATCAAATCTTTTCCCTTTGCTCCTATATTTCAAATGCACGGATTCCACAGAATTTCCTGTGATATTCAAGAATGGGGACGACATGAGACAGGATCAGTTGGTGATCCAACTCTTTACGCTGATGGACCGACTGCTCCGAAAAGAAAATCTCGACTTGAAGCTCTCTCCGTATGACGTACTAGCTACGAGTATGATGGAAGGGATGGCCCAGTTCATTCCTAGCAAAACAGTTGCGACTGTCGTCAGCGACCATGGGACCATTCTAAATTATTTCAGAGCAAGTTTTCCTGATGAAGGCAGTGTCGGCACTTATGGCGTCAGCCCGGCGGTCTTGGACACCTTTGTCCGTAGCTGCGGTATGTCATAATGGTTGCTGTGTTAAAATGACTCAACTCATATTTTTGATAGCTGGATACAGCGTGGTGACTTACCTCTTGGGAGTAGGTGATCGGCATCTCGACAATCTTCTCGTAGCCCCTGACGGTAGGCAGTCTGATTTTATATTGTGTTGCGTTAATATTCATGTACGAGTTTTCAAGGGCACTTCTTTCATGGTATGTCGATGAACAGCTGCTCTTCATTTTACTAAGCGATTTGCGCAGTGGACTTTGGCTACATACTCGGAAGAGACCCCAAGCCCTTCCCGCCTCCTGTCAAAGTTAGCAAGGAAATGGTTGATGGTATGGGTGGTCCACATTCCCAACATTATGCCCGTTTCCAAAACTACTGTTTCACTGCATTCACTATCCTGCGGAAGAGCGCAAATCTCATCCTCAATCTTGTTGCCCTCATGGTGGATGCCAATATTCCAGACATCAAACATCGCGACGTCCATGAACAGCTTCAAGATAAATTTAGATTGGATCTCACTGAGGAACAGGCCATCAAACACTTCGAGACCGTCCTCAACGAGACATCATACATCACTGTAGTATTCGATCACATTCATACCATCGCCCAGGGTTGGCGGTCATGATGTACGACACGCGTTGCCGATCATTGATAACGGCATTCTGGATTAGGGTTGGGACAGACTCTCCCATATCCTCTTTTCGGTAGATCTCAGAACTGTTTCGGGAGTGTTCAAGTTTGACATGAAGTAGGCGACATTGCCTAGTGTCCGGAAATGGATTCGAGAAGGAAGTCCACCAGGTCCTGTATTATCCTGGGAGAGCGTCTTCAAGGGTGCTAGAAGGTTTTGAGCTCGGAAAGACGCGTAGCCTGTATAATCCTGTAAATGGTTTGATATCCGACTGAGTCAAACTACACACCTCCGGCATCGTCCCGAATTGTGACCGCCAGCACCGTACCCATTGCCATCACGTCCTGAACTACGTCCAGGGTAGACAATTGGGAAATAAAGTCATAACCCCAGAAGCTCCAGATCGCTGATTCTCGTTGGCCTACTTTACTTGGTGTAGCCCAGCTGGTTTTCGCATCTTGCCATAGGGGACTTTTGGCAAGAATAGCGATTTGTTTGAATGTCTCGTTGGCGACTTCGCATCCGACAGGGTGTGCGGTATAACTATGGCCATGAAGAAGCGCATCTTCCTTGCGTTCGCTCAGGAAAGCTTGGAATATCGAGTTATTCGCGAGAGTGACGGCTAATGGAATCAAGCCTCCTGTCAAAATTTTAGCGTAAACCGAAATGTCGGGTGTCACCCCAAGCACTGGTGCACAAGACTCCATTCCCAAACGATACATCCCGACGAAGACTTCGTCAAAAATGACGGGAAGTCCGGACCAATCTCCGGCCGATATCGTACTTGGCTCGCGAGCTCTCACGACATCGACAAGTATTCGCTGAAACAGGGGGTCGACGAAGACCATGCCAGCGACGCCCATGACAAGCGGTTCCATAACCAGTGCAGCGATTCGAGTATGACCCATAGTTTCGATGCGATCAAGTTTCTCCTCGATATATTTCGTATACTGGGAGGCAAGACTGGAAGACAGTCGCGATGAGATGTCGTATAGGTCTGCAATGGACTCGTATTGTGTTGGTTCCGATGAACAATATTCGCCCATTGAGTCTGGGAAAGACAGCGTGGGAGTGCCCTGGCGCAAGCTGACAGCAGGCGGATCGAGCCAATAACCTTTGGCATTGTGCCATTCGCAGGTGAAGACGCCTTCTTCGCATGCGTCCATGGAACCTATGGTATCACCATGATAGCTGCCTTTGAGCCCAAGAATACCCAATTTCTTGCGTTCGCTCGGATCGGAAATATTACGGCGTTTTGCAAACGCCCTCAACGCCATCTTCAGAGCAATCTCCATACCAGTGGATCCATCGTCGGAAAAGAAAGCACGGGATGCCCAGCCTTTTCCCGGACCGTCGTGTACAAGGTGTTCGGCAAGTTGAAGAGCAGGTTTATGAACTGCTTGAGGAAACATTACATGTCCATATCTACCCGCAGCCGATGCTGCAGCTAGAGTGAGTGCTGGACTGGAATGCCCAAGAGCTTGTGTCCACCACGAAGCAGAGCCGTCCAGTTGCGGAGAAAGAAGGGTATCGTGAGCATGATGAAGCTCTGCATTCCCTCCGGAGGAGCCTATGTTTGACTCATAGGTACTGAAGAAATCACCCCATGCACTATCAACCGTCATAACATCCTGTGGACCTTTCACCAAGCCATGCTGTACGAAGGGCCACCATATAGTTTCCATGGCTCTTGTAGACATTGATTCCAGCTGTGTCAACCTATCGTAATGACGAGAATCAAGTTCCGATACAAGTGCTTGCAAGTTGGAAGGCGAGTCCGGCGCGATGACTCCAGAATAGTAGTCAGAAAGTGCTGAGGTATCCTTTGCGATGTCTGAATCTTTAGGAGGTGGTGGGTCGACGGAGAAGCATTTCACTCCACGGTCGGCGAAATATTCAGAGAGATATTCCCAATTGCGATAATACGAATCCCGGAACATCACGATAGCATCGACGGCGAATCCCCGAATCAAAAGAGATTCATAGGCAGATATCGTTGATGAGATCCCTCCTAGCTTAGCATCTCCTACAAGTATCGTAGGGAGAAACAAGGGGCGGTATGCATCAGCTTGCGACGTCCCCGAAAGTGTGGGACTGTGAACGCCTTGTTGACATTTCAGATCATGGACAAACAAAAGAATAGAGTTAATACCTCCAGCGGTTTCCACATACATGTCCGACAGCTCCTCCACGGCAGCATGAGCTGACCGCTGTATATGCTCGGAAACGCTTAGGACGAACTCTGCGTCATCTGGAGTTCCATACTGATAACGCAATGCGTCAAGTAATATTCGGTGTCGTAAAAGGCTCTCACATCTAAACCCTTGTCTTTTGACAATTGCACGGCAAGGTGAGGACTGACAGGTTGATCATAGCGAAACAAACATGCTTCGGAAAGTTGACCGGCCAAATCTTTCAGGTGTCGCCGCACAAACCTAAGTGTTTTCAGAACGTTATGAAAGAAGCCTCGTGATTCTGGACACACCTATCATCGGCTTCCTCGAGCGGCCCAGTGCTGACGGGTTTGAGATAAAATACGCGCCTCTTGCGTGAAGCAGATGCACGGAGCAGCCCCGTTGTCAGGATGGTCTTTCCCACATCCGTGTTGGCTCCAAATATTTGGTGGACCTTGAGATGTTTGAATAGTTGTGCCATAAGACAAGATCTGAAGCCTCTCAATCGTCAAAGCTTTTAAATGTCTAACATTTTTTGGGGAAGGACATAAGCGGAGATATGATAGCGGAATGCCTATCCGAAGGCCGACGAAAGATCTCATCCGTATATTATCACGGTATAAACTGGTCATTATTTGAAAGCGCAACGTAGCCAGCCTCAAGTTACGACAAGGTATTCATGCCGAGGAGAATAAGATCAGTCAACGCAACTGTTTATTGGGATCCCACAATAGGTATATCATTGGTACATGATGTGTCTCATCGACATGATACGAGCACCTGGCAACATCGACATGAACTCATAAAACTGGCATCAGAAAGCGAAGATAATGAGACAACGAGGCCACAGCATTGGTTCAGAAGGAGCGAATGCGCAGATCCGCTGGTGTAGGGGATGGTCGAGTGCCGGAGTCGGGTCGGCTGTGTTTGACGTTGCAATGCTAGTATCAGACCAGTCATGAACACGGACAGAGAATGTGAAAGAGAATATGTTACCGCTTCATACGCTTGCATGCTGGTGAACTGCTTCTCAGGTCCGCATTTACGACAGACAACCTTATGGCTATCAGTTTGATGCTGCGAAATGGTCAGAGCAGTATCACAGTTAAACGGCGGAAGAGGATCGGGGACATACCTGAGTCAGATGTGTTTTTTCTGTGAAAGTTCTCCAGCAAGTATGACAAGTGAATTTGCGCTTATGCACAGCTCCGTCGTGCTGACTCATTGACTGAGGAATACTCGGAGTAGGCTGATGCCGGTGACTTACAAGTGCTCTTTCTTGTGCAGACTGAAAGTCCGTCTTGCACGCAAGACACGCATTTGTGTGATGCTCCTTGTTGTGCTGTGGGGTACCGTGAGTAAGTTCATGGTAGCGACACTCAGAACTGACAGTGTGGATTGACTCAAGAACCTCAAGATGGCAAAAGGGGCAGAATTTGATGGAAGAAAGCGCAGAATGCTCTTGGGTTCTGTGCTGCGCACTTCCCATGAGTTACCGATCCCATGGACAGTATAGAATGGAGTTACTAGATGCAAGTTCGCCGCGGTATTGAAATACTTTTGGCAAATGTTGCAGAGATGCCCTTTGGGGATCACAAAATGCGCCTCGCGAACATGCTGCGTGAGATTGGTCAGCATGGTTCAACAGTTGTATTGGAGAAATGTACTTGCCTTATCATGATCGTTAGCGTTGACAAACATCTCCCCACACTGGCCACATTCGACACACGACGGCGTTGCCTGGGTCCGATTCAAAGCCACTGCGTTCGATTTGTTGTATGGACCGACCTGAGAGGAAGGGACGTTGGCGACAATTGCAACAAGCTGTTTGAAATCGGGTAGCCCGATAAGAGCTGACGGGCCACGTTGAAGGGAACGTAAGATGAGGGCGATTGCGTCTCTCAGTTGCTTTTCTGTTGGCTGCGGTGTTGTTCCAACAGAGGAACTCTCGACGTTACGAGAGGACATATTCATCGAGTTAAGAGGGATATCGAGATGTACTGTGGTGTACAGTCGCAAGAGGTGGCTGCATTATAAGGGCGGAGTCACGGAAAAAAGGAGTCTGCAATGCGGCTATCGCGTGGTGACTTGACAATTGACATAATTCGTCCTGCCTGCGTATAGTTGCCAAAAACCCTCAACCTTGGGCCGGGAGAAAACTGCACGACGATGCTCCACGATGGCCTCAACCATGCAGCATCGAGAAAAGTCGATCTCTTCTGATACCATCACTGCGTATGAATGTGACCCTGGGCCATGAAAGGAAAGTTCCGATCTCAGGCAGGAACTCGAATTCCCAGAGTATTACAGCACAAGACGCAGTAATGAAATCGAGGCTGCCATAGTGCAAGTCCCAAGCAATCAACCGTGACCCAGATGTCGCTTGATGATTTGAAAGCGTGGCAAAAGTTTTTCGAGAGGCTTCCCATAATAACAAATTCGGGTAGCGCGTCCGACTTTGCATACAGTTGCAAAGTAGAAACTGTAATGCAACAGTTACCAGAATCAATCAGTTCGGGACATTGTAATTTTTATGCCACCACACACCCAGAGTCCTGCAGCCTGCAGTAGTGAGAGGCCCAGTCGAGCCTCGGTGAATACACCCAAAAATTCAAGACAACAGCAAAAAATGGGGCAAGACACCGGCTATACGAGCTTGTTTGAGACTCCCACACACGAAATCTGGTTCAAGAAGAGCACGAAGCATCAGCGAGAATAGTGGTCTTCAGAGGATGGGTGCCTTCGGCAACGGGAAGGTCGCGGCGGCGGTTGAACACACTCGATGCTTTTCCATGTCCGGAGCACGTAGCCGGAGCACGTCTCGCGCTCGTCGCCCACTTGCTCGTGAGCCATCACCAGAAGAAGAGCATTCGACAGGAATCATCAGCAATATCTTCAACTATGTGTCGCGAGAAGTGAGGTCATTCGTGGTTTCAGCTACAGGGGGTCAAGAAGAGGTTAGCAGGTTTCACACTCTGCTCGTCGCGACATTGTGAATATTGACCCTATGCGACCTAGGATGAAGTTGAAAACGAAGAGCCACCTTACCCCCTGTCCTCTAACGAAGAGCGGCCAGAGAGAACGGCCAGACCCTCGTCGTCCCGGACACGCGAAACAGTTAAACTAAGAGCGCGCGACAAGCCATACAAAAAGCGCGACAAGATCTCAAGTTCAAACGACCATCGTAAGGCCTCCATTCAAGAACTTTATTGACTAACTGATTTTCATGATGCAGCGAATCTTAGCATCCACCGCGAGCCGGAGATGAAGAGTCTTCGTAGTCGTGAGTCAAATGCCTTGTTATTCAAGAACTCAAGTTTTGATCCTCACCATAGTACGAGAGGACCTGGAAACACGGCGTGAGCCAGATGCAAGATCGACGTCTCTTTCCTCCCGACGAAGCAGCCTATCTACCAAGTCGAACGGACCAGCTAGGGAATCTACAGCTATGCCAGGCGGGCTTTTCTCACTCGCCGCTTCTCCACCGCCTGAAGATACTTCTGACACGTCGAAACGGGTCCATTTCACGCCAAAGCCCCGTCCTCCCAAAGCATCGCGTTACGTCGAATATAAGGTTCCTTTAGCCGAGCCGGATATTGGCTCGACTCGAGGCCGTTTTCCGTCGAAGGAAACCGAAGGTCGCCAGTCTGAGGAGGAAGACCCATACGCTGAAGAGACACGCATGTCTCAACATGCCTCGACCCCACGCTCTTCTTCAGATTCCTCCTTTTCAAGGCGCTCTCAAAGTCACCATTCAATGCGTGTCGCTGAACAATCCGAGGATCGCGAACCTGCTTTAGGGCGAAGAAATGAGCCTTCCGATCAACTGCCTCCTGTCAGGTATTCTACCTGGTCCGCTGAGGAAAAGGGTAAAGGCAAAGCGAAAGAAGTTATTGATCTAGAAGCATCTCCCCGTGCACGTCATAGGACGTATTCGTCAGAGAACCCTAAGTCAAGGCGATCCCGAAGCCCCTCCCCGGCTTCACCACCTCCAGAGTCGATAGCGTCTACTTCGATCACCAGACACCCACGCCCAAGAGACGACACCCCTCAGAGTATTTATTCGGAGACGGAAAAGAACGAGGACAAGCTCCGTATTCAACGTCTAGAAGAGGAAATACAACGTTTGCGGGACGAGGTAAAGTTACTTGCGTTTCCTGTGGACGCAAATACTCAAGCAGTTTAGTTGGCGAGGCGACCTGCGAGCTCCTCGATTGCATCTAACACGCCGCCTCCGCCGCCACCACCCCCACCTCAACCACCTTCTGGTGCTGCTATCCGCGCGCCTACATTTGGAGATAAACCCTACGCGCTTGCTCGTGCATCCCTAAAGGTACTTTGCACGTGTCTCTGCTGATAACGAAGTTGACCAGATATTGAAGCAAACGCAAGGGCCAATTGAGCACCCCATCGTTAGCTCAATGATGGCAAACCGCAATATAGCCCTTCCGACGGTACCGGCTGATAAAATGGCAGAGTTCCTGAACGAACTGAAGACCGTGAGGCTTCGAAAGGTCAAAAGCGGTAACGACATGCGTCCTGGTAGTGGGGGAGCAAATCAGACCTTCGTTGCGCGTTCATCTGGCTCGCAGGAAGATCGTGATGTCGGAAATCAAAGTTGGAGTGTGGGGGATAGATTTATCGGTATGAAGCGGAAGAGGAGTTCATTTGATGGGAAAAGCTCAGATCCTGAGTCAACGGAACAGCGTCAGTGCATACCTTGCGTCGCTAAGAGTGAATTGAACGGTTCGCTTAGGTCCGAAGCGTCAGTTCTTGGGTCCTGGAGGTTCATTAAGGTCGACTTCTCAAGTCCGACAATCCAGCAAATTGAGCACTGTCACACAAGGGCGAGATGCGTCTCAGGATAGACACGGCTCCACGGAAACCTCATCGTCTATGAGGTATTCCACGAGCATGTCTGTTCAAGAACATCCACTGAACATACCCACTCCATCTCTATGCTCGGACAACGAGGCAGAGCGCGACGAAGATCGAGATCGAGCGCCTAGTACACCCCCATTGCTTCCAGTGAAGGAAATATCGCGAAAAGGGGGAGGAACTCAAGTGATCCGAGATCCTGCACGAGTGCAACCTCAGATGCCTGAACGGCCGACTCGACCGCGCACTGCTGACGCCGATGACCCCTTTTCGCGTCGGCTACCCTCCTCTCCGATCGTCCCCACAACTACAAAGAAACCAAAGCCTCCAGGTCGGCCATCCCAGTCAAGAGCCCAATCCAGTACCCGAAGTGACGGAACCATTGATCGCCGGAGGTCTGAACAACCGGATGAAGATCCCTTTCTCGTCTCTCACGGACACGTCGATGAAGCAGGCTCGTCGACACAAACTAGACGCACATCAGACGCTGCGCGTCGGAGAACCCTGGACATGGAATTACTTCGAGCAGTCGAAAAAGCTCGCTCAGAGGATGATTTTGAAAGTGGTTTATATTTTGGAGTTGGAACCCGATCCAAAGAACACGGATTTCTAGCACATGGAGGCGGCGGAGGTCCACCTGTATTTATGGGTGAGGGTTATGTTGAGGGTGCTGTTCCCGAACATCGTGACTCGGACCTGCAAAGAGGTCGCTCGGCGAGGCGACCTTAGTAAAAAAAAAGAGTCTTGAATCTTGTTTTCGCTTCTTGCTTTCCGCGATTCTGTGTGTAGTAATAATTTGTAAACCTTTCGCTATCACTATGATGTGATGTGTAGTAGTTGTAATGTCAGATTTTCCTGTGTACAACAATACCGTGCCACCCATTTCGGTTCGTCAGCCGCTGTTTACTGGCTAACATCAAACTCCGCGCTGAGCTACTGCATGCTCGGGGAGACGTAATTGCTTGGTCCCCCATGAACAACCCACATTCACGGTCATGGAATGTCGAAATTGTGAACTAACAAAGTTCAAGTTTTATTGTGAGAATTGCTTGCGAAACCAGTAAGTCCCAACCCTATACACCCCTTGCGGCGATCGACCCGGAATCTAATCTCATGCCTACACGTTCAGCCAGCGTGATTACCGCAATGCGAATGACTATGTATCCACGGAAAAGAGCCAACATATAGAAAAGGCTTCACGGGCGTTGGAACGCATGGAACCGGCGAGGAAACGGCGTGCGGAGGTGGCCTCTCTGGAGAAGAGTGTGGCTGAGTTGCAGGAACAGCTTGGGCGGTTGCGAGAAGCAAATGATCAAAGTAATGCAATCACTTCATTTCACTTTGAATGATACTGATCGATGGTCCACTTTCTCTTGGAATCAACTCGGTTAGCTAGACAAAGGCTGGCACAGTTGCAAGCTGGATTAGGGACGCGACGACAGTCACTCAAGCAAGCCGAACAATTTGTCCCTCAAACCCAAAAGCACCCGTCTGTAGAAACCTTGCGAAGGGCATCTTTGGATATGACTTCAGCTCTTGCGAGGGCTCGATCAGGGTTGGTCCAGGAACTCGTTGAGGTTTTTCATGTCGTGGAAGTTGGAGGCAGGCCATCTTGGGGACGAATAGTTGGGGCCAAGGGCCAATGGAGCATAGCAGGATCGGAGCTCCCGGTTCCGGGAGATATCAACCGTACGCCATTTTGATCTGCGCAATGGTTGTCGACCCTAATATCCATGAGCCAGGTCACCAGCCTGAACAAATTAACGCAACTGTGCAACACACGATTCATTTCCTAAGCCTCCTCACGTTTTACCTTGGCGTGAAGCTCCCATTTGAGATAACGTGGAACGGGAACGCCCCCACCGTTGGGCAAGCATTCATATCCGCCACGAAAGGCGGAGAAAGCGGTGGCTGGGCCAAGTGGCCCGGCAAATATCCTCTTCATCTTCCTACCCCCTCGTCTTCATTTTCATCCTCGTCATCCAGTTCAACATCAGCAAAAGAAGCCCAACAGAATTTCATTACAGGATTCACGATGCTCCTTTACAACGTCGCGTATCTCGCTCATACACAAGGAATTGAAGTAACACTGGCTCAATCGGGCGAAGTACTCCGAAATTTGTGGGCTGTTTGTTGCAGTACTGAACTGGGGAAACGGTCACACAACTCTGGAGCCCATCTTCTTTCTCCCCCGACCCCACCCTCCTTCTCGTTAGATTTTTCGCAGCTTTTGCAGGCTACCACGACCAACCCTCCTTCACGTTCTCAGGCTCGCAAACTAGCTGCAGCAGCACAGAAGAGTGACTTGAAGAAACGAGAAACGGCCATTGCTGAAGAAGACTGGCATCTCGTCGAGTCCAGTGAAGATCTTGGTGGCGTAGGATAGTTACTAGAGTCCATAGATCATTCTTACATTCCTGATGTAAAGTCATCCTCTGACAACAGCACACGACATGATAGAGAAATCGTCCATTCGAAATCATATGACAGCGAAAGAGAAAAGAGAGAAGCGGGCACGGGAAAGAAGTCTTAAATATATGCTATATGACACCCCTTCGTCTTCCACTTTTCTTCATCTATCACCGGTAGCCCGTATAGGATGGAGGGCTTACTGCAGGTGGTTGGGCCACAGACGCTCTAACGGCGGCATATGGATCAGCGTACTGCATAGTACGACTGACACCAGGCGAAACCACGGGGGGTTGGACAGCAGCAGGTCCATAGCCCGAAGGTAATGGATCGTTGAATGCACCGTACGTATCCATGCTCGCTCTGGGTTGCGGTTCGGGAGGAACATATCGGTGTTCATCTGAGAAGGGAGATGGAGTGGGGAATGAAAGTGACTCTCCAGGTCCTCTGATCGGAGATAACTGAGGCGGACGAGCTGCCACGGGTGCATAAGATGGTTGTTGGATTTCTTCTTCCTCTTCCTCTTCGCGGCCTGTGTTTCGAGTTGTGACCGACTCCGCATAGCCTTCTGCGTCTTCGGGGTGAGCAAATGGAGGGTCTCGGGGACGAATGGTCTTCCCGGAGCGCCATTCAAGAATGACCTGAACAGACGTGCATATCCAGAATACTGGGAAGAATGTCAGTTGGCAAGTTAATGTCAGACTGGGATTAACACGCACTTGTTGCGAGCCAGAAGAACACAGCGCCTGCTTTTTTGGTCGTACACCATCCTGATAATCCTGATACAAAACCGTCATCTTTATGTTCACCCGCACTCGGGTCCTTGGTCGGGTCTTTGCATCCAGGCTCTGTCCATGCTGTGGGAAGGTTCTTGTCAGTGTGGCTCAACGGACATAAGAAAGACGAAGATACCTGAGATGGTAGTTATCAGGCTATAGTTGCGCACTGTCAGAGCATGCTCTGGGCATTTAAGAAAACTGGTCAACGGACCTGATGAGAGTGATACACGAAAGCCCGGTTCCTGTGAGTATAAACGCAACTCTGTCCTCCTTCAACGCTCTGGCAAGGCGAACCATCTTGTTGTATTTCTCATAGATGACCGGCACAAGAAGCATGAACATTGATAACACGATAAGCATGACAGCCAGAAATATGGCGAATCCGGACAGGCCAGCTGAATCGCGTACACGTTGAGTCAACATGATTGATCCACGAACGCGTGAAAGAGTCTTACAAGGTCCAACTTTATATTGTGCCTGGAAAGAGGCGACGCTGGCAAAGCAGCATAATGCAAGGAATGTGAAGAAAGTTTGGGAAGCATGGAAGACAATCGATGGTTTCGACACGATCATCTGGTTCCTGGCATTAGGCGACGAAATGTATGCAATAATGCAGAAAGACCTACATCATCGTCAAACGGTCTCGCGCCGTTTCCTATCCCCATCCCATGCGTTGGCGGCGGTAGTGATCCTTTTCGTTGAGGGAGAAATTTCTGGAAGCCGTCCTTGACAGTGTCCAAGAGTGACATTACGGTTCGTGATGAAGAAGTATAGACGCGTCAAAATCGTCCTCGTGGTAGATATAGTGTGGCTTCGACAATATAAAGGCGTAGTCGTCGTCGAGGTTGGCAATTCAAGTGATTGGGTTGGGGTTGAGGCGAGGAACGAACTGCGCTAAGCAGTGAGCGCAGGGCACAGCCACAAGTTGGTTGTCATCTTCCGCTTCTCGGCATCAATCCACTTGATCACTATCTCATTATTTGAAAATTCAGAGGGAATCGATGTTCTCCATTGGACCAGACGACGAAATATTACACGACTAGTACTATGATAGCAGACCACGAGATCTCGAGACTGATCCCAGACGAAGTTGTGAGAGAGTGTTTGCCAGTGAGCAGCGAATTATCGATTATCGACAGCCACATTTTCAGATGTAATACTGTAACAAAGATACGTGTCTACTTCCTATGCAAGATTGAGGACAGCTTGAGCTATAGCATCCAAGACCAAGCAGTATGCAGGCCTTAAGGGCCTGGGAGTGAACCATTGCGAAGCTGCCTACGTTGCGGAGCCCGAGACCCTCTCAGGTGTCCTGTCTCTTCGCATGGATACCCCTCCTTCGAGCAGCGTGGATCTTTTGGAAGACTGGTTCTCAACTTCAACTCGAGATGACTTGTGTCTCAATAGTGAGCTGACGCAAGTGCGGAATGAACTGTGGGGTTCTGTGGCTCGTTCAGAAGCACTTTTGACCACCGTATCGAACATGGCTCGGCTTACAACCCCTCACATCCAAACGTTGCTCGATCAGTATTATGATCCTATCCTCTCACGATGGAAAAATTGGCCAGAGGGCGATGGAGCATCGATGCTTGCATTTCTACTAGAAATCGCTTCGCACGTCGCGATGTTAGACGGACAGTCGAATTCCATTTTCATCCTAGATGCTAAGACCTTCAGCTCCAAGGAAGCAGGAGAGCATCTATCGAGCGAGATCAATCCCTTCATTTATGCCTACGCAAGCGAAACCATGCCCAAGATGTTGTACACATGTGGCTTCGCAGCGAAACGCGTATTCGCATCTAGGCTCGACCTCACCTTATTCCCTGCAGTAGTCGTTGCGGAAGAATTGGCTTACTTCGTTCATTTTGACAAAGCTGGCGCCGTCAGTATACCTCCGGTCCACATGAATAAAGAACCGCACCGATTCATCACGCTGATTATGGGTTATGTCAAATGGACGATGTCTGCTCGAGATTCGACCATCTCTGTAACGCCCGGCGGGATTGCCGCTGTCTCAGGCCCTTCTACGAAGGAGTTTGAAGGTCATCTCATACTCGAGAAGACTTTACATGACACTGGGCTCATCAAAGGTCGTTGCTCCCGAGTATTCCTAACTTACGACATCAAGCTGCCAGATATAGCTCTAATTCTCAAGGATTGGTGGAGACATGCGGAGGGTCCCGATGAAGGAAACATACTGCGCCAGGTTTCCGGGCTGTTTGGCCTACCGCAGTATGTGCATCACTGGACCGTCACTTCTGAAGAGTCTCAACAAGTAACGGCGCTTCTTGGGAGCGATCTGGCCCTCTGCCCCATCTTCTCAGAAGGGGACCATCTAAGCAGAGAGCAAAGGATTCATTCTCGCATGCTTGTGAGGACGGTGGGCAATCATTTGCTCACGTACAGATCAAATCCACGTAAAGTTTTGACAGCTATACATGATGCCATCCTAGGCAAGTTTTCAAGTTCTCCTCTCGGTCTTTGTTTAACAAAGATAACAAACAGGTCACTGGGGCCTGTACACTGCCGGATACTCACATAATGATGTGAGCTACGGGAATATTCTCGTGTTGGAGGATCCGATTTCTGCATCCTACTATCACAATTCTTCACAGTCAGCATTCCTGAGACGGATACCTTTCGATGACTAATGCACGATACCAGACTCCCCGTCTCGCCTCTGAACTCCCAATGTCATGGATTTCTGAACGATCTCGATATGTCGCGGCCTACAAATGAGATTCAAGCTGATGGTCGCCTTCTCGAAAGCGCTGGGGGAGATGCATTGGTACGCAATCAATCAGCCGCCGGGTGTAGAACGCCAACTTGAAAACACGGCAATGTAGGGATCCATGCAATATCTGGGGTATCAGAAGCTAACGCCCCTTACACACCGACGGTCTGTTGTTAAAGATAACTTGGAGTCTTTTTTCTGGGTCCTCGTTTGTACCGCCTTCTGGCTCCCTGATCCTGACCCCGCTCCTGAGTCGTGGAATGAATCGATCGAGCATACTATCAAGATTGCACTTTTCCCAAAGCAAAGCCTTCCTGGAAAAAGCTTATTTGGAACGCAAAAGCTGGGTTTGTTGAATTGGATGCAAGACATTACCGGTTACTGGCGCTTTTATGATTCCACATCAGAGTTGTACCGTGATATTATCGAACGATGGGCCAAATACTTCGTGACGCACGATCTGTACAGCGTGGAGGAAGAATATTCGAATGTCCTCCGGATTCTCCGTGAGTGCCTTGATGCGTGTAGTGTCTGATGTGGGTAGTGGAACTCTCTATTATTTGAGCAGCAGCAGGGCACAAATGACAAGCTTGAGTATATATAACATCACAATATTCAATGTTCTCAGGACTATGGATTTGAATTTATTGATGAACGGTCAGCGTCGGGGTTCGTAGTTTTGATCTGTGGGACTGGGAGCGCCGGATAAACTCGGAATCGCTTCGTAGCTCGCTCCGAGCGGCCAGGGCGACCCCTCGATCACTTTCGATCGACTTCCTACGGGACCCGAGCTTTGCTTCCGTCAGTGTCTTCCACTAGAACTCGTCCAATCGGAACCAAAAATGGATCAAGCCGGAGTCTAGCAGATCAAAATGAAATCGAGAAATCCAGTCTTGTTCAACCCGAGTTGTGTTTGATTGGGCCTCATCAGGATTGGTCAAACAGAGAATCTGGCTGTGTTCAAGCTTCTACGGGATCATGAAACAGTGTTTCTTCGCTGTATAGGTTCAACTTCGTCTCGAGCAAAGCTTAAAGGTCTTCCTCAATCAGCATTGAAAGCTTGAACCCTTACACTTCTCCACCATACCCCTCGCAATGCATTGGACTCGCGAAACCTTTGTCGTCGATCAAAGACCGTCGTACCGTTTCCAAGTGGTGGGAAACAGATACACGCCTGTGGCGGACACGAATTCTGAATATTATGCCCCCGAACGTCGTCTATCTCTGGTATTCTTGCATGGCACCAACCTGTTCAAAGAATGTTTCGAGCCAATCATCGAATTACTCTTCCAAAGATATCCCACAATTCATTCCGACTCTGGGGAAAATCTGATCCTAGAGGAAGCGTGGTCCATAGGTATGTTGGCAACCCATTTCTATTCTGAGCAGATTTTTTAGAGTCTTGACATCTCAATAGAATGTCCTAACCACGGAGAAAGCGCTATTCTGAATGCAGAAGACATTCGCAGAGAGTCTACTGGACCATGCAAGTGTTATGTAATTTATTTTATTATCTTTCTCAAACATGTCCTTCCCAGGGTCATTCAGAGAATATGGGGACGCGGCGTATACATTCTTGAAAGCGAGACCAGGTGGTCATGATCTCTCCAGAAAGAAGATTGTCCTTGTCGGATATTCAGATGGTGGTGTTATCATGTACGTTGCCATAACAGACACTTCACGCCCATCCTCATACCCTACCAGCCCGTTTCTGGCTCACATGGAACCCAAAATCAATATCCATTCAATAATCTTAGGAGACCCGATCATGGGTCCTCGCTGTCCAGAGCTATACATGTGTCGCAA
The DNA here is from genome assembly GCA_001630475.1 of Sistotremastrum niveocremeum HHB9708. Classification (NCBI taxonomy): domain Eukaryota; kingdom Fungi; phylum Basidiomycota; class Agaricomycetes; order Sistotremastrales; family Sistotremastraceae; genus Sertulicium; species Sertulicium niveocremeum. Next base: position 138,015 of record KV419410.1, on the reverse strand, counting down.
GATCATGTCGGATATTTGTATATGTCGACAAGATGTGTGGCCGAGTCGTGAACAGGCTAAACAATATTTTGCGAATCATGGCGTTACCAAAACTTGGTCTCCGGAGGCGATAGATCTCTTCGTCGTACGTGGTGTTTCCATTTTCTCCGAAAACCTGAGGTCTAATGAAATAGCAGAAATATGCCTTGGTGGACCATCCCGCTCGATCATTACCAGCTCCATTTACGTTCCGAGGTGTCACGCTAGCGTGCAGCAGAGAACATCAATCTGTGAGATTGGTCTCCATTTACAAAGATGAAGATCATTCTGACCGCGACCTACGTAATCAGTCTATTCACATATCAGTCGCTCAAGACCCCGATCTTTACGAGTTGATGGCCGCAATGTATGCTAGCAAAACTCCAGTACATTTTCTATACGTCGACCGTCCAGACCCACCGTACGTCTCCAAGCTTGACAGTACATCGTAAATTTATTCTCACCAAATTGTTCAGAGCTGCTGAACCGAGGATCGGACTGCTACCTAAAACTCTGTCGTGCAAAGGTTTCCGGCCCACAACTGCACATCCCGTTAGAGGTGGTCATACAGTGAGTCAAAACTTGATTCTATGGATCAGAAAAAACTTGAACCCGGCTAACGATATCTCAGTTCTTCCAGTCTGAACCCGAGCACTCCACAGAGTTACTCGTACAGGCCCTCAGGCACGACGGCTCGTCTATGACCAGCAACGCTGTTGCAAGATTGTGATGTGATCAATTATATGTGTGCTATGTGTGCTAGTGCTTTGCAGGATATTTTAGAGTAATTATCAGACGGACAACGGCCTTCAAGTTGATACCATCACACGCCTTATATAGTTCCATTATAATGTTACACATGACCGTAAAGAACTAATTTTAGATGTACAGAATCGAACAACAACCAAATTATATTTTCAGAGGGTGAAAATGATCAATGCTCAAATGCAGATAAGTACCTCAGTAATAAGATGCTGGATACAGGAAGTGAACAATAGATATGCTGAGCGTGAACCAAAAGCTAGGGTACAGGGAAGCTGAGTGCCTGAATGACGAGAACGGTGGCGCAATAAACGGAGATTAAACATGCCCTTGCTTGCGCGATTGGGGCTGGGCTCTGCGTTTAGCCCGGGCGACGGCCTTCCCGACCGCACAACAGTCTTGTGTGATTCCGAGTATCCAAAACGCGAGTGTAACGGGATTCAAAAGAAGGAGTATGAGCCAAGCTTTGTGTGTCTCAGCAAGATGAAAGATGATCGAGTTCAATGTGAATATTGCACCGAGGTGGAGGACGCTTTTCGGCGCTACCATCACGGTCTTTGTTACGAGTGTCGATCGAAAGGTGGTAATGGCTTGTTTGGCAATGTCAGGGATGAATTGGTTGATGATGACGCCGAAGAGTGACAGCATTATCCCCAGCTTCCAAAGAATTTCGGAAGTATGAAATAAATTCGAAGGGGCAGAGTTGGTTTCAGGGAGAGCCAGGGGGTAGATTTTTGCGCACACTACGGTGGCATGAATAAAAGTCTTAAGCCGAAGGTAAGTAAACCGCAGTGAGTGGAGATCGGAGAAAGACATGCCGTGATAGCAATATGCTTGATGTCCATTTGCATGTCGTTAATGAGTGACTTAGTTTGTCGCTTGTTGTTCCTGCTAGTAGCCTTCTTCTTCTGACTTGTGATTGCTGGAAATTCTTGGGGTGATTGGAACCGCTCATCCTCAATACTTTCCTGATAATTCCATGTGTGTCTTTGAGCGGGAAGGGTATGCAACTGTGGCTCGCTGCCAAGGGCACGTGTACCGGTCGAATGCCCTTGGACGTTGGCCGGGAAAGAAACGCGATCTAGACAGATCAAGGACCTTAGTCTTGTTGATTGCTCTGTATTTGCAGACATACCAGAAACTGCATCAGAGTAGGACGGCCTGGGTGGTTCAGGCTGGGTAGACGGTGATGGAGAAGTGTGAGGCAGCTGTGGCTCAGGAGTGCCTTGTCCATTAGAGAGCACGAGAGCTCCAGGAAAGGCTGTTATGTGGCCTTGTCGAGTTCGATCCGAGGTCTTTGGAGGCATTTGGGATTATTGTACTGGAGGGTGGGCTGTGGGCACTAGGGTTGAAGAAAGAAACGGGATCAGTTTCCCGATTAGATAGCTGTTGCATCCGGATGCCGCTCCGCCAGGTCGAATTTACTTCCGTTTTTCAGGGTCAGTAGGCTGCTGCGGCACGAAACTCGCTCGTATCAGCATGAACACTCATAAACATGGCGGCATGGCACAAGGCTCTCACCGTTATGCAAACGACAGCGATATAATCAGAGTACCCTTCAGTCAGAATTCAAGTCCAAGCGCCATCGAGGCAAAGGGTCCGCCATCGTCCAACCGTGCCTCATCGCTGCAGAAAGCAGGTCGAAATCCACATAACCGAGCGCATGTGAGGAGTCCTGGAGCAAATGATGAAGAGCCCAACTCCCAGCAAGTCTGGCCATACTACGCTAAACCTTTTCAACCCCAGACATCTGGTCAGGAGCTTGCATACAGTGTCTCGTTTCCTTGCTTAACTCCAAGGTAGAAAACGACGATCGTGCGGCCCATCAGGAACACAAACAGGTTGAGCATAAGCATAAACAGCGAGTTCGCACAGAGTCTCAAGGCAAGTTACCCGTCGCTACATACAGAGCGGATCAAATTCACATCGGTGTAGAATCTGTTTCTTCTTCAGATAGCTCTGGCTCTACTTCTTCAGCTTCTTCTAGCTCACAAAGCGCCGCCTCAACCAATTCGGATATAGCGAGTGTAGAAGATACAGGGCAAGAACCTCAGACTTCAAGCCTGGATCCCGAGGTGAGAGCCATATGTTGACGAAGACGGTTTGAGTTGACAAAGCTCGTGAACCTTAGGATTCTGGGGAACTTCTGGTCTTTGTGCGCGGCATATTTTTGATCAGCTCCTTGTTGACCGGTCTTTTAGGGGATATTCCAGGGTGGCGCGCTATGTGTGGCCGGGTTCATTGCTCCCGAGAAGACTCCCAACCAAGGACTTCATGGAGTGGCGCAAGTGCTCACAATCATCGGACTGGCAGTCGCTTTGTACGGCCAGTTCTTGCGAACGATAGGGCCCGTGAACGAAGAGACCTGGGAACTCTTTACCACTGCATCGATAACACCTACCCAGAGATGTCTGTATAAAATCGGCATCACCTTGCCGTTCGCTTTGCGTTGGTTAGGAACCTTTCTATCGGGCGGCGGCGCGTTTGTCCTTGCGAATTTGCATTCGAACATTGGCATTGGCATTGTCTTTGGAGGGTGCCTGATATGCGCAGTCCTCCTGTTCTTGCATGCTGTCTTATCTAAATGGCGAAACATAGACCGACAGTTAGACGAATGGCTAGAGTGTTATATGAAGGTACGAGAGTGGACTTACTTGCAAACTGTACTGACAATTTTTCGCGTCAATCTAGTCAGTTGACGAGTATCCAGAGAAGTTTGAATTCGACGGAGGCCATGAAATCAAACAACTACATGTGCACTTCGAGCCTCGTAACACATGACATTACACCTTGCCTCGAAATTTCTTGAAATGTCATCCTTGTCAAATCGTGAACATTAGGGCTGTACGGATGTTCAATGACGCCATCTTCAAGCTCGTAACCTTGGAATATTCGACTTTTTCGCTCAACAAACCCAGCCATACGGAAGTGTCTGTGTCCTGGTGTCTTGTTGCACGCATCGCGGGGCTCGCAGCATTGAGATCGGAGAACCTGCACTAAATTTGTCAGGAAAGAGTCTGGGCCGAGTCAGAGAACAAGCAGCTCGTTGCAAAGGCGTGGCCACTCGGGGGATCGATCTGTTTTTCCCTGGATCTCTCGCTCAGCAATTGTGCTGGGCTTGTTATTATAAGGAATGAGCAACCTCACATGACATTGGTTGAGTTGCTCGTCTTGAGGCTCATTTGTTAGTTTGGATATTGCGAATTGTGAAGATCATGGATTCGATTAGAAAAGGGTCTGGATTTCTTGGCATCACGATAAAGAATAGGTACCGTCAAATGTGATTCATTGTGAGTCAAGAAGAGATGCGAAATGCGTGGCACTGCACGTCCACAGGTTGGAGGCAGAGCAATGCCTCAGGAGCTTTCCTTTTGGGGATGCGTGGCCGTGGTTGAGATGACAACATTGCCAAACATTAGTAGCGCTGTCACGTGAGCGGCTATTCAATTGGTGGCCGTGCTCAGGAACAAGGCTAAAAGAGGACGGAGTTAAAAAGTACAAGACCGCCTGTCTTTGGCTCGAGGCCTCACACAGCCTCAAGTGCGTGTTATCCTCATCTTCTCTTCTCACCTGGGGATCATCAACGACTCTCTTCTATCTCTTATGTCACGAAATCTTCAACGACGACGACGGCGCGCCCGTCTTGTATTCGCAACTCTTGTTCTGTCTGCTCAATTTGCTTCCGCTCAGACTCATAGTTTCGTTTGGGGATTCGCTGGAGTGAGCGCGACTCTTATCTTTCGTTATAATGATCTGATATCGTTTCAGTCGACTACGCTCACAGAATGCGGCACAATCGGTCTGTTTGTGAGCGACGCTCCAATAAATGGCAGCAGTGTAGTCGCGAAACCTCCTTACTACATGATGGCCTACGAAGTGGGCGGCATCGCTACCTCAAGCCCTATTGGAGCGGTCAATAACAACCTGCAATGGACAGTTCCTTACAAGTCAGGTCAGTCAACTGTTTTCAACCGTCGGTCAGGCCCTAAGTCGTTCGCAGGGGCGCAGCTACTACTGGACATAGCAGATTCGTTAGGAAACACGGGCGGCGTGGGGCCACAACCGTACCCTGTCGTGGGTATGTGCTTCAAAGCGACTGCAACTCATTACCGCCCGCTGAAACACTGATCTAGACGGGACCTCGACAAACTGCCATCCGTCAAAAGAGGACACGGACGTCACACTATCCACAGATGTTACTGCACTGACCACTTGTGATCCGCTGGTCCTTAATCTCGGCGGCGGTCAGACTCCTTACACCATCTCCTTGGTCGCCACAAATGCACCCGTCGTCACCAACGTTACTCTTGGCCCTGAAGACAATCAGTATACGTGGATTAATCGGGGAACTCCAGGCTCGAGTCTGTTAGGTATGCAGCGCTGTCACTATCAATGTGCTATCATACTGAAATGAATTGTAGCGACCGTTAGTGATGCGTCAGTAGAACACCGCTCATCTCCCAAAAAAAGTCATGTCGCCTGACCCCTTTTTTTGTTCTCAGCACAGGGAAATACGCGAAAGGGACAGGCTTGATTGCTTTGTCAGGGCCAACCGATATCACATGCAACAATGCCAACTCTAAGAGTGGTCAACAACAAGGCGTTGCACCTCCAAAGCCTCCCAAGAAGAAATCCAACGTTGGAGCGATCGCCGGCGGCGCGGCAGGTGGCGGTGCGGTTCTGCTTGGACTCATGGTTCTCTTTGCATGGTTCTTTATTCGCCGGCGCAAGCAAAAGAAGTCAGTTGATTATTGGGCCGTGCCCACGAGGAACGCAGGAGCTACAGTCGACGAATCCTTCGGACATCGTCCCGAACCCGAGACAAGGAACAGTGGTCCTGTGAATCAGTACATCATCAATGGCCCTGATGGGACAACATCGATGTACAGCGGTGCTGGACCATCTGTTACGCTGCAGTATGTCCCTGCGGCCGCGTACGATCCCTATGCTGCGACTTCATCCGCCTCTGTGTCGGGGAGGACAGATAGCACAGTCAAGACTCCTCCCCAATCTGTGTACTACGCGCACAATCAGCCCTCACAATTTGGACAATTGAGTCCCCCTATTGGGCCTCCTTCATCGGTCGCGTACGCTTCTACCGCCGCGGGCTCGAGCAGATTACCGAGAGGTGCAGGCGCGCCCATTGTCCCTTCTAAACTCCCTCCAGAGCCTGAACCAGAGATCGTTCAGCACAGGGATGGTGGTGCAGTGGTTGAGATCCCTCCAGCCTATGGGGACCGAATGCCGTAGTGATTGACCATCGATCACAAAAATAGTCCTTTGCCTTCCTGGATCCATGGACCTCTCTCTTCCTGTCGCTCTTTCGCTTTCCTTCTTGCTTGATCTCCTTTCTTTTTGTATGGGTTCTTGTGTCGAGGTTGTGCCGAACATTAACTCCTTATACCTTTTTTGTCCCTTTCACACTTTATCGCCTTGTTCCTCTTTCTTGCTTCCCGCTTTGCACGCTAACGATTCCCGAACCATTCCCATGACCGACAATAATGTAGCATTTAGATGCAACGATGTAATATATATCCCAGATATGAAATCTACCAGAAATCTAACGGGTATCGTACAAACTGATGAAAAGATCCATGAGATATTTATGCCGTGATAACTTTAACACGCTCGTCAATGGGGGCGAAGGTCTTTTCTCCAGCGTCTGCGGTGGGCTTTCCGAAGGGCATTTGAGACACGAGTTGCCAGGACTCGGGGACGTCGAAGGCCTTGCGAATCTCCTCATCGATCAAAGGGTTGTAGTGCTATAAAGGCGCGTCAGACATTGGAGTAAAGAGTAAATTAGGAACATACCTGTAACGATGCACCAAGGCCCTCCTTCTCAAGTGCAGTCCAGACAACAAACTGGACCATTCCACTGGTGTGCTGGCTGAACACAGGGAAAGCAGCAGCGTACGCAGGGAATTTCTCTTGCATTCCCTTGACCGAGGTCTGATCTTCGAAGAAAAGAACGGTTCCGTAGCCTGCACGGAAGCCTTTGTTCTTTCCTTCGGTGTAGGCGTACATATCGGCTGGGAGACGCGCTTTGAGAATGTCGAGGGTTATGTCCCAGACTTTTGTGTGGGCATCGCCGAAGAGGACGACGGCACGGGAAGACTGGGAGTTAAATGATGAGGGAACATGCTTGACGGCATGCTGGACGATCTGCAGGAAAATGATTGGTATTTATTCGGATAAGTGACGGAATCAACACTTACCTCTACGATCTTGGAGTCGGGAATAGTAGTTTCGTTAGAGATGGTGTAGATGGTTCGACGGGTGGCAACGGCGTCGAGGAAAGGAGCAGATGGTGAAGTGGACATTGTTCTAAAGCTTTGTTGAGTGGGAGAGCAAAGGCTTGAGAGTGCAGCTGGGGTACGAATGTACGAGTTTGTAAGCCTGAGGAGGATGCAGGCTATGGCTGCCAGCCCTCGCATCTTATAGCAGGAGAGAACAAGAGCGATAGTAATTGAGTATTATGCCACGACATTATCGTTGCCTGACGAAACATGTCAGACGCGATTCGTAGAGAGAGAAAGCTTAGTGAGCATGTGTAAGCAGCAGAGAAAGCTTTCGTGTCGACTTTCACACGTCAGCACTATTACGAGCGGTTATTCACGTCTATTCGTGGGAACTTTGACTTTCTATTTCAAGCACTTGTCTCATCGGACGCATTACAACATTTGAATACAGCTTGTTGTGAACAGTATGAAGTACAGGAAAGATTTACAAGATATCAACTACAAATGAGTACAACCCAAAGCCCAAAAATAGCCCTCAGAAAATGGAGTTGATGATCCCGCTTCCGATGGCAGAACCTAAACCCAAGCTCAACAAACGAAATTTCTAGAAAACGACGAGAATACGCACCAGCACCGAATCCAACACCAGCAGCGGCACTCTGGCCCGCAATACTCCCATACTTGTTCAGCTTGGATTTCTTCGGGTCAGCGGGAGCTTGAGGAGCAGCAGGCGGTGGCGGTTGTTGTGGGGGCCCAGGATTATATCCAGCGGGCGGTCCAGGTGGAGGGCCCCACTGACCAACTTGATTTTGTTGAGGCGGAGGTAGAGGTGGCGGCGCATAACCGCCTTGTCCGGGCGGGGGATACGGGGCCATAAATCGACCACCACCGCCTGGTGGACCTGGTGGACCACCCGGGGGAGGATAAGGACCTGGGGGACCTCCACCGAACTTGGGCATAGGATATCCCCCTCCTGGAATATTAGGATTTCGTTCTGAGTCGGAATAGTACGATGGGGGCCCGCCGCCTGATGGACTCAATGGAGGTCCATTTGAAAGAGGTGGAGGGCCTGGTGGAGGTGCATGCGATTGTTGGATCTTTTCGACGTATGTTGCTGGTAATAAACCTTCACGTCCATTCGCTCGTCCTCTGAGCCATTCCGGATTAACCTCTTCAACGATCTCGACGATCTGTCCAGCTCGGACGGTAAGATCATTCGGATCCTAGAGCGGGACGGGAAGAGCGCCATTCATGGAAATAGGACGAGTCATTGACGAGACAAGATCGGCCGGAAGAGAAGGTGGAAATAATGAGTCAGTTAACGTAGTCAGCTCGCTTACTGAGCACGAATACGAGGGCTGGCTTACCGAGTTGTCTTCATTGTATCCCCAAATAGCTTTTGCTCGCCATAGTACCTTTCCATTATTATTATCTCTAGGCGGAGATCCCGGGGGACCTCTGGGACCGTCGTTCAAACGTGTATTGGCAAGAGCCTTTGTTGCATCGTTGACATCGTAAGACCCAGCGCCTGCGCCGTCTCTCGGTAATTTCGAATAAATGAGTTGTCCATCAGAAGGCGAGATGTATCCTTCTGAGACAAGAAATTCAATATCATTTCGAACACGAGCAGTTAAATGTGCAAGAAGAGCACTGGCGTTGGCTGGCGGCATTGCGATTCACAGTAGTCAGAGCAAGGACCCTGGGTTTGCAAAGTCGAGATCTATCCGCGTTTCGGCGATCGGGTACGACTTGCCGAAAGGCACTGCCGATGCCGCACGGCTGAGTAAGCGTAAGCGCGTACGATAGACAAGTTTCCAGAATTTCCTTGGAATGGCGTATACAGTGTAGTGAGCGAGTCAAATTACATTGTAGTACCATTTTATACATTAATTATGTGGCGTGAGATGGAGGAGGAACATCTTGGGATACAGATGGAGAGAGAGCGAAAGAGGTCGGAATAGAAATGGAAATGGTGTAAAGGAGAGCAAGGGATGAAAGCATGAAAGATCACAACACATGGCTCATAAATGGTGATCTCGTTGTCCGTGTCAAGGCTTCGACTCTGCAGGTCCACCGGTCGCCAAGATTCGGTCTGAATCTGGGCTCCCATCTCTCCGCACTCTACGTTCGTCATCGTCGTCATCGTCTTCGCCTACTAAAAACACAAGCTTGCCCGTGCTGTCGGTTTTCAGTGGTGCGTCGAGTTCGTCACTTTCAATACTTAGTCTATCGGTGTCGTCAATCTCTAATGTTGATGGAGTGGGCGTGGGTGGCATCGGTGGAGGTATACTTGATGAGAACACATGTCTCAAGCCGACAGGGATCAGCACGGCAAAGACGATGGCGGCAAGGAAAAAGAAGTTGCGCCAGGAGATGAGATTGAAGTCGTCGGCCGACGTCATTTCATCAAGTCCACCTGTAGGTATAGCAAGTGATGAGCGCACGAACGTGGCCGAGTCGTGATGGAGACTAACCGCCAATAGCCGTGTGTATGATGGTCACGCCCATGATGCCCAGGAAGGTGCTGATCCAGAATGGGACGATTCCTATTCTCAAATGGGGACAGAGAACATTGACGACCCAATGAGGGGGCAATGGGGCAATCCTGAAGACAGAGAATTTTCGTTAGCTAGTAGGGTCTGAGAAGGATGAGAAGCGCCCAACCTGAGGATGACCAAAAAAGAGATAATGTTGGAGCGCTGGGCCTCTACACGATCCGACCATCCGTCTAGTCTTGCGCGCCACTTGGGGAGGGTCAGAAGAGCTGGACCAAAGGCTGCGGAGAGCAAGTAGCAGAGGGTCGCGCCGGTAGCCACGCACTGGGATATGCGTGAATTTCACCGAAAAAGGAAAGAAGGATGACAGGCTTACAGAACAAGCGAGGGGGATAGCTCGAGCCATACCCCATACCGCACCTCCCAGGATAGAGAGGTACATTGAGCCAGGCAATGAAAACGCTTGCAGACTGTGCGTAAGATCCGATTAGTTACGGTTCGGCCTCAGGGTCCCGACAAAGGACACGGGACGAGAGTGGACTGACAAGAGGTAGACGACGACGTAGCAAACGACGATGCGGAAAGGGTAGATGTCTCTGTATTTCTTGAGGAGACCATTTAATTCTTGGAGCTGAGCAAAGGATTTAGGGATGTGCAGGAGAGGACGGTCTTCCCTGAAACATGAGGTCAGAGGGGCGACAATGGTCTCACGGTCGATATACTGACTCGTCGAGGGTGGGTAGGGCCAGCCATAGAGTCCCCCCTAGTAAAGCAGAGCTGATGATGAAGATAGCAGCACATTTGAGCGCAGCGTTGAGGAGCAGTCGTTTTGACGGCACGCCCGGACTGCGGGGCATTTCCGTAGGCAACGAGCCATAGGACGGCGTGTGCGGTGAGAGGAGTGGGGTGTTGACGGTGCGCAGGGTGTAGGCAGAGGCAGTGTCTGATTGCAGTGGCTCTGGGCGACGACGAGGAGAGCGGTCTTGAGGATAGGACATGTCTCCGTGCAGAGAGAGAGGAGCAGCGGGGATACGCGGATGGCAAACATGTAATCGTTCGACTCGGCGAGTTTAATCAGGCGCTTAGTCAGCACGCCAACGCAACCATCGTCCCATCGTTTATTCCCATCTTGCTCCCACACGACAGCGCATCTAATTCTCAAGAATATTCAGCTACAATATTCATGCTGATTTCTAGGCCACATCCTGTCTATCTGCGCTGCTTTCCTGTTGCCCAACATGCGAGGCACATTCGTGGGCAGGTGGGGCCATGACGCCGGCCAATCGCGTCTATCGAGCTGAACGTGCAGACTTCGGAACGGAGTCTCCATCCAACTGCACTAAAAATGCAGCAAAAAATACAAGTACACCGGTGGCTGTCGGCGAAACTATGGACAGGGTAGCTTGTACGTCTCTCACCAAAGATTTTCAGATCGACACGTGCTCGTCCCGGGATCTGCCTCTCTTCCTGCTATGCCTATATCTGGCTGCGAGCCATTCCTCGTCTGCCGACCACTGCTCGTCATTCTGCACTCTACGCGCTACTCAGCCAGCAGTATTTCTCAGTCTAGTCGACTAGTGCCATCAGCGCTCTGACTCGGCTTGTTTTCTTATCTATCCGAGTCATCCTCACTTTCGTGATCGGCTCAGTTCACTGGCATTATTCTGCTTTCGGACAAACAGAGATACTGAAAATTTTAGAGACACAGGCTACGTCTGCTTTCGTATATGCGACAACAGACGTCAATCTGGTCTAGCATCTGTCTCTCCTCCTGATCTGGACCGGGTTGCGGCCAACTAGGTCGGCGGAGCTCAAATTTGTCCGCAACTGTAGGCAACGACCTGTGCACACTAAAACCTGTTTCAGCATTCATTTATCAACGCTCGCCTCCCTGTCCCTGCAGCGACTTGAAATGCCAGTGGACTGATCTTGTTCTACGAATACACACACATGTCCTGTCATTTTCCTGTTCAAGTATTTTGCACACAAGCTCTCGTCTCTTCGCCGATTTTACTCCTTTCAGCAGCGACGTCTGTTTGTCGCTGTGCTCAGACAGTTTTGAGACTTGCACGCACTCCATGTCCCACCCCGGCTGGGTCCCAGCGTGCATCAACTAATGAACCGTCCCCATGAGCCCGACGCGCACGCCGCATCCGAATTCCCTTGGAATGCAACCATTGCCGGTACAATGCACCCTCAATGCGGCCACAGCTGCTATTTGCGAACATCTGATGTTCTAGTAAATGCACTGCAGTAAAAATATAGTACAATGTTTAGACGCTCTGCTGGTCATGTCTCGGACTGCTGGAGCGCCTGCATTGCCGCCAGCGTACGGAAATGGAGATTAAATAATATAGCACAGACACAGCAGAGAATTTGAGATGGGTAGCTCACATCGTTGTCGTTGCGGGTGTTGCCTAGAGGACTTGTTGTGTCTGCCAGGAGATTTCATGGCAGGACGACGGAGGGCGTGATGACCCGATTAGGGCATAGGAGGGCAACATCCGAGTGCAGATATTTGATTCCGAGCTCCGCCCACCGTCCGACCAATTTGGTGGACGCTGTCATCACGCCCGTTACCCCTTGGCTTCCGACTCCCACCACGCTCCCCACCAGCCACCAGCGACCGACGCTCTCCCGCCCCCCGACCCCTTCGTCGTCGTCGCCAACACTCCAGTCCGTCCCCGGACGTCGACTCCCACCGCGGGCCACCTCCGCGATATTTGTTGTTTGGCTCTCTTCAAGGCAATGGCCGATCCTCAGTCATCGCACTTCACCATCCCCCAAAACTTCGCTCTCTCCCAACCGCCTCAGCACCAGCAGTCGCTCCAGGGGCTCCAGTCTCATCCTCAGCTCGCCCAGCAGCCCCAATCGTTTCAAATCTCTGTGTCGGATGCGGAGAAAGGACGGCAATTGTCCCAATCCCAAATGAGCCAATACTTTCGTGCTCAGGCTGATGGAAACATGCCTGGGATAAGCCAGCAGACGAATCAGGTGAGATTCATCGCCTTTTGTCTCCCTTCACCCCTCTTCGTTCATGCAAGTCTTGTGTGGCGGTCGGTCGGCGTCCCCACGTGCCACACCCCTCATGAGTCTTGCATCTCTCCTTCTGATTAATATTTCTTCTTGATTACGTGTGAGACTCTCATGAGCCTCCATTGTCTTCCTCCGAGCTATGCTATCATTATAAGAGAAAAGTTTTTCTGACAATACATCTCAGACCCAGATGATGGAATTCTTCCGGCTTCAACAGCAGCAGCAGCAGCAGAATAGCCAGTTTCTGCAACATCAGCAACAGCAGGCTCAGCAACAGAACCAAGCCCAGCAGATGCAGGGCCAGCCGCACCCCCAGATGATGCCCATGAACCATAACCCCTCTCTTGCCCAATTGCAGGGGCAGCCTCCTCCCGGCTTCACTGCCGAACAACAGCTGCAGCTGCTGAGGGCGCGCCAGGCGAACCCAGCGCTCTTGAACAATGCCGCCATGCGTGCTCGGATGGGAGCAAATCAATCTTCCGATCCCAATATTTCCCGCCAACTTCGGTTGCTCGAGAATAGGGTCGGTGTCCAGCCAGTTCCAGGTGCTCCAGAGGGCGGGCCATCTCTGCAGCAAATGCAACAGCAGGCATCAGGTCAGCCGCAGCAGCCCGTTCAGCAGCAAGCCCAACAGTCGTCTCTTCCCCGACAACCTACTCCCTCCCAACCCCAACATGCCCAGCCTCAGCAGCCTCTTTCGCAACAACAGCAGCAGCAGCTGTTAAGTTCGCAGATGGCGCAGAGTTTATCGAATCAAACCGCCAATCTTAACCAGATGAATATGGCTTACGCAATGCAGAACGGGCAGGCAATGAATGGAGGAGGACCCGCGCCGCCTCCACTCGCTATTCCTCGCAACGCCGCCGATTGTATTCAGCGGATCACCCAACTTCGAGGTGTGATACAGCAGAAGGAGCACCACCTTCATAACTTGTCGAATACCAGGGTCGACGCCGATAATATGTCAACGATCAGTGCACTGCGGGCGGATCTGCAAAAGAACAAGCAGTGGCTTTCGCTTCTCGAAAGCATGTTGCAGAGAAATCAATGGCCCGGTGGTCAGGAACGTCCATCTGATGGCTCAAACGGAGAGGGAACCAATGGGTACGTACATCCTTACTTTGTCACGGAACTACTAATTCACCACCCACATTACACAGGAACCCGCCTCCGGGTGGTGCCGCAGGCAACGTGCCTGGACAAACAAACGGACTTACGCCGTGGGCTAATGCTGCTGGCGCTGGTCAAGCTGGCTTTCCTGGTGCAGGAATGAACAACAATGCCGCAAGCCTGCAGCAATATAATGCCATGCTTCGTCGAACATCTCCGATGCAACGACCCCAGGGCATTCCCACGCTTCAGAATCGACCACAGCCGGGTCAGTTTCCTCCAGCTGCGTCGCAACCTCAGCAACCTCCATTTCCGAATGGCGCGATCCCGAAACAGATGTACCCAGGGATGCAGCAGCAGCAGCAGCAACCACAACCACAACCGCCTCAAACTCCTCTGCAACATGTTCAGGGCAATCTGGGACAACACTTTCAAGGCCAGCCGCAGGATTTATCGCTGCAGGCCGGACCAAGTAATCTCAATCAGGCCGAGATGCTTCTGAGGCAGTCGCAGGCTCAGCAAGGTCAACCTCCCCAACCACAGCTCCAATTTCAAGGAAATCGACCTTTGCCATCGCTCGATCTAGGCAAGTTCGAGGGCTTTTTCGGCGAGTACTTGAAGCGGCAAAAGCTGGATGAGGCCAACTTTCCCAGGGAGGTTACAATTGAGGGTAACACGCTACATCTTCATGATATACACAAAGCGGTCATGCAGTTCGGCGGAGGTCAAAACGTGTGTATTTGCCATATTTCCTAAAGTAACCCGCCCACTCATTTTTTGAATATTAGGTGTCTGCACGAAATGGATGGGCTCACGTCGCTCAGTCAATGAACATCCAGGTGAATGGCGTGTCGATGGAAACCGTTGGCCAGAGACTGCGCGAAATTCACGGACGACTTCTGGGGAATTTTGAGAACACTTATCTGTCGGTGTTGGCACGCAATCAGCAGCAACACAACGCTATCAACGCTGCTCATCTTGCCAGTATGAACAGAGCGCTGACGCCCTCTGGCGGTGCTCCTAATATACCGGGACGCCCTGGTATGCCAGCTCAGCCGCAGCCGCAGCCTCAACCGCAGGTGAATGGTCAGAATGGGCACCCAGGCTATCCGGGCCCTCCGAACCCGCAGAACCCGCAGAATCCTCAATTGCCTCCTGGAGCAGCCGCTACATTGCAGCAGATGCAATTCAAGCAAATGATGATGCAAGCGAACATGACAAATGAGCAGTTACGAAGTCAGGGTCATTCGCAGGCTTCGATCGAGGCGATTGAAAGAAAACGGGATTTCCTCAATCGTCAAGTACTACTCAATAATGGTACACTGCAACACGGTCAACCTCATCCATTACCGCCTCAAGGACAGGTACCTCTTCCGAACAATCAACAACCTCCCTCAGGAATGGTTCCCTCTCATCATCCTGCTCAACATCAACAACCATCCGACCCATCTGCATCTTCTCAATCTCATTCCGATTTCGTGGCTCAGGCTCAGCAAGCCTTGAATGCTCAGAGGGCTCGTCTTGGGACACCACAGCCCAGACCTAATTCCGGCATCAATGTTCATAATCAGCCAACTTTGCAGCCTCCTCCTATGGGCCGTCCGGGCATTCCTCAACCTGGTCCTGGTGCACCACTGCCGCAGATGCAGCGTCCTACAGACATGGATGTGAACCGAGCGATGGAGTGGATCCAGAATCTCAAGATGGGAGCTCGCAACATGAATGGTGAGAGTTTGTGTACAAAGCTCCTCTCCCAGTCAGGCACTGATTACTTACTTTCTGCAGTTCCCCAAGCGCAAGTCACAGAGGCGGAAAGGCCCGAATGGAACAGACTTTTCGAAACTGCTTCGAAAATGTTGCCCGAGATGGACAGACAGTTGTCCATGTATCTCTGTTTTTTCAAGCGACCTGATGAAGTGAAACACGTTTTGAGCTTCGTACGTATGATTCTCCGCGCGTAGATCTGATACTCAACTTGAATTTCTACAGCTGCATATGCTTTCCCGCCAGCGCGAAGAGATAGCTAGAACCGGCATGAGAAGTCCTCATGTTGACTATATATCACTCGATTTCTTGAAAAGGATCATGAATGCGTTCGCTACTGTCATGAGCAGAGTTCGCTCGGCGCTCGACGCTACTCGCGGTGATGCTCCGGGTCCACAACCTCCACAACCTTCCCAACCTCACGCTCAGTTACCTCCTGGACCTCCTCCCGTCCCCGTTCAGAACATGAACAACCGAACCATCACTCCTGATCCGCCTCGCCCCCCTACTCAACCTCCGCCCACACCACAACAGAATCCGGTGATCTCAAAAGTTGGTCGAGCCAACAAAGCTTCCTCGTCGCCGTCCCCTGCGGCGTTAGCCGCTTCGACACCTGCTCCTTCCGCTAATACTCCCAATCCCTCGAGTAATTCACCCAGGACACCCAAATCGCCGGGTAAAAAGCCTGCGGCTAAAGCTAAACCTGCTGCGAAGCGGAAGGTCACGGCCCCTGTTGTTGCACCGTCACCCCCTAAACCAGCGGCTCCTGAACCCGTTACCGGAAGCAAGAGACCGCGCCCTGAGGAGACAGAGACGAAGCCGGCCACAGCGCCGACACCATCTGCGGGCCCTGCTGCTGCGTCGACGCCCGCAACTGCGCCTGCTGCTACTTCGTCATTACCTCCACCGAAGAGGCCTAAGTTATCTGGCGATTGGGAGATTGCGCAGCCCGGTACCGATGTGGAACCTAAAGTCGAGGAGCAAGATCTCGCCTTATCGTCGATGAGCTTGATTGAGGATATGACGAAACTGTTAGAGTCCAGTCAAGATATCTTCCCCGAACTCCAGGGAACACTAGACAGTCTCGCCAACTCATTCTTCGCTCTACCACAAGCCTCTAAGGATGGATCGAGTGGATCAGGTGAAGGCAGCTCAGCGAACGGCATAAAGACTGAGTCCGGCTTGGGGGCGGGCGATTTCTTCGAGTTCTTTGATTTCTCCCAATGTGAGGATGACACACCGGAGCTCGTGGCAAATGTATCGACAGGGCCTTCTGACTTCAGTCCAGAATCCGGACCCGATGAGCCTCGACTAGGGACCACGGACGGCTCAGCCGCTCAGAGTGCTCCTAAATCAGCCACTGCAGATCCTGCACTTTCAAAAGCCAGCTCTAACTTCGATCAAACATCGCCCGTCTGGGGTCATATCGGCGCAGATCCATATTTCCTGCATAACGATAACTGGAAATCAGACGGGCCAATGACGGAGGCTGAGCAACCATGGGCAATTTCAACCTTTTAGACTTCATATACTAATACAGCGTCTTGGTTTGTGCTATCGACCCTAGGCTTTCTCTACTTTTTGCCGCTGTTTTCTCATCTCCTCCCTTTGTTTTCTTTTGTTTTCTGTGCGTTTTCTTCCACTTTTCGTCCATCTTCTCATCCTGTGGCCCGGTTGTCGGCTGTTCCGTATTGCTATTTAAGCATCGTATTAAGCGCCTCTATCTCTTTTCTCTCTCTCTCCTCCGTCGTCTACTGTGTCATTGCTGTCCCATTAACTGTATCCTCCGCTGTAACAGTAGTTTTTTAATAACTGAACTCAATTGAACTCTGAACTTTCAATACAAAAAGCATACTCCATAAGCAGTTAGTTAGTTAGTAAATCCAACTATAAATCGGATTTACTAACTAACTGACCATAAGCAGTGTACAACTATGGATACAAGAGGTCGTTTTGATGCGGGAATATAATCAGTAACAAAAAGCAATCACCGGAGCTCTCGGTTCGTTCGCTATCGCTTCAGGGACAGACCCAAGCTACGTTTCGGATCAGGAGGTTTGGAACTCCTAGAAAACCCGGGATCGGATTTCCTGAGAGTGTTCCGAAGTAACGTAGCACCCAGTGTCGAAGTTATTCGAGCGGATTGCGAGGCTGGTCTGGACGAACTGGTACGGCGTGTGCGAGAGAAAGAAATCTCCGGTAATGGCTTGACTTCCGTTCGTTCAGCGGCAAGTTTTCTTCTTGCTTCCCTCCATTCTTCTTTGGCTTCATCCGCAACATCCTTCTCGGCCACCAGAGGCATCGCCGAAGGCAGCGCATATTTATCTTTGAATGCGTCGTCTGCTTTCTTCTGCGCTTGGTCCACTTTCTTCTCCTCGCGGAACCGCCGGCGAACTTTCTGTGAAAGCTCGTAGGGATCGGCGTTATAATGCTCTGAGAGGTCGTACAACTCTTCGAGTCGAGGTGCGCCTACTGTGTTGGCATGTTTGATGGCCTCGGTAGTCTTCTCAATCGCTGCAAGGGGGTCCACGGGTTGTTGAGAGGCTTCAGGATCTGTATATCGAACGTGAGCCATGTGTCTGGCTACAGAAGGATGAGTATACCGTGAATGGCGTAACCACCGTTCTCTTCTGGATTCCAGTCCTCCATCTTCTGTCGAGCGCCATATTCGACGACGTATCGAGTATTCTTTGATGATTAACCCAACGTAGTCTCCGTAAGCGATAAAGGCAGATGAAGAGTGTACCCAGAGACGCGCCTTGGGATCGGTTCGAATTTCGAACCAGTTGTCGCACAGATGACATTTACATCTGAAAGCATACATTGGTGTCGAATAATAATTTCCTATCTTGCGCTTCTCGGCGTTGTAGCGAACGCCCATGCCGATGTGGTTGTTGCATCCCAGGCTGATCGATGGTGAGCGGCATCCTGTTAGGAAGAGGGGTAGTGTACATACCACCAGATGTTGAATGGTAGTTCGAAACGGGTGATGAGTATGCCTTGATCGAGCTTACGAGCACGGTCGCCCAATGCATGTGTACCTGCGAAATGAGTAAGGTTGGAAATGATCTCGGGGCCAACGATGAGTTCACTGACCTCGATATGAATTGAGACTGGTGTGTTTATCAGGGTCATAGTCAGGAGGGTAGTATTTATTGAAGCCTAGATACCAAATGTTAGTGAGACCGAGTTGAATGCTCGATGTTGCTTACCCTGCATGGTTGGGGATGGAAAGGATCAGTGTCGGGGTTTCTTTGTTTCTACTGGAGACGTTTGCCTCAGGTTCTCAGGGTCCACTCGACGGCGACGACGACCTTCTAGTCTTGTTCACACTCTTCTGCTGCCCCTCGGTGACTCGAGATTGTTAGCCAATCTGAGTCTGTTTCTAAGTGTACCCCCTATTTCAAATAAAAAGGCTCGATTAAGACCTCGTCCCAAATATTCGCCAGAAATGCCGGTGCCGTTGTTGACGACGCCCAAGCCTGTATCTCAAGTGACGCAACGCTCGTATATTTCTGATCTCATTATTCTCAACGACGTTATCGTGGCGGCGGTCGCATTGACTACCGAAAATGAACCCTGCGGTTCCTGAGTCCTCATGGAGACCGAAACCATAACGTCTTATAAAAGAGCACGAACTACGGTTAGCTCCTTATCCTGCTTTCTCCTTTCCCTCCTTCTCTTAGGTCAGTAGACGTCTGTTTGGCTTGGCATTCAAGCTAATCCTATCCCTCAGTTTCTCCTTAGGACCCAGGCGGCCTCTTCTTTCTCCAAGTGCTCCTCGGTCACTTTTCATTCTTTTTCAACACTTTCTTTTCATTGTTACTTTCTTACCCTTGTGAGTCTTCGTGCAGTCGTAGTGCCAACAATTGCTTAACATGAGGCCCGCCAATAGCCTTTGTTTATCGCAATGTTCGTCAGTCGCTGGGTGACCCTCGCTTCGTTCGTCTGTCTTGTCGCTGGCGCACCCCACGGTGTTTCTTTCAAGTTGAAGAGAGCAGCTGCTGATGCTCAGACATCCTTGTGTAAGCCTCAATATGTTCCCCAGAAACCGAACCATGCTCAATTGAAGTCTAGCACTGGACCCATCCCAGGTTCAGACGGGATTGGAAGATGACGGCCAGGATGTCCAGGAAGGTATGATCCTTTGTCAAGACTTTAAGCTGCTGCCTAATCACCTTTCGTAGCCGGACAAGTTCCTTCTTTGACTTCATCCAACAACTTCATCAATTTCTGCCTGACCCAAAAAGGCGTGCCTCTTACCAACGGCCAGCAAATCATTGACGGATCCTGTAATCCCACCATCATGGGTCGCATTCTAGCTACTTCTGCTATGCCATCCAGCAAATTCGTTTTCCCTCCCAACGGGGATGCATCCATTGTCGAAAACCAACCTTTCACTATTCAAATGGCCATTAAGAACCTTGAAACCGGCAATTTCGTCAACGCTGCATCGAATTATTATGCTGCTCCCGCTCAGGTCAACGGGCAAGGCATTCTTGTTGGCCATTCCCACGTCGTAGTTCAATCCATACCGTCCTTGGATTCCACTCAACCTCTCGATCCCACCGTCTTTGCCTTTTTCAAGTAAGTCGACGGTCATTCTTCAGGCTTTGTCTGATAAAATGTTTTCAAGGGGCCTCAACGGTGTTGCTCAAAACGGCATATTGACTGCCGATGTTACTGCAGGCCTTCCCGCCGGTTTCTACCGTCTTTCTTCCATCAACACCGCAGCTGTATGTACTTCATATTTTGGTGCGAATCAAACTGACGAAACTCTTCCCAGAACCATCAACCTGCCCTTGTTGCTGTCGCTCAGCACGGACATCTGGATGACGCGGTTTACGTTAGTTTGCGAACTACCAGCTTTGCTCGCTGCTGACTGTCTTCTTTTGTAGTTCACTGTTAACAAGGCCGGCAGTAACGGTACTACCTCGAGCAACAACTCTACCGATAACGCCACGTCCAACTCAAACTCGACGATCACTGCTACAAACTCTACTTCGACGTCGACAGCCTCCTCGAGCTCCAACTCTACGTCTACATCCACTACCTCCTCGACCATCGAAACATCAACCGCTGACGCTAACTCAACCTCGACCTCGACAACCTTATCAGACATAGCGACGGCCACATCGACGACCAGTTCAACGGACTCGGCCAGCGATGCGACAACAACTGCGACTTCATCATCCGCATCTTCTACTGAAACTGCTACTTCAAGTAACTCAACGGTCGCCTCAACTTCAACATCTTCGAGTGCCGCTTCTGCAACTTCTACTGGCTCCTCGAATCTCCAAACATTCACAGGAGTAAGCGCCCCTTTCCTCATGACTTAGCGTATGCTAACTTCTATCTTAGGCCTTGGGTGGCATTGCTGCTGGTCCCGTTGCCCAGTCTGGCAAGGAATTCGTTGCTGGTGGTAATAAATTCCAGTCCAAGGTCAATGCTTTGACCCGCTCGTGCGATATTCAGCACAACGCGTGTGCGGATGCTGCCAATAAGGCCGGAAACAAGGGATCATTGACGGTCGCTGCTTGTGGTGCACAACAGGAAGAATGCCAGAAAGCCGAATCTAAGTAAACACTAGCTGTACCAGTATTTCGTGTAGTTTTGCAATGATGACTCTGGAAGTCTTTTCAATTTTCAAGTCAATGACTCTTCATGTGCGCAGGCTGCGGAATCAGATGCAAACAACTGGAAGACGAAAGTGTAGACGCGTTATTTTTGTTTGTAGGCGTCAAGGACCCTTACCAGTTTCATGGTTCTTCGATGGACGTCAATGGCACATTCCAGGCGATCCAAATTCCAACTGACAAGCCTCTCCAACGCAATCGCACTACTATAGAAGCTCTCAGTGAGAGCGCTGAGGTACGTTGAATGATGCCACCAAACACGGCACGTTGACTTGGATCTTCCAGTTCTTAAACCTCCAATTACTACACAAACGAAGTCGAATCAAGTTCTCTGCTCCATTTCAAGACGTTGAAAGCTTGCCACCTAAATTATCTCTATTCGCTGTCTCGAATGACAAAGGATGGTTCGCGGCTGCAGCAGTGGGAGAAGATGGTACTCATCGTGCGTTTCTACTCCTCGATCGCAAAATCTTGACCTGAACTGGATTGTACTACCTACAGAAATACGACTATCGCCTACCTCATCCCTTCGTTCTACACTGAGTTCCATGGATAACCCTGACAACAACCGATTCGCATTCTCAAGTTCCACAGTCCTTTCGGTCAGCCCTCAAGTACCTTCAATAATCAAATTCGCGTGTTCGGGACAGAGATTGGTGGTGGCTTTTGTCGATGGATCTCTAGCTGTCTACGACACTGCTTCCTTGTTCGTGAGCAGCGGAGGCAATTCGGTTCGTCCCCTACTTTACTCAGTTCCGCTGGAGGTTAACGTGCATGATTCTGTTCGAAGGCTACACCGATTGCGAGTTGGCAGCCTGATCAGCTCGGTCGCATCTTAGAACTTGCACCCAATCCTGCTGAGGGATCGGAATTGCTTGCTGTTTTGAAGGGCCCTTACCCGTCAACCGTCGTTCAGGTCATTGATTTGTCACAGAAGAGTGTCCTAGCCACATGGTCACCAAGCTCGGAGGACACCATTCCTTGCTCAAGTGTGTGATACTATTCAGTTACATGGTCGCTTCATATTGACGAATCGCGAAAGTATGTTGGTCCGCGAAAGGCAAACAGTTGGCCATTGGCTTGTCAGGCGGTCATGTCTTGACCTACAGCCACACCGAACCCGCATCGGCCAAGTTCATCTTCCCTAAACCAACATTAGAGAAGCCTCTTGCTGTCACCTCTCTCGCTTGGCTAGCCAACCCTCTCTTCTCTCTGGTTTACGCGAACCCCACGTCCACCACTGAAGATCGTGAAGACAATGTGTACATTGTCTCAGAGCACGATAGCAAGGCAAACACGGCCGTAGATACCAAAGTTCAGGACCCTTCTCCACCGTTTGGTGTCATCGGAAGGCCAATGGGGCCCCAAATGGTCTCTCTCAAAGATTGGGCTCCCTTTAAACACCTCTCATTTGTCTCAGACGGCCCCTCAGCAGACATTGGGGTATTGGCACACATGCAGACAGCCTCCCATCCTGAGGGACAATGGACGACCGTCACATTGGAAGAAACCTCAACAATTACTGCTCCGCTCACTGACGACATGGAAGATACCGCCGTCCTGGGATTTGATATCGATCTCACATCGTCCACGCCTATTAACGGCAGCTTACAGCCAGGCGACGGGCTCCCAGATCTACCACCAGCGCCAACTCTCTATTTGTACGCCAGTGACGGAACCATAACGGGTTGGAATATTCTGAACGAGAAGGGAGGCGCATATCCTGGCATGACATCCCCATCGATCGCAGAAATTCGTTCAAACGCGTCGCCCCAAGAAGTAACTATGGAAACTGGTAGCAATACGTTGGGTGTGGACGTATCTAATGAGCGATCTTCAGTCGCCGACTCTCATTCTCCTTCCAATCCTATGGATACTTCGACCTTTGGGGGGCTGTCGCTTGGAGGGACTGATCCCATGTCACAATCTACTGCTCCGAAGAGCATCTTTGGCGGTAGCACATTTGGGCAACCTTCGGCTCCTGCTACCAATAATTCGATATTCGGTTCATCAGGATTCGGGAGTGCGGCGACTACAGAGACCAAGGCTAGCCCTTTCGGGACCTCTTTCACCACGTCCGCGCCGGATTCAGGTAATAAACCCAAACCTGCATTAGGATTTGGTGCCTTCGCGAGCGGAAGTGGCGCCTTTGGATCAGGGAGCGGTGATCCATCGAAATCAGTGTTTTCAGCGGGTAATAGCAGTGGCGTGTTCGGGGGTACTACTGCCACAAGCACGACTAACACTCCATCTGGGTCCGTCTTCGGCAGTGGGGCATTTGGCTCCTCTGCTCAACAACCTACGCCATCTTTTGGTACAAGCGTATTAGGCTCGGCGAACAAAGGGGTCTCTGCATTCGGCGCGTCGGGTTTTGGAACCCCCGCATCAGCTGGACCTGCATCGACCCGTTCGACAGCATCGCCCACACCACCAGCCCCTGCATTTGGTGGCTTCGGACAAGCGGTGAAGGCAGCTTCACCCGCCTTTGGATCTTCAGGTTTTGGTCAGAGCGGCTTTAGTGCAAGTCCTTTTAGTCAGCAAAGCTCTTCGACAACCCCTACCCCAACACCTAATGTTGGATTCGCGGCCTTTGCAGGAAAGGATGCTCCGACCTCTTCTCCCGGTACGTCGTTCTTGATATAACCGGACATTTTTACTGATTATAAGCAGCACCCCTTAAATCTCTGACGGAAGGACACGGTGCATTTGGGTCCAACTCATTGTCAGCAGGGATTTTCTCAAAACCTAAAGCTGATTTGAACCCGACTGGATTTGCATCAGCGTTCGGGTCGGGAGGCTCTGGAGCTCCATTTACTCCTGCTTCAGCAGCTACGACGACAGCCCCAGCGTTTGGTTCGTCCTCATTCCCAGGCTCTGCCAAAGCCTCGGCTTTTGGTGCCCCATCGGCTCTTGGACAAGCCTCAGGGCCTGTTCAAACAGCAAAACCTCCCGTGAAGGAAATTGCACCACCTGCCACCGGCGGCTTTGGTGCGTTCAGTGCGGCTGCAAGTAGCTTTTCGACGGTGACCGCCCCCAGCGCTGGCTCGTCTTTTGACGATCTTCTGAAGAGTGGATCCAACGAGGCACCGAAAAAGGAGGAATCAGTGTTTGGCAAGGGTAGTGCCCCCAAACCGTTTTCTGCACCCACAAGTTCGCTGTTCGCAGCGCCGCAGGAAGTCAAGCAGGATGCGCCGAAGCCGCCTGCCAAGAAGGAAGCAACCCCAGAACCAGAACCAAAGTCCGTGTTCTCCATAAAAGGCGCTTCCAGTTTACCGTCATTTGGGAACCTGTCGCTTGAAGGTGACGAAGGCGAAAAGCTGAAGTCCACAACACCTTCGCTTCTGAGTAGGCTCGGCCCGCCTCCTATTACACAATCGAAAGCCCCAGAACCACCATCAGCAGGCCGTCCTGAAAGTCCATTGAGTGAATCTTACCAGAGCGAGGGAGGCTCGTCAGACCATCCTGGACCGCCTGATATCCCTGACATCCCCGAGGATGCTAAGGACGAGGACGAAGAAGACGATGAGGACTACTATCATCCCTCGGATGATGACGATGAAGAAGAAGAAGAAGTGACAAAGACCCGCCTTCCTGCTAGCCTTCCGAAAAAACCCGCAGCAGCAGTCACCGATGATCCAAAGTCTGTCCCGAAGGCTGACACTTCTGTCATCCAGCCTTCAACGCCCAGTAGCATTTTCAAAACCGAAAAACCAAGTCCTTTTGGTTTTAGCACTGAATCTCCATTTTCCCTTTCCCCAAGCTCCAAACCTGCAGAGTCTTCGACTTCTCCGATTCCACCGATAGTCTCACCTACTCCGTCTTTCGGTATTGGCTTAGGACGCCCTTCATCGCGACCTTTAGCCAGTTCGCCTCTGGCCAATGCTCCTATCACCAACACTATCCCCGCGTCTCCCATACCGGCGAGACCATCAACCCCTCCGAAACCGACAGCACAGCCCAAGATTGCCCCACTCAACTTGAACTCTCCGGAAAAGGGTACCACAAAGCAACCGTCACCAGTGAACCTACGACCGAAGACGCCTCCTCTGTTCACCACAGCTGCATCTTCCCCTGCTTTAGCTAAACCGACACAGTCCGCCACTTCACCATTCAGTCTTTCCGCTTTCGGAACTGCTGCGTCTCCAAAACCACAGCCTGCTTTCTCTTTCGGGAAGCCAAATACCTCCATTCCGTCCCAACCCTTCAAGATGGCATCGACTTTACCTGATTCACCTAAGACGGCTGCTGCAGAAGAGACCAAGATCCAAGAAGCACTCAGAACATGCCAGGCTGAGACAGAAGCTGATTTAGACCAGGTCCGTATTCTGCACTAATTTGTCCGTGATGTTTCTGAGTGTAAGGCCGCAGCTCACGGAAAAAATGCTTGACCTAAAGAATGAGCACCAATGGAGTACCGACGACGAACCAGCCTCTGCTACTATCGCACAGATGCAAGAGGGCCTCAAGAAGTTTGAATCTGTATTGACTGAAAGACAGAACGCTGTGGCAGACATGCAGGCTGCTTTACTAAAACGTGAGATCATTCAGTATCTTCACATGCTAGATCACGAGCCTGATCCAACGACAGAGGAGGTCCAAATACAGAAAATCAAACGCATAGCAATGGCCATCAAAGACCACGAGTTCGACCGCCTGTCGATGAATCGAGGTTTGAGCCCGGAGCAAATTGAGATGCAGAGCCAGTTGCGAGCGTCGTTGCAGGTGAGCTACTCTCCTGAGCTCGTCCCCCTTACTTTCCTTCATTCACTTATATTCTCCGTAGACAGCCTCGTCATTAGTTCAACAACTAAGCGATACTCTTCCTTCGCTCCGGAGAAAATTGGATGCACAGAAGGCAGCGAAAGTCAACCTAAGGTACGACGGGTGCTTGCGGAAATCTCTTTATCTCACCTGGGTTTTCAGGGCGCCCTCTCTTGCTGCCATCGATAACACTTGCGTTATGATGGAGCTAGCTATAGTCAGCAATGGCGCTCGTCTTCAAAAACTGGAAGAGTTGATGCACAAAACGGGCGCTAAACTACCCGTAGAGGCAGCACAAACGGTTGCTGTACCATCTCCCATGAAAAGCGACACGAGAGCATCGGAGCGTGTCGCCAGGGCAGTTGCGGCGGCTTTGAATGCGGAGAGTACAGGACAGATTCTGAAGGCGACACTGTTAAGCATACGCCCACAGCCTCTTTTGACGAAGTGTTCGGAGCCTACCTTGGAGCAGCCCAAAGGCATCCCTCATATCATATTTACCCGACCGAGTAAGCCTAAAGCCACGCCGCCTCCACCGCCAGTTGAGGTGTCCAGCATTCCATGGTCATTGCCATCTGCGGATGCATCTCCAGCTGTGCCACCGAGTGCTGGCCGCCAAGGACGAAATCGAGTCGCCTCACACGGTCCACCAATTGCGGTTCACAAAGGGAACACACCCGGCGTTCATGTAGCTCCTGCTGCATTTTCTTGGGGCCCCGTCCCACCCGTCTCCAGCCCGTCATTATTCTCACTTTCTGGATCCAAAAAATAGGTGATCCTTTTGCTAACACCAGCACTAGTGAGATCAGGCAATGGTTCTCATTGTCATTTTCCGTTCATATTTCCATACATAATTGTGCATGCTGTCAAGTTTCTAATGCTATCTGCTGCTTCTATCCGTTCTCGTCTCGCTCTGCTCGGCAGAATCATTTTTAGGCTCGTCTGACTCCTCTTCTTCGTCGTGACCATTGGCATCGGCAAAGTTATTGGTCAGTCCTCGCGGATCTTCAAGGATAGACTCGATGTGTGCGAGAGCTGCCTGTTATTAAAGAAACATATGGCACAAAGCGACCTAGTATGGAGCGAATCGAGAATTATTGAGGAAATCACTGCGCACCCTGCCAACTTCACTGAGCTCCTCCTGATGCGTTCCATTAAATGTTTCGAATCGACTTTCATCAGCGTCCGTAAAAGCATCGTCGCCGAGCTCATCACCCAGATCATCACCTGTGTCAGGGTCGGGATGAAGGGCGGCGCATATCGAGAGTGCTTCAAATATCGCATCCACTAGACAAATAAACCGTCAGCGATGAGTTGTTCGAGATGCCATCGACGCGTACATGAACTAGAGTCAGAGGGGATTATGTGCAACTCTCTCATGTCGGCCACTTCATCTTCATCTTCAAGAGTTTCATGGGTGCCACTGGCTTGTTCGTCAAGTTGACAGTATAATGAAGGAGCTGAGTCTGTCCGCGAGATCGCGTGCAGGGTGATGGCAGGGTAAGGGATGGCCACGCCTTTTCCTGACGTGGACAAGAAAACAAGAACGCTTGCGAAATTGTCAGAGATACAGAGGATCACCAAATACTACTAGCATACCTTTCAATCACATACAAGGTGCCAGATTGACTATCTTCAGCGGAGAAGCCATCGAATAGAGGATCAAACTTGACGGAAACATTAGGTTGTGTGTGACGAAGGACGGGGAGAATGTCCGAAAATGATTCAGGAGTACTTGATGATAGTTGACTGCGCTGCTCGGGCGAGATGTAGTTTGGGAGCTCTGAGATGAGCGAGATTGAAGACATAGTCAACTTTTTAGGAGGGTCGGAGATGTGATGCCGCTAATTCCGTGTATTGGTTTGGAGAGTCAGGTTTTGCTTCCGCCTTTTTTTCTATTCAACGTTTGGTTGGCGCTATATTTTTCCAACGAATTGAGTGCACTCGAACCGAATGCCTCATAAACGGTACCTATCCGCAAGAATATAGACTCTCATTCTGTCGACCAATCATCTATGCACGGTACAGCCCCCTCCACTCCGAGTCTCCGAGTCAATGCAGAATGCTTTGTTGATTACAGAAAATATGACATTGTACATCATCGTGCCTACTCTAAGCCTCTTTTAATTCTTTGACATTCAGCTTTGCATATTGCGCCTCGTCAAGTGTTGCATCACCTTTCTTTGTCCACTCGTGCAAAGAAGCTCGAATGGCATCCGAAGGGATCAATTGACCCGGTGCCCAACGTTCAAAGGTGGGACCACGACCATACGCAATTTGAGCGGCCAGAAGCTAAATGATGAGTTCATCAATACTGCAGAATAAAAATGGCAGAAATCGCACAAGGATATCAGAGGTTAGTCCCTTGATGGGCGTGTTTGTCGAGCGAAAACGATGCATTCTGTACAGAGTTTCATGCAGCCATTTCGAGTCTGATGTATTCTATAGATCGATTAGAAAACCAGACATAAAATCGAGAACAATACTCGCGTGAAATTCAGTCTCATAGGGCCAATCAGGACCCCCAAGTTCAGCCAAGGGCTGACTTGACTGGCTCATGATGGAGGGATCCAAGAGTGCGTATAGAGGATGGCTGAATATACAGTCCACTTCTGACTCCTGGGGAACAAGGTGTTCCAATAGGCCGGGATCAGTCAGGACCGCCACAATCGGAGTAACCAGAAGTTTGTAAAGCGACAAGAAAGGTCGTAGACGAGATATAGTGTGAACATGAGGTGAATTCAACGGCAATGCGACTTCCTCGAATGCCTCTCTGAGCTATGAGGATCCCAAAATAATGTCAGATTGAAGTTGAAAAAAGGTCATGCTCGGGGGCTGTACCGCTGTATGCTCGAGTGACTCATCGGTATCATCGACCTTGCCGCCTGGCAGAGCAGTTTGTCCTGGATGAGAGCGCAGGGATTTCGACCTTGTGGTCAATAATACCTGAAGCTCTGAATCCCTTTCAAACAAAAGGATTAAGACGGCGGCCGTTTTGTTGGGGGGATACTGAGACCTCCATCCCCATGAGTTGATAATGCGGCAAAACTAAAATATAAGAGCAGCATACAGATCAAAATCGAAAGTTTCCGGTTCATGTGCATGTAGTCGTTCAATGCATTGGATTGATCTTTCACTGAACGAGTCGAAGACGACTTGCGGCAGATTACTGGAAGCGGTCGTCATAAACAAATGAGATCTTGAAACTCCGACTCGACGCGGCCGGCATCTCATTTTGATTGCAACGATGGCCGCTTTGTGGAACTTATTGACTCATTCACACTCGAGACGACCTCAGGTCTTGCGATGAATCAGCAGACATTGGAACATCTGGCGGCACAGCTTGTTAGGGACGTGGATCATCTGGTGTCTGAAGGGCATATCTCTAAACAGGATGCTGAAATCATGAAAGCCAAACTCAGTCCCTCCGCGGAGGCTCCTATTGCCCGGACTACCGCAGGACTTGGTTCGTTATCAATAGGAGGGCAGCCTGGTAGCGTCAAGGCCCGTGCGATTTGGAGCTATAACGAAAATGGATCGGTATGATCATAGTACGGCATGCTCTCAATCAAATGTCTCATGCATAGGCGCAGGACCCTAATGACCTGACAATGTCAGAAGGAGACATTGTCGAGATCCTTGAGGAAGTAAACCAGGACTGGTGGCGGGGCCGTGTCACAAAGACAGGCAGAGAGGGCCTGTTTCCTTCTAACTACGTCGAGAAATTGGAAGGCGAATCTGAGGCCCAATCTCCTCAGTCACCACCCACGGTCAAATCTTCATTCAGAAAGAACTGGGATCCTCCTCCCACCACTGGTGGTACCAACCGCTTGGGCCTCCAGCAGGTGGACAATTCATCATCCAAGGCCAAAACGTCGAAATACGGCAATCAGGTACGAACGATGCATGTGATTTGGTCAAGCATGAATTCTGAATGTGTATAGGCCGGGACTGCCGCTGCGCGAGGTGTCGGCATGGGTGCAGGTGGGTCACAACTATCTTCAAATGAAACGCTGACACGAATACGCTGAGGCAGGTGCTGCGTTGGGTGGCAAATTGGTTCGTGCGATCTTCTGAACATCTTGAGTCACCGGATTGTCGGTGAATTCAAGTTAGTGTCTTGAGGTCGATTGCTTTGTGGGTTTACTGTTCTGTCTTGTACTTGTTGTATTGGTGTGAAGATGTTGTTGGCTTTGTACCTGTCTTGAATATTTCATGTGATATATGCATACATTTCCTCGAATCAGAGGTGCAGTGCACAGCCACAGAAGACACGAACGCCGGAAGACATCGGAGAAACCCGGAAAGTACCGCAAGAAATTTGCCCCAACAGGTCATCGTCTGCTACTTTTCATCGTCGTCACTTTATCCACCGCATCTCCAACCATGCAAGCCTCTGCCCTCCGTTCTGCCCTCAGAAATGTGCGTCGTCCCCGACATTTTCGAAATTTATTGCTCTGTATTGAACGCGCTGGCACCGTTTGCAGTCTCGACAACCTATTGCGCAAGCTGGCGTTGCAAGACGCGCATATGCTACGGCCAAAACCCAGACTCTCAAGGAACGTTTAGCAGAGCTCATTCCTGCAGAGATCGAGAATGTAAGACATTAATGACGCCCTCGCGAGCACGTTGAGTTCATATATTCGCTAGGTTAAAGCAGTTCGCAAGGAGCACGGTGCTAAGGCCTTCGGTCAAGTCACTGTAGACCAGGTATATGGGTAAGTGTTGTCTTTGATCCAAAATGCTAGTCTAATGTTGTCAAACAGTGGTATGCGTGGTCTCCCCGCTCTTTTGTGGGATGGCTCGGTCCTCGATGCTGGTCAGTAATTTGTCCATATCCCAAATCTTCGGCATTTTCTTACCTTTCGCAGAGGAGGGAATTCGTTTCCGTGGAAAGACCATTCCTGACTGCCAGGCTCAGCTTCCCAAAGCTCCCGGTGGCTCAGAACCTCTCCCCGAAGCTCTTTTCTGGCTCCTCCTCACTGGTGAAGTCCCCACTCCCGAACAGACCCAGGCTCTCAGCAAGGAATGGGCTGCTCGCGCACAACTCCCCGAATTTGTCGAGGAAATCCTCGACCGTTGCCCTCCTACCCTCCATCCTATGACCCAGTTCAGCATGGCCGTTACCGCTGTTCGTATTTTCATGTTTTTCGAAATCCGATACTTAAATCACTTCAATTAGCTCAACCACGACTCCGCATTCGCCAAAGCCTACCAACAAGGTATCTCAAAGAAAGATTACTGGGGACCTACCTTTGAGGATTCCATGGACTTGTACGTATGACGTCATTTGCTTCCTTCGAAAATTTTTATGTCCGCACTAGAATCGCAAAGCTTCCCAACATTGCCGGTCGAATCTATCGCAACGTCTTCGGCAAGGGAAAGCTCCCTGCTATTGATCCTTCGAAGGACTACTCTGCGAATCTTGCTACCCTTTTGGGCTTCGGTGATAACGAAGCTTTCGTCGAGCTTCTTCGACTTTATGTCGTCATTCACTCGTGAGTCGTTAATATTTTTGGGCGAATAATACTAAATATTTTGATAGGGATCACGAGGGTGGTAATGTCTCTGCTCACACTGGGAAGCTTGTCGGATCTGCTCTTTCTGACCCCTTCCTCGCATTCGGTGCTTCTTTGAACGGTTTGGCCGGACCTCTTCACGGGTATGTCGCCGGAAAACATCATATCTTTCCTTTCTTATCTGGCCTGCAGTCTCGCAAACCAGGAAGTTCTTATTTGGTTGAGGAAGATGAAGGCTCAAATTGGTGATGACATCTCCGACGAGAAGATCAAGGAGTACGTCTGGGCAACTTTGAAGGGTGGACAGGTCATCCCCGGTTACGGACATGCCGTCCTCCGTAAAACAGTACGTATTATTCAAACCTCTCTATCTCCACTGCTCATTCGTGTTACAGGATCCTCGTTATACCGCGCAGCGAGAATTCGCCTTGAAACATCTTCCTGACGACCCTCTGTTCAAGCTTGTTGGTCAAATTTACAAGATCGCACCTGATGTCCTCCTTGAGGCTGGTAAAGCTAAGAACCCCTGGCCCAATGTCGACGCTCACTCCGGTGTGCTCTTGACCTACTATGGGTAAGTTTTTGTCGTCCTGGTTCG
This sequence comes from Sistotremastrum niveocremeum HHB9708, assembly GCA_001630475.1. Classification (NCBI taxonomy): domain Eukaryota; kingdom Fungi; phylum Basidiomycota; class Agaricomycetes; order Sistotremastrales; family Sistotremastraceae; genus Sertulicium; species Sertulicium niveocremeum. The sequence goes on along the minus strand of KV419410.1, from coordinate 106,077 downwards.
TGCTAGCTGCCTTACCTCGTTTGTCAGTCTTGATCAAATGAACTTCTACACCGTCTTGTTCGGTGTGTCGCGTGCTTTCGGTGTTGCCGCTCAGCTTATTTGGGATCGTGCCCTCGGTGCTCGTACGTTTATTCCGTTTTGTCGCAGAATAACACACTGACTGTCTCTGCAGCCCTGGAGCGACCCAAATCCTACTCAACGGAAGCCATCAAGAAAATCTTCGCCAACAAGCCTTAAACAGCCAATGACATGAGGACGGTAGTGCAAAAATAGACTTTACAACCATTATAGAATAATTTTGTGTGGCTCATATACAATCATTATATGCATTATGTTTCAGATATCTGCTATAACTCCTCTTCCGGCCAAGGCAGATCTTCGATTCTTCGGAAACATGCCAGATATTTATCACCCTTGTTTCGCTCGACCTTCTTTCCCTCCTCTGTACTTGTCCTAACGGCTTGTATAATGTTTCTGTGACCCTCCTGTATCAACGTCTCCTCGTCTACAGGTTCAAACAGTGGAAACTCCATGAAATGCTTGACCATCCATTCATGCAGATCCTTCACATCCGTAATCGTATACACGATCCCACCAGGTCTCAGAACATAAGCATATTCTGCCAACAACGTCGGTGATATGATCCTCTGTTTATGCTTTCGAGCTTTGAAATGAGGATCGGGGAAGAGGAAGAATAATTTGGAGAGTTGGTGTTTGGAGAAGAAGTTGGGGAGGAATTTCATTGCGTTTGCGCGGACTACTGACACGTTTTTGTAGCCGCCTGGTAAGGTTGCTGGATTGGTTTTATCGGCATGCTTGACTCGGAGGGCTTGTATGCGGTCTTCCACGTATTGAGAGACTTGTACTCGGATCTCCATTCCTGTTGTGTCGTCAGATGCTGAATTTGACTATTCTTTCATGTTCAGTGAACGCACCGAGCATCAGAGTGCTAGGAAATAACGGTGCTAAAGTGATGAGCAACCCTCCAAAGCCGCAGCCTACATCTGCAAACTCTGGTTTCTTTCCATCGGCCAGCGGCGAATCTTCAGGATAATGCGATTCCCAACCTACTTCGTTGGGTGTCGCTGGATAGTCGAGATTATGGTCTGAGAATGGGTTCGCATGAGCTCGTTGGCGATAGTGCTTTTTCTATTGCAAGGGCAATCAGATGATCGGATACCACGTTCTGATGAGATTTCTCGTACTCTAGGCATTAGCTCATCCTGATTGGACATTGGTGGTGGTGTGGCTGTATCATCATTAGATGCAGGTCGTTTCCGTTTGCCCATCTTCGTCGCCAGCACTTGTGAAATTAGAACAGCCGCACTCCGATCCGATCACTCTCTTCTAACGCTAACTCGACGATGGCACACAATCCAAGTGTCGAATATCTGGCTTCGCACATGAAGTCTGATGTCGAATTTCTTATATCTCAGGGTTATATGTCGCAGGCCGACGGTGATGTCGTTATTTCTAAACTCCCTGGGTCAAATCGCGCTCCCCAGCCCACCGCGCCTGCTCCTAGAGCTTTCAACCCTCCTATGCCTACTGCTCCCAATGGCAGACTTCCAGGTCTAGGAAGGCATGCTCCTCCCCCTCCTCCCCCCGTGCCTCGAGCGCCTTCATTGCCACAAGCAAAAGCGCTCTGGAGTTACAATGAAGATGGTTCAGTGAGTGAATCGGCTTACGAACACTTTGACCCATCCTAAATGGTATTATTTAGGATCCCGAAGACCTCTCTTTCCAGGCTGGGCAGATTATCGACATTGTCGAAGAAGTGAATGCAGATTGGTACAGAGGTCGTGTCAATGGCCGTGAAGGGCTCGTCCCATCAAGTTACGTCGAGAAACTGACAACTCCCGTGACTTCTCCCGCACCACCCTCGTATACCCACCTACCTGATCCTAAGCCTGTGGCTTCTGGTATGGCTGCGCCTCAGCCTGCAGCTGGTGGTAGATTCATGGCACCGCCACCGCCCGGTGGAGGGTTTAGACCACCACCCATTCTGCCGCAGCAGCAGCCCGAAGCTCCACCTGCTCAAGGAGAACCTAAGAAGTCTAAGTTCGGTAAATTCGGTGCTCAAGCTGGCAGTGCTGCCGTTAGCGGTGTTGGGTTTGGAGCAGGTATGTTGTTCTTAGCTCTGAGTCCCACTAATATTTTACTGATCGTATCTTCTCCTTAGGCGCCGCCGTTGGAAGTGGCATAATCAACGCAATATTCTAGTACACTTGATCTTTCCTCTGTGGCATTTATGTCAGGTTCTGTTCCATGTATTGTTGTGTTGTCCCTGCATGCTATACCCACTTCATTGGTTTCTTCTATTCACCTGGGCTTCTTATTGGACTAATATCATTGATTGTGCTCTTACTGAGGGCAATTAATGGCCAACATGCCGCCTTACGGACGATAAACTGCGCATAGAATTAGAACTCAACCATGTTCTAAGTTTCGAGCAAGACATGTCTAAAAGTACATTTCCAAGAAAGCATCGAGCTGGGATCAATGATTTACGGCTACGGAACCTTGATGGCTAATGTTCTCTTAACATAATCTACTGTCTCCGGCTGACCAGTGTTCTGTTCACGGAGTTAGTGGGTTGTCAGTGGACACCAGTCAATAGGATGCCTACTTTAGTCAACTCATCACTGATCTTGACACATTGGTGTCCATCGATGGTGGCTAATTTAATCACAATATTCAAAGGCTTTGATCTAACCTTGCCACCCGACGACAGCGTCCGGAAGTCATTCGTCATATTGGTACCAATCCCGAAGGACGCTGTGCAGATGCTCAGTACCGTCGAGTGAGAAGTTAGGACAGAGATCTACGAACGAATGAACCCGACGCTTTCGCAGTGTTTCTTGAGCTCCAGCGCTTTGTCCACGCTTAATCCATCGGAGTAGACGATGATCTTGCTTGTGTGATCCAGGCCCAGGGATTCGTAGACTTCTTTGGCCCGAGGTGCGAACACGAATGGATCGCCCGAATCTTGACGAAGAGCTTGCCAGCGGTTTGCCCGTTCCTTATCCTTCACGAAATCCTGGATAAATGATTAAAATAGGTCGAAGGTATGGTTGCCGAACTTACTCTGAAGAAGACCTCTGTGGAGAAGGTATCTGTCAAGGCGACCAGCCCAGTATTTCCGTATACTTCTTCCCACAACGATAATGCCAGGCCATTGCTGTTCTCATAGCCTTTCAACGCGGCGATCTAGCATCGAAAAGACTGAGAATAAGTTGAGGCGGAGGGTCGACGCTGCTTACGCCCATAAACCATTCACTGTGGACTGTCAAGTCAAATCATGGCTCAGATTAAAAATGCACGGAACAGCTGACTGAGCGATCGTCCCAATTGGTGAAAGGCCATGCTTAAATGCTAAGTAAACCTATGGGACGAGTTGTCAATACACAGTCGCATCTCATGGCTCCGAGAAAACCTGCATTACTAGTACCATTTAGCTTTCCTTTCGTCTTGCCGTTCAGTTCATAGGCTGCGCGCTTCAAGCCTTGCACTACCAGATCATGACTCGAAAAGGCTCTCCTTCGTCGGGTCCCAAATTCGGAGAATATAGCATCATTTTCCAGCAATAACTTTGCCTTGTTATACGCGTTTTCTGACATCGATGGGTAATTTATTCGCGTAGTTTTGGTCTGTTGGGCTCACCTTCTTGACCTTCATTCGACCAGTCGAGGTCTACTGTTTCATAATACGCCTGACTCAAGGCTGCCATGAGAGGGACCTCCCACATGATTGCTTCGGACCAAACACCTTGTACTGAAATCTTCAACTCGCCTCCCATCTCGCCACCTGGGCTCAATGGTTTCGCGGGGATAAATTGAATGTCCACATCGGAGGGGTTGAAACGAAAATTCGAGAGGTAGTCCAGATAAGGCTCTTTGAAATATGACAGCCTTTCAGAGAGCCATGTCCTTTCTTCCGAGGTCAACCTCAAGGTCGCCAGATCTTTGGTAATATAATCGGCATGGCGTTCGATGAGCAGATTTAGATTCTACCATGCACGTATTCCGTGAATCGATCCACACAAGACTGGGTGAATAGCGTATCTTTGGATCTATTCGTAAATCGATACGTGACTTGCTGCGTTGGGAAATGGTGCAACACGGCTTGTTGCATTGTCAACTGATGATAACTATCAAAACATCTGCATATCGATTAAAATAGAGACGCATTGCCTTGTAAAAATCGGTATCTAGAATTGAGACTGGGAATTTGTGTCCGGTCATTGAGGTCATCGTCGCTGGCGAGGTTGTCGGCATCGGAAGCACAATTTGTTCTCAATGGTCAGCACGAGCCTCCTTCCAATTCCCGGTGCTTGCTAAACATCCGAACAGGGATCTCGTGTCGAAATGCATGTCTTGATTCATATCTCATGACGAATACATCATAACGTACACTTCTAGCCTCAATGACGGTGGCTACCGGTCAGATGGTCGACGACAATACGAACTGAGAGACATTCTCATCGACCTCACGCCGCAAGGATCAGCAGATGGCTCGGCCCAGGTCTCCCATGGATTGACAACGGTGCTAGTAAATGTTTTTGGACCTCGGGAACCTCGGCTACGGTCGCAAAGCCTACACGATCGTGCAAACATCAATGTCGAAGTCTTGATTGCGCCGTTTAGTACCAGCGAACATCGAAAACGGAACAGAGGCGACAAGTAAGCACTGGCTCCTGCTGAAACTTCTTAGCCGCTGTATGACATACAGACGCATACTGGAATTTGCGGCTTCCATTCGAGAAACTTTTGAACCTGTGATCCTCACGAATCTATATCCACGTTCCCAGATTGATATCTACGTACAAATTCTCCAGCAAGATGGTGGTAAGTCCTGGTTGAATATGAAATGCAATGTCATCGTGACCTTGAATCCAGGCGTTCTTCAGACATGCATAAATGCAACAACACTCGCTCTCGTGACGGCAGGCATAGCAGTCAAGGACTATGTAGCAGCCGTGACGTGCGGCGTCCATTCGACATCACCTCTCCTCGACTTGACAAACATCGAAGAGTCAGATCTCCCTCACCTTACGCTCGCGACAATACCCCGTACTGGCAAAGTCACTTTAGTGACGATGGAAACGCGACTGCATATCGATCGGTTCGAAGCTATGATGCGACTAGCGAAAGATGCCGGTGCTGTTGTGGCCCAAGAGATGAAGGTTGCGGTGAAGACACGGACGGAGGACCTTGTGAAGTCGATGGGTGGTGCGACTGAAGGCGCCAAGCTGACAGAGGAAGAGTGAACTGTTGTAGAACAGACGGTCTTATTATACATAGTGATCACAATAATTAATTGAATCCAGGGCAGCCTCAGAGATGGCTTGCGGTCTTGAGTATGGTTTAGCGTATGCGTCGTTGTAAAGCAGAGAAGACATACCGCCAAAGCTAGCTCTTGTCCTTGCCCTTTCCCCGCTCTTTCTGTAGCTTTGCGGCTTCTTTGCGACGCCGGATGGCTTCCAGTTTGGATTTTAGCGTCTCGACCCGATTATCTGCCTCCTCTTGGGCCCGTTCTTCGTCTAATAATCGATCCATGATCAGTTCTCTTTCCTCAAGCTCTTTCTTTTCCCGTAAATCTCTTTCACTGAGCTCAGGTGGAGCTTCAGGCTCTTCTTCTCCGTCTGCAGGGCGAGCGGTGGGGAAGCCTTCCGGTATCTCTTCTTGGAGTTCGGGTTCAGCAAAGACGGTGGCACGAGCAAACACCTCTTCCTTCTCAATTTCCGCATCCTGATTTATGGGATCGAGCACTTCTCTTTTGAAAGCCTCCCATTCTTCGTCAACAGGTGCGGGGGCGGCAGGAGCAGGAGCAGCGGGAGCATCCTCTTCCTCGTCAGACTCGACGGGTGGAGGAGCTCTCGAAGGATCTGAGAAGAAATCGTTGGGAAAGCCGGAGCTGGTAGTTTTCTGTTGGTCTCCGGACGTCTCGTCGTCGCCGTCGTCTGGGGAGACCTTTCGTTTTTTGGAAACAGAGTCGCCAGATTCTCCGTCCGCGCTGCGTTTCCCTGCCTTCTTAGCAGCATCAGCCTCTTCTCGTGCTTTGATTTTGGTAATGATTGTACGGTGTCCTTTGCTTCCGATGTGGCCGTTCCAAGCAATAGCGTTCTTTACATCTGGACAAAAGCTCAGGATAGGTTGTCAACACGCGTGTAGACTTACTGAGAGCACATGCTGAACATCGTAACTGCCCAGCAGCATTGTACGCAGCATAGGGATGATTCACCCTCGTCTCATTCTCGGTGCGTTTAGCTCTTAAGAGTGCTCTGACATCGGACATGGAGCGTGAAGTCGAGCTTTGTCGCGGCAGAATACATCTCGATTCGGCTTCCGAAATACGTTGTTCAAATGATCGACTCAAGTCCAGACAATATCTCAGAAGATCCAGACAACGATTGCATTACGACTATGACTATGATGCTTTAGGTTCTATATAAATTTTAGTTTCCTCCTCCTTTGCGGACCAAAAACTGCTCCAATCAGTACTGCGCTTGTGTGCCATCATCAACGCAAGGATGACTGGCAGCCACCAGAGGCTGATTCGCCAAACTGCTTTGGCATAAGCTTCTGACGTTCCGGATCCTATACTCCAGAACTTCCACGCTGCCCGAACTGCTACAATGTTGGGCGCGAGACTGGTGATTGCGAATCCCCAGTCTGTCAATCCACTGAGCGGCACCAGGACGCTGCAAACTGGCAGTAGTAGAATAGCGTGTCGTAGGCATACTGCAGCGTTTCGTGATGGTGAAACAACTGAGAGCATTCGGAATCCCGCTCTGGCGTATGATGAGGCAAGCATGAGGGAGAGGGAGTTGAAATGAGGGAATTGCCATGAGAAAAGAAGTAGGGCTAGAGTCCAAGCGGCAAGGGGATTGTCGGCTGGAAGGAGTTGTGATGCGGTATTCGCTGCTTCCAGGAACTGAGGTGGATAGAGGGCGATGGGTGATGTTGATGATGGAATGAGCGCTCCTCCGCAAGCAGCCCATCCCATAAGAGGGGGAATGGCGCCTACAACGGCGCCGACCCAAGTATTTGCAATACTTGTCCGCTTCATGTGCGTATATAGACCGGCATAGAGGCCTATATTTAAAGCCCCTAAGCAGGCTGTGAGAGGATTAACGAAGCTAGCGAGGAGCCCGACACCAACGACCCCTGTGGCAGAGGCAAATCCGAAAGCATGTAAAGGAGTGATGGCTTGTCGGACCAGTGGTCTTGACCTGGTTCGCACCATCTGAGCGTCGAACGGTACTTCTTGCATCTGATTAAGAGTGTTGGCCGAAGCACAACATAGGGTCGTCCCAAGAGCGGTGGATAATAATACGGGTATGGATCCAGGGAGGGGGGAGAGTGCATATCCTGACATTGCAGTCAAGACAATTAAAGAGGTCAATCGAGCTTTCGATAATGCCATATAATTTTTGGCAAGCAGTCGGACCGTCATGGGAGGCAATGGACGATAAGCAACGTCTGTAGGAGGCCATGGTACAGGTGAGGCTGCCCCCTTGAATTGAATATGTTCGGTAGCAGTTTCTTGGGAATTTTGAGAGACTGGTGCGGTCTCGAGCGGAGAACTGGACGTCTCGACGCGATCCTCAATCCTTTGTCGACCATTGGCAAAGAAATACGATGAGAAATTGATAGTTTTGGATGCGTGGGCGGGAACAGCAGCGAGGCTCGAGTTTCTTCGACACAAAGGTGCAAATCGCAGTCTATGCAGACATTCGTCGCAAATGCGCAAGTTGCGTATTCGGAACATCTCTACCCATTGAATTTAACAACAGCACAACGTTCGAGATATGAAATTACTGACTCACTGCGTCCCCGGCTGCGGTCACGAATGCAGCTCAACTGGAAGTGCCGACGCTCTGCTTGAGCAGGACAGAAGTCTGAGCGCTTGATCGGCCAACTCCGAAGACGATGCCACCAATCCAAATCACCGTATTCACTGGTTTTCTGGGCAAGCATCCTCGACGCTCTATCAGTCGTTCTAGCCTAACGTTATCGAAGGGTAGGCGCAGGGAAGACGTCCATTATCTTGTCATTACTCCCGCAGTTGCCAAAGGATTACAAAGTCTGTTTGCTGAAGAACGAATTTGGAGATGTTGAAGGTATGTCTCCGTATGCGGTTCCATTTGACGAGCTCCTTATGGGGTGCATCTCAGTTGATAGCCAATTGGCTCGCCAGTCGTCGCTGACGGCAGTGAGCGAGATCTTGAACGGATGCATGTGAGGACCCCCAACATCTTATCATGGGCCCGGCGTCTGAAACCCTCGATAGGTGCTGTGTGCTTGTGGGCCAAATGAAGACTGCTCTACTGGAAATCAGAGGTGTGTCCATGTGTCTTAGTCCCTTGCCCGATTGCTCAGTATGGCACTGGAAAGATAATTATCGTCCCGATCGCGTTATTATCGAGACATCGGGATCTGCATTCCCAGCTACCCTGGCTTTCCAGATACGTGACCTAGAAAAGGAAACGTCCGGAGACTTCAAATTGGACTCAATCGTCACTGTGATTGATGCCGAGAACTTCGTCGGTTACGAGGATAGCAGTACAACCGCACGCATGCAAGCTGCCTATACGGATCTTATCTTGATCGTGCGTTCCGCTTTGCTTCGTCTTATTCAAATGTCATAGCCTAACGCTTGTTCACAGAACAAGTGGGAAAACGTTCGTGATCATCAAATTCTCTCTGGAGCCTGAAGAGCTGCTCAATTCACTCGGCTTTTTTGCAGGTGTCAGAGCGTCAGTTGGATGATGTGATCGATCATCTGCACACGCTCAACGATCTAACGCCTAAACTGCGATGTCACGGACGGAATGGTGTTTCACCAGACGTCATATTTGGTATCGACTCCAAACTTTTCTTACAGGGACAGCCACACGAAGATAGCGCCGCACATGAGCCACATGATACGGAGGTCGAAACATTGACTGTATGGCGGGGGAAACCTCCCACCAAAGGGCCGAGCCATCGGCATGAAGGCAACGACCACTCGCATACGCAATCCCATTCCGTTTCTTCGCAGCAGGGCCCTGCGCCAGTTGTACAACCTCTTTCCGCGGCGCTCCTTGAATCCGCCCTGGCGATGTTACCGAAAGAATCGATCTACAGAGTCAAAGGCTTCATACATTACAAAGAAGTGGACGGTCCATCGGCGCCGATATCTTCTTTCATCCTCAATTGGGCCTTTGGAAGGTTTGATCTGACTCCATTACAGGGTCGGTCAAGCTCAGGAGGCTCCGATGAAGGCTTGATGTTCACTGTCATGGGCGCACCAGGCGAGACCAAGAAGTTGGCGAGACGCTTCGCATCACTTATAGGGGCACAAGTATCATGAATTTCCATGTCATTCCGATAGAAATCACGATGAAGTACATGAAAAGGAAATAAGCTGCACGGAACGAATTAGGCAGCGATGGTGACTTCGACTTCGACACCGGGCTCAAGGGAGATAGAAGTCTGGAAGCATGCGGGGCTAAGTAAAGGGTGAAATCTTGTGAGAGTGAGAAAGGGCGCACAATCTGCTTCACAATCTCGCTGGAGGAGTTGAGGTCGATGAGACGCTTGTGCACCTTGAGCTCGTAACGATCCCAGGTCTTGGAACCTTCACCACAAGGCTGTGATGATCATAATTGAGTCAGGGACACGGATGAATATCTCAAGCACTTACGGTTTTACGGGTGGTGATCTTCAAGACCTTGGTGGGGAGTCGGACGGGTCCTTTAACGCGCAATTGCTTGTCATTGGCCCGGTTGACGAGGTCAGCACAGACTATAATAGATATGTCAGTACCAATGATTGCTGTGAATGAGCCCACATACACTTCTCCAAGTTGCGGACGTTGGAGGAAGTCAAGGTGATCCTGATCTTGTGGATCTTTTCGCCAGGCAGAGGAGCGCCAGTGGCATCGTAATCTTTATCTTTCGCGACATAAGCCATCTTGAATGTTGATGCTCAGCGGTGACTGATTTGCGGCCATATTAGCGAGGACGACGAGCAATGAGGGCGGTTGACTTACCGAAAGCAACTTGGGAAAATTAGAGTTTGCGCGTCGGCTGTATAGTACCTTGTGTTTTTAAACTCCGACATGATCTTGGATAGTCCGGATGATCCAGGATACTTTCACCCCTCAACGAAGTTGCACCTGCCACCTGAAAGAATTCAAGGCAACTACTCAAGATCTGACTTGGGTTCTAATGCAGACACAGGAATTACTGCTCAATGACCGATATATTATTTATAGTATTTGAACTGTCACTGGACCGATATGAGGCATCATGACATCGACAACAGGGTTTTCTTCGACTTGACCAATGGAAACTGACGCTGGGAAGGCTCGACCACAATGGACAAAACAGTTTAAGGGAACTGTCAGTTCGGAGCTGGGAGGTGAATGTCGGCATAATATTTCTTTCATTTGAAGGAAAAGTCGGGGAATTGAACGATTCTTTGTTCCATTTGATGTTATCTATGAGACGTGGACAATTGGGAAACGTTGAATCAAGGATCCAGGGAGGCCGGGAAGGTGCCAGCCTCGCGCTGCTCGTCCCACTTTCCGATCTGGTGAGAAGTCAGCATGAATCTTCTACTAAATGGACCGACGGATTTACCCATTCATCTACAAGAAAGTTGATTAGATGGCGGACAGTCAGAACTTAGTTATAACGTACTAGGACATAAGGAGTGGTACGCCCGCTTGAACTGCTTGCAGGGTGCAAAGTCCTCTCCTTTAGCGTTCACGCATTTGAAGTAATCCAGATAATTCTGATAGCTGATTTGGCTCATGTGAGCACCGCGTAGAGAGAACTAGGAGTAGGAGGGTAAGTACCAATGACGGGTCTGGTTGGTGTTCGGGAATCGAGCTGTAGGATGATGGTAAGTCGTGGTCGACGCTCATGCCTCAGGGGCAATTGAACGCACCATCGAAGCCCGCTGTCTGCAAGACGTATTTACTAGACCAGCATATCAGCCTACGTATCTTTCAACTCGATAACGGACGAACGTCTTCAATTCAGAAGCTTCAGACATGGCTGGCGATGAAAGAGAGCTGTGACTGTGACAGGGGCGTCACCTTTCCGTTCTGGCCCGTTTTCAACACCTGTTTCTGAACGACTTTTAAATTCACCCTTCTATCTAACCCCATCACCTCGAAGATTAGTTTGCGTTGCGATGGATCTTCTCAAGGCCGAACTGGCTAACAAACGAAAGGCTTTGGAGAGCGAAACCGCTGACCGTCCGAAAAAGTACTTGAGGCGTGGTGAAATTGAGAGGTTGAAGGCAGAGGAGGAAAGAAAGGCAGCGGAGGAGAAAGCAAAGCAGGCAGAAGAGGAACGGAGAAAGGTGTGTACTTGCTCTTCTGCTGTATGAACGACACTCAATTACAGTGGAGACAGACAACACCTCTTCCCGCCAGCCGTTCAGAGACCAGTTCGCCCATGCCACCCAGTCAAATCGCCTCAACTTCAAAACCTGAAACCAGTTTCAATATATCCAATGAAGAAACTATACTCCGTCTGCGTGCAAAGGGTCAACCTATTCGCTTATTTGGCGAGACTGATAAAGATCGGCGTTTACGTCTCCGAGCCCTGGAGCTTATAGAAGAAAAGGGCAACGAAAAAGCTCATGGTGGCCAAAACGACTTCAAAAAAGCACTCGAAGATGTAGAACAACGCGAGGATCAGGCCCGACAGCAGGATACTCAGACAAAGGGCAAGAAGAAGGAAGACGCTGATCAGCCCGTGGGACCCATTGATCTGGATCTAATAAAAACTGATCCCGACAAACTTTATCCCTTGATATATTATTCTTTACGAAGGACTGTGAAAGAATGGGAAGAATGGATGAACGAACGTCCCGGTGGGTGAATGCGTTTCAGAGCTTGGAATATTTTCTTATCTTGGGCGTCAGAACAAGTTAAACGATCGACGCAAGGAAAACTGGCAGCTGCTACTCAAGTTCAGTCGGCCGAATATCTCAAGCCTCTCTTTAAGAACCTTCGATCGAGAGTAAGCCGTCGTCGTTAATCAGGCACAGGAGCTTCTTCCTAATCTTTCCGTGTAATATCGCAGTCATTGCCGGCCGATGTGCTCGCTCGCATGGCTGAGATTGTGCATTACATGCAGACCAGGCAATACCAGAGAGCTAATGATGCTTATCTGCGCCTGAGCATAGGCAATGCCCCGTGGCCGATTGGCGTCACCATGGTTGGGTGCGTTGTGACCCCCCTCTTTTTTCCACCTAATCTGATCTTCAATCCAGTATCCATGAACGGTCTGCACGAGAGAAAATCTCAAGTGATCAAGTCGCTCACGTGTTGAATGATGAAGTGAGCCGGAAGTACATTCAAAGTCTAAAACGGCAAGTTTGGACCCGGCTACTTGAGAACCCCTAACTCACACGAATACCTCCCAGACTACTGACATTCTCTCAAACCAAATATCCTCCGGAAGATATCTCCCAAATGATGGGTTAAACAGTCGATTTCTCTGAGGATTCGTCCTTTTGTTTCCCGGTCCATTCCGCACCCTGTCTTTTTCATATATCATGGCCTAAATTGAGAACCCTGCACGTCATCATTGCCCAGAAGTCGTCGCTCAAGTTCTCCTATCACCCTTGACTGATCAGAATATGCTTAGACCGCCAATCCAAGTCCCTGATACGTGATACTCCCACAGAAGTTCTCCCACTTCTCAATTACCGTCGCCGCTTTCGATGTCGTTTATTTGCCAGCTGTTTCTATGAAGCTCCGATCAGTTTCCTCCGCCACGGTCCTCGACCGCGTGACGCCCTTTGTCATTTCCTCTCCCGAGTTTCCGAGCTTTCCAACTTTGTCCTAGAACAAAGGAAGCTCCTCCCCAGCAAGCCACAATGCATTGACGAAACAGATGACGCCGTGGCCACGTCTTTGCGGACCCAAAAGCCTAAGGATCCGATTGGGGTGCTAACGTTGCAGGAAACGAGGGCGTCTGACCCTCCGTGCACATGTTGCACCATCGATCCCCCATTTGAATTCCGGTTCACTTATCTCTTCGCTCCCTTTCAATGGATGAGGGAACCGCCACGCAGGCCAACGGATACGACTTCATCGGGATATCTGCCCTTGCGGCGTTCCTGAATAATCATCGTGTGATTCTTGCCCAGTTTCCAAGTTCCGCATGGGATGAGAGAAGCCACGGCCGATATCAATAAGTTGCATGGCACGAAATTGCCCAAGTCTTATCGGCGATATACGGCTTGGCTCCTGTCCCGTACAACGCGGCTTCGCAATCATGCACTTTTCGTGCTACCAGATACCACTCCTGGTCACAACCAAACGACGCCTTCCTTAACGCTTTCCAGAGTACCTTTGGAACTAATGGAAGGGTATGGCGCATTTTACGTGGGGTTGCTGTAGACTATGGTTGTCAAGGGCATATATTGAGGAGATATTGCGCTATGAGTTACGATAAGATTACGCTGTGGCTTGGGAGGCGTAAAAAATGGTTCCTGATCCACCTTTATCGCGCCTTTCTATCTTCATAAAATTTCTCTCTCCTAACGTCTTGTCGTGGTACGACTGACTCTAATGTCGACGACAGCTTTCTTCGTACGGCCATATCGGTTGTGTGTCCGAGGTGATCAGCTTTCTAAACTCAGCGAAGTGTTCGGCAATAACCGAGAAAACCTCGTAGCTCACTCAACGACGACGGCTTGTGCAAGAAGAACGTACACAATACCAGTGAGTCTTTGTTCGTCTTCATGACGAACCCTTCACATCTCAATTTGAAATACAGCCTTTTCCTTCCATCAATAGCACCTTTCCGTCGAGAATCCATCCACACGAAACGAGCAGCATTCAAGTCGCTGCTCCTAATTGGTGGACATCCACATTATTTTAGGAACAATACTCTTGAACTTATTCGAGAATGACACATCTTTTACCACCTAATCTTTTGAAGGTACCAAACATCTTACTTCATTCGACAAAACATAAACTGATATTCCTTAGCTCTTTGCTCCTCGAGCACCCTTACCTTATGTCCGTCCGGTGGACAGAGATATCAGTCGTGTAACCCCAAAATCAGTTTCTGGGGTTGCGGATATCTTGGCCCGAATCAAGGAAGAAAACACCGTAGGTTTGATCGCAGCCGGAAAGGATGTCGCGATGGAGGAGGGGGAAGAACCAGCCCTAACATTAGCGGAGGAGACAAAGCGTGAGATACGGAGAGAAGAGAGAAGAAAGCGGAAAGAAAACGAGTTCAAGGTGGCGAAAGAAACTTGTGAGTTGATGAATGACGCCTCGAGCCCTCTGGTCGTTGCGTGCACGTGTTCTCAACGTTTCATTTTAGATAAACCTTCAGAGGATCCCGAGGCAGTCGGTGACCCATACAAAACCCTTTTCATTGGGAGATTAGTGCGTTCTTTGTTTCCACGCAACCGAGGTGGATCTAACATAGAAGCTGACCCCTTTCAGTCCAAATTGGCAACTGAGAGTGATCTTCGTCGAGAGTTTGAAGGCCACGGCGTGATTGAACGTGTTCGTATTGTTCGAGACAAGAAAGGTCGACCACGCGGATATGCATTCATCGTCTTTGAGCGCGAGAGAGAGATGAAAGGTTCGAACCCTTGATTTCAAATACTGATAAGATGCTTAATAGGCTTCACATAGCGGCGTACAAGGAATCGGAAGGTGTTCATATTTTGGGCAAAAAGATACTTGTGGATGTCGAACGGGGTCGGACTGTGCGCGGTTGGAAGCCACGGCGTCTCGGAGGCGGTCTGGGCGGTCGTCCCAAAGCACCTGAAGCAGGGCCGTCAGGCTCCTTGCTTCCGCCCCGGGGGATTGGTGGTGGTGGTGGTGGTCCAAGAGGAGGAGGAGGATTTCGAGGAGGCAGGGGCGGTTTCGGAGATAGAGGAGGCTTTGGCGACAGAGGCTTCAACGACCGTGGTGGAGGAGATCGCGGTGGGTTTGGAGGTGGCGGTGGCGGTCGAGGCTTTGGAGACCGAGGTGGGTTCCGTGGAGGGTTTGGCGGCGGTAGAGGAGGAGGTCCCGATGATGGTCGAGGCGGTGGATTCCGGGGTGGATTCGGTGGCGGCGGAGGTGGTGACAGGGGTTACGGTGATAGAGGAGGAGGCGGTGGTGGTGGTGGTTTCAGGTAAGTCATTTCTGCTATGTGCTGCTGCGCGCAGAATTAACCTCAACTTTGTTTTTGCAATTCCAGGGGCCGAGGTGGCGGCATCGGCTTCAACGGCGACAGCCGATCCAATGGTTTCGGCGGGGGAGGAGGCGGTTCGTTTAATGGTGGTCCTCCTGGAGGTGGAGGCGGAGGATATGGAGGCGGCGGTGGGTACGGAGGGGGACCACCTAGTCAGGGTGGGTATGGAGGTGGGCCTGGAGACTTGAAGCGAGATGGGCCACCATCTGGCTACGATGAGCGAGATGCTAAGCGTCCCAGGCGTTACTGAAGTTTTATCAGGTGTCGCCGATTGCAGATTTGATGTTTAAAATTCCTTCGAGCAGTGCTACACTTGGGTGGTGAGGACCTCGAGGTGACTGTATATGTTTACATATTTTCCTTTCTTTCTTTCTTCTCTTCTTCATCCGCCTATCGCCACCTCATGCATGGCGTGTAAGTTTCTGTCTACGTTTTGTTTTTTTATTACTTGGTCAGGTGGAGGGTAGGTGTGTCAAGTGCGTAAGTACGCTGCTGAGGTGTACGCCTAAAAAATATGTATCGGCAAGTATGTTGCAGGTGGCAGTGCATCGATCGGTTCCGCATGGAGAAGCATTCAGTGCGAGCTGGACAAAAGGGAGTACGTCTGGTGACCAGACACGAGTGAAGCTACAGCAGATGCTATATCTATTCATTGTAGCGTGAAAGTGGAATAGACGTGTAGGAAACGCAGCTGAGTGGCCGGAGAGGAAGACGCAGGCTGATTTGCTTTGCCGGCTGCCAGATTTAGAGTGCGGGACTTTGAGGTCATCATGAGAAGCGATTTCTTCTGAACATGAAGAGGATTTGATCGCATCAAACGCGCTCGTCGCAAGCTGATGACCCTGATCTGGATCTGCGAGTGACATGGCACACTTACGGAACTGTCTGAACGTGTACATAGTGAGCCCACGTCGCCGCACGAATTGCAAAACAGGGCGGGGGAAGGGTCGAACGCGCGACTGGCAAAGCGTTTGGGCTGGACGGGCGGAGTGCACGACCTGAAACAGAAGCTCGGAAGGTTGCTCGGCCGCGGCGCAGCGCTCACGGACAAAAGTGGGCAGGATTGGGACGAAAAGACGGATGGCGAGTCTCGGGGAGGATGAGATCATCGGATAATCCCAGGATTGATGGAGATCGGGCGGAGATTTGGGCCGGATGCGCCGAAAGCGGGAGGGCCGGATAAGGTGAATCTGTGGCTGTGCACCAGTTGACGTGGGAAAGTTCCTTTCGAAGATCTCTCGGGCCGTTACGCGTTACGTCCACGAGGGAGACAACGATCTAGTCAGGAACCAAGAAAAAGCGAGACAGGGTTCCCGTCGCTCCCTCCCAACTTAAAATATTCCCTCTCCCTCCCCGACGCGCAACTGTCGTCTTGCCACCGTGCTCTCCGGCAAGTCTCTTTCCTCTTTCTTTCGTACCACCACCACGCCCTCCACGGCTGCCACCCCCGACCCTCCTTTGTCCCGACCCTCCTTACTTATTATTATCTGCTGCTCTTTCCTTATTCTCCTCCGCGCCCAGCGGTCTCAATTGCTCTCGTTCGCTCTCTAACTTAACACTCATTCCGTCTACTCCTCACAGGCGGAATATTCATCTACTCACCCCCAACGCTCTCAATCTGGCGACTGCACTCCTCTCCGTTCTTCCCATCTCGACCTGGGATATGGACTGTAAGTCAGCACCAGCTCTCTCACCAGCAGGCCACCTCTGACCCACACCCACCCACAGCCAAAGATGCACCGTTACCAGACCTCCCCGGTATCCGCACCAGAGGCAATCTGAGACGTCTCTCCCTCCACATCGAGCCCTCCAGTGCCACCGAGAACCCACCAGACTCACCCGCATTGTCCAGTGCATCCGTGTCCACTAACACCCATCTACCTCCAATATCGGCCACCCTGGATCTTCCTGCCCCGGCATCCGCGGCTGACCCAACCCCGTCCGCGTCAAAAGCCCCCGACTCCAAGGAGAAGCGCAAACGCTCTCGCGTCACGCCCGAGCAGCTCACTCATCTCGAGCGCATATTCACCCAAGACAGATCACCCACTGCGCAACGGCGGAAGGAAATCAGCGAGATGTTGGGCATGCAGGAGAGACAGACGCAGATTTGGTTCCAAAACCGGTATGTCTCGAAAGTTATTATCCAACGACGTATTCTCACTCTTGTCAGGCGGGCAAAAGCTAAACTTCAAGAGGGGAAACGGAACTCACGCAGTGGCCCCTTTGATCTCGAGCTCGACAGTCCTCCCAATTCTCCGCCGGATTTTGATCCCAATTACGAAGCCGACATATATGCCCTTATTCACGAGGAAGATGGTAAGCGTATATATGCCACTCGTATTGTATCTAACTCATTGCGCTTGCAGCCGTCTCGATCATCCCTTGCACTGATTTATGTATAGGGTCTTGGCGGCGAATTGCTACCGGTGCTGGAAAGCACGATCTGGTAGCATACATGTCTCTCACTAAGCGTTGTCTTACGTGGTTTATTCATTCCTCCGGCTACGGGTTCAAAATGGAGATTCCATTCACTGTTGTCCAGTCCACCGAATTTCAGTCTCTGGGTCAGGGGCGGGCCATGGCGTCTTTTTTTCTCTCCGGGACTCCCTCATTCTACCTGGAGGGTACACCAAGTCCACGACCAGGTGAACCTCCGTCTCATGCACCCAGGCAGAAGGTGTGGAAAACGTGCACTGACTGGACGGAGGGCACGCAAGCCACCAGCGTGGCGCGGCACGACCTCATTGGGAGTGCCACGCAGCTGCTTCATGTTCTCCGAGTTCTGCGCGAATCGAGCCCTATGATTCCTAGCGCAGGACTCGTTCATCCACACTACCCGTCGGTGAATCCCCTTCCCGAGCTTCAACTACCACAGCCCCCTATGATGTCTCTGGCTGCGGCGGGAGCATTCACCTACTCCGAAAATGCATCATCGACGCTCCTCGAACGTTCTCGCTCATACCATGGGCGACAAAGATCGTTCACCGGACCGCCGGCACTTACTCACAACCAAGTGGACCAATTTTCCGCCATGCCCAACATTCATCAACAAATTCCTCACCCTGCGTCCGCAACATACCCCTCATCTGGATTCCCTACTCACGCCATATCTTCGCGACACTCATCCACTAGTATCTCTTTTGACGGAACGGATTATCAAGATTCCATGTACTCTACGATGGAGCCCAACGCATCGTCTCAACCCGGTCACGCACAAAGAATGTCACTGGGCGACTATTCTAGCATTCCTATCTCACATGCCGCTGCTGCACAACGGCCGATATCATCCACCTCCTTGGGCCATACTACTCCTCAGCCAGCGGGCTCGATGCACGAGGCTATGCGTAGATTCTCCTCTTCTTCCGGGACGCCTGGGCATTTCTCTAGTCAGAGCCCTCCTCCCTTACTTACGACACCATTTACCCCTGCAACCAACTCACCCATGATGAATTACACGACCTCCGGTGGCGAAGAGCCGAGATCGCTGGATCAGCTGACCATGGATGATTATCGCATAGCTGCAGAGCATCCGGACGCCCAGCAATTGTCAAACTCGATGTGACCTGCCCCATCGCGCAATGCTTACCCTTTACATTTCGCCCAAATTACTCCATCGCCTAACTTGAAGTCAGACCTTTTAATTGCGTTTCCATGTCTTTATCCCATTGAATCCCTTCAGACACGCGACTTGTCTTTCCTTCTTCTTCTCAACCCTGCAATTGCGGAACCTTGTATCATCGCGTTCATACCCCTTTGGCTTTCCGTGTTGGTCGTCGACCCGACCCTGGTTTTTTGTTTTACTCCTTGTTTTGGCTAACTCCTCTCTCTATTTTCTGTATCAATTACTGCTTTGCTGCCAGGTGCTTCTGAAACTAATCGTTATCTATATATTTCAATGAATAAAGTCTTGAAGAGAGAAGTTTACACGAGAAGGTCGTGAACAAACAAAGGTGCGATCGGTTGTCACAGGAGCTTCTTTAGAAGACCAAGCCGAAGCGGAGATCCAGGCCCGCCTGTCGCTGGGTAACTGAGCCGAGGTTTCCTGATCGAGGGCATGCATGACTCAGGGGATTGCTCTTCGGAGGAGCCCGGCCGGCGTCTCTGCGCTTCGTTGGCCAGCGACCGTTGCCACTTGCGACGCGGGGTCTAACGACTGCTAAAGCATCAGATAAAGCAAGGAGAGCGGGACGAGGGAATCCGTGCGACGTCTTTCCTGAACGCCGCTGAATATTCAGTGGAGAACTCAGGTCTCAAGCCGTTATGCTGTGTTTTCGGCTTGTGGCGTGCCGAGGGAGCCGCAGAAGCTGAGCGGCGTGTGAAATCGAGATCTAGACGACGTCAGGGGTCCCCAATCCCGGAAAGAGATCCCTAAAATTAACCGCTTTAACCGCCTGGACCGAGCCTGAATCTCAGGTTTCCGAACCGGGGATCTGACGTCGATGAGGCACCGCGTGGATGCGCATCGGCTGACCCTGATTTCGTTTGTTTTATTCCAGCCTCGGTCCATTCGGTCCCGTGAGGTCCTGAGCCCGGTTACGTGCGCTAAACACGGACGATCAGTGATCAGCACTTGGACCGTTCTAGAGTTGCCGTATCTGCTTTATTCGAATAGAATAGCGCTATCGTACGTTCTGCCAATTCTTTCATGCGATTCAAGCATGAGCTTTTTTATGGCGGCCCTGGCTCTGCAGTCCGTCGTGCGGCTCAGATTTGCGAGGGTCTTTGCGGAGATCCAATTCCGTGCGATGTGGCTGAAACGGAGGTTAGGTTTGCCTAAAGCCGGGCCTATATGTCGAGTTTCTTCGGGTCTTCAGCTTCAGCATCGAGCTCGCCAGCCCCTGCGCAGCAGAGTGTGTACGTTTCGTTAGCACTTTTATCATATTGACGATGAGTTCCCTCCAGGTATTGCTGCCCAAGTGGAAGGAGTGAAGCAGAGAGTACAGAATGAGCTGGCTTTACACGATGCTCAAGAGCTCATAAATGTACGTATGAGTGCTATTATTCAGGGCCCCTGTTGACAGTCATATTGTTAGAAAATCAACGAGAAGTGCTTCTTCAAGTGCGTCACGAAACCCAGTTCTAGCTTGTCGAGCTCGGAAGAGGTACGAAAATTTCTTCTAACGGGCTTAGCATGTTAGCTAACGTTTCGTCCTCCGCAGACATGTCTCTCGCGATGCATGCAGCGATATATGGAAGCCTGTACGATTTCTTTGCATTTTGTCACGCGTTCTGCCGGATACTCATCCTTTTCTTTCCAACAGACAATATCGTTAACCGCACCTACAGAAATCGATTAATGACCGAACGGGCCAACAGCCAGGCAGCTGCAGGGCAGCCTTCGGACCTCTTGACGTAGTGGGACCGTCGAGCATATCTATATCCCAGACCTCTGTCATCCATGCCAGCATTCGGTGCGGCTGTCCTTCAGGCTTTGAGATCACCGTGACTCCCCTCGGATGCCCTGACACCATCAAAAGTTGCTTGACCTCTGAGCCACATATATGACATAGAACCACTAATCATTAATATATCTGCATACCATCATCCTCTGCGTATATCATTGATCGTAATATTCTGTTCTGCGGAGAAAGTTTTCGGTTGTTTGCCGAAGCTGTCAAAACTCATAGACTGCAGCCACCAGACATATGGGCGCAAACGCTTCTTCTCATAATCATAACGATAATACCGGAGCAGCACCTGCAGAAGATCAGCAAGACTATTATACACTATTAGGCGTTTCCGAAGATGCAACTTCTGAAGACATCAAAGCGAGTCGATCCAACCACCGGACATCTCTCGGTTTACTAAACTGAATCCCTAGAAAGCTTTCCGAAAGCTAGCCTTGGTCCATCATCCGGATAAGAATGCAGATGACATAGAAGGAGCCACGCAGCGATTTGCAGCTATTCAGCAGGCGTACGAGGTAAGCTTGTGGTATCGTGCTCTTCTACCTAGTTCTTGCGAATGCTTATAAACGCAAGGTGATCAGGTCTTGAGTGATGAGCAGGTACATCCGATTATCCAGGACTTTCGAATTCGATTCGACCGAAATACCCTTCACTAGGAAAGAGCTTGGTATGATACCCATCGTTCATCGCTTGTACCCGAGGCGGACGCAGAAGATGTTCTCAATGATATGCGTCATGGATCTGGGTCGAATAACAAGTCGTCTGTACCGAGGGGAAGAGGATTGACGTCGAAACATCTTATGCGATTTTTCGATGCGACTGTGTGGTCTGGGTTCGACGACAGTGATTCGGTGCGTGCCACATTTATTCCATTGACTCAGCCCTAAATCTGGCGTTTAGGGATTCTTTAACATCTATCGCAATCTCTTCCAACGCCTTGCTGAGGATGAAGAACAACATGGATCCGATGTCGACTATCCGTCTTTTGGAACGTCTTCGTGGCCTTGGATGCCAGCCGAAAAAGGTCTTGAACACGAAGCTGCGAAAACCTTTTACAACTACTGGTCCTCGTTTGCTACGGCAAAAGAATTCGTATGGATGGAGCAATGGAACTTGCAAGAAGCACCTGACCGTCGCGTTCGCCGGTGCGTATAACCTTTGCCTGTCCCTTTCACAATGCTTCAACCTCTGTTTTTAGGCTTATGGAAAAGGATAACAAAAAGGCACGCGATGATGCTAAACGAGATTATAACGACACAGTTCGTGTACGTAAATGTTGCCGTGATGTTGTGCCTCCATTGACAGTGTCACTAGTCGCTCGTAATGTTCATTCGAAAGCGCGATCCTAGATACAAGGCACACATTGCAAGTCAAGCGTCGGCTACAAATTCAGGTACATCTACGCCTCGTCATGCTGTTGCCGCGTCCGCCGCCGCCGCGCGCAAAAGAGCAGAGGCTTCAGAGGCATATGTTGAACAAGATTGGCAGCGCGTTAAACCCGAGGATGGCGCGGACGGAGATTGGAATGACGCAGAGGGCGCTGAAGAATGGGAATGCGTGGCATGTGGCAAATCTTTCAGGAGTGAAGCACAATGGAATAGTCACGAACGGAGCAGAAAACATCTAAAAGAGGTTGAAAGGTGCCGTTATCTCGCCTTTCAGCCAGAAATTTTTCCACTCATGCATGCGAACAAGGTTACGACGAGAAATGGAGCAAGAGAACGAGGAACTGAATTTAGAGGAAGAACTGCCCGATCCACCTGAATCGACCCTTGGTGACGAGGAGGCGGATGAGGACGAGACGGGCAATGACGATGCAAACCCACGTTCTGATGTTGTCGACGACCACAATGAGTCCGAGCACGCGACTCGAGTTGCGAGTCCTGAAGAAACAATGGACACGGAAGACGCTCGGACCTCCAGTCGTCGGGACCGAAAGACGAGACGGAAGAAAGACCGGTCCCCCTTGGCATCGGATCTCGTCTCCAGGTCTGAGCCATCTGAAGGGCAACCGCTTTCTACAACGAGTGAGGTAAGGCTCCTCGGCGAATCTGTTCCCCGCGTTGTTGAGTCCAAGATACAGGGCGTTACCCACGACACTCTAGAAGACGGTACCAAATCTACTGATGGACAAAGCGTGGCAGACGTTACCCCGGCGCTTATCTCGAAGAAGGACAAGCGGCGCGCACGCGAGGCGGCTAAAAAGGAAAAACTTGCGGCACCGACAACGAACCTCGTACGTATTTTTATACACCTTCTGGAAATCATGCCGCTCAACTTGGTGCACGTATTCCGCTCTTACTTGTCAATAGATTTGTCACGTATGCAAGGAGGAATTCAGCTCCCGAACCAAACTGTTTACGCACGTTCGGGAAACCGGACATGCCTTGGCTACTCCAGCCGAGGAACCCCAGAGTCAGCGGAAGAAAAAATCGACCCAGGTTGAGGGGAAGGGCGGTAGGAAGGGCAAGTCGTGAAACAACGTGGACGTTCGGCGCAAATGCGGGGTTCAGTGCGCCCTCTGCCTATAGCATAGATGGAATTGTTTCAGCCTCGATTAGATCTGCTAGCATCTGTTTCAAAGGCGTGTGGGCATGTGGGCTCTCCCCTTGGAGCAGAAACAGTTGGCCCGACGCATCCTGGCCGCAACTGTCCGTCGGCATTAATCCCAACTCGGGATGTTTTGACATAACAAACGATTTCAATGATCCAGTACGGGCTGATACAGGGGCCAATGAACGCAATGCACGAGGGAAAGTTCCTACATAAGATTGGTTCCATGGGTCGCAATGCCCGAAGGGATCGTCGCGACGAAGCTCGAAGCCTTGCTCAATTCAACACTTTCAATTTTTCAACATATGATCGTCGTGGACCTCGGTCCCGAGCCGGTTATCAACTGAACTAACATAGGTTTGGATTCGCCGTGCATAGAGTTCAGCGCGTTGTTGACTTTCCCTTCGGTCGACTGGACACCGAGCATATCTCCCAAGCTTGGGTCACTGATCGCCGTAGAGACTCATGATAATATCCGTCGATCACGAGAACCAAGAAATTCGTATTGTTCCGAGAGCCTCAATTTTGTGAGCCAACCCGAGAAGTCTTGGTATATGTGAGATAGCGCCGTAGCTACCTGATGAACGGACTGAATTCAAAGTTCGAAGTTGGGCATAGGAGGTGGCCGCATGCTCCGTTTCCCTGTGACGTAAGTGGTACGTCTAGGCCTTAGAGTCGTCTCCTTCGCAGCGCTCGGGAAGGTTCATGTGGAAGTCGCTTCCACAATCCAAGACTTCCATCAAATCTTGATGGAGAACCAGTCGAAGATTTACAAAGCTGGTTGCACAAAAGATATAAAATTTCGACGCCGTCAGGATAACGTGAAAAACACATGGTCGAACCCGAAGTCCTGTATTGAGAACCAGGAGGAACCCTGACTGGGGCTAGCAGGTAGAGGTGCCATAGCGTCGTTTCGGGAGGGCACACCCAAGATCCCTCTTCGGCGTCGGCCGATTCGAACGACGATAAACAACAAATCTGAGTGGCCCAACTGCTCCTTCGAGGGCGATTTGGGATGCTTTGGGTGCGGTGTTGTGTTACTTCGAGGTATTTTCCATCCAAAAGCTCTAGGGTCAACGCGCCATCTAGTACAAACTCGGCAGAAGTCAGCGAAGGAAGAGACTCCGGACCTAAATTGGGGAAACAAAAAGGGATTAGAAGATCCTACAGCGAGATCGTGAGAGACGAATTGGCCATCGAGGCCGATTGGTGGTCTCGATAGCAAAGAAGAACCCTAAAAGGTCTGTGTTTGCGCTGGATTAAGCCACCAGACAAAGTAGGAATAGTACGATGGGTCCAAAGTTACCTCTGAAGCGTTTCTAAAATGAGGCATGTCGTTCACTGGTATTTGTTCCGGGGTTCCGTTCGGTGCTGCATGATCATGGTTTCATGTTTTCTGATCAAACCTCGAGTAACACATTTCATTTCTGCACACACTTCCGCTTTGTCTGTCCGATGACTTCGGGTGCTCACGGAGCTCGAGATTGACACGAAAAGCCGTATCTGGCAAGTTGAGGGATCATGGAAATCGGGACGTGAAATGCCTCGAAAGCCAAGTCGTTCACCCTGAAAAATGACCCAGAGGTCCTGTTTGGTCCGTTAGTATCTTCTCCATGATCCTGCACAGTTCTGATGCTGGCGACATACGCACGAACCGGAGGCATTTACGTCGTCAGGCGTCGTAAGCGTACTTCTCACCGCCACGCCCTTACACAAAGAGCCTCACGCAATTCGAGGGTATGCATAAGAGCTGAGAGTTGATATCTTACATATACTGTCGTAAATTGTCAGTAGATCAGGCCCGCCTTGATTGAGCATTGGTTAATGCTCAATGCATATCTGAATTTCGAGGGGATCTCACCGTTCCATCGATCTCCCTAAATCAGGGAGTGATTTTACACCTGACTTATCGTCCAAAACGACATGTCTAGATAATAGGACCAAGTTCAAGAGCTGCAGGTATTCCTGCTCTCCAACTCGAGCTCAACACAAAGTTCGGATGAAGGAGTCGGCGTTATCCCGAGTTTATCTCCGTACCTCCTGGCCCGGAGAGCGTCACTGCTATTAGGCCGCCAGAACTCAGGTAGCATGGCAACTTCAGCCCTGAGCTCTTTGCAGTCCAATGCAGCACGTCTCAAAACGCGTCTTCAAGAGACAATATCGGAGTCCACTCGAGATTTGAGCTTTGGCGGGGCTTCAGGCTCATCGTACTTCGATACCACCACAGACGAGAAGCTCGCTTTGACCAAGAAACAACTCGATGGCAACTCGGATAGGGACAAGATTGAAGGCTTGAAACGCCTGATTGCGGTCAGATATTATTCGTTGTAGCCACACCAGCAGTCCTAACATTATGCTCAGATGATCTCTAAGAACGTGCCTGTTTCCTCGTTCTTTCCGTTGGTTGTTAAGAATGTGGCATCGCCCTCTCTGGAAATTCGAAAACTGGTCTACATCTATCTATTACGCCATGCCCAATTGGAGCCGGACTTGGCTCTATTGTCGATCAACACATTCCAGAAAGACCTGGCGGACCCAAATCCTCTCATCCGAGCTATGGCTCTCAGAGTATTGAGTGGCATCGGCACACAGGTCAGCATGGTGAGAGGCGTAGTGGTACTCGGGGTGAAGAAGTGTGCGGGCGATCCCAGTCCATATGTTCGCAAGAGTGCAGCCCTTGCCCTGGTCAAATGCTACGAGTGAGTATTCATGTTCTGTGTTCACCTGTCACCAGTGCATTGATTCATGAAACAGATCCGATATCTCGGCATTCAACTCACTCCTTCCCATCCTTACCACCCTCTTGTCCGATGTCTCCCCTTTATCACTCGGCACGATCGCAGTTGCTTTTCGTACAATGTGTCCGCGGCGCCCGGATCTGCTACATCAGCATTACCGGAGATGGTGTCAGTCGTTGGCAGATGTAGATGAATGGGGGCAGGTGGCCTTGGTCGGCGTCCTGACCAACTATGCGAGAAGTTGTTTGAGGAAGCCGGAGGCGAGTGTTTCAAGGATTTGTTTCAGATCTTCTGGCTGACAACGTCTCGTGCTCAGGAAAATGATCGAGAGATGGATCCAGATCTTTCTCTCTTGTTATCTAGTATATCTCCTCTGTTTTATTCGAGGAATCCAGCCGTGAATATTATCGACTTGAAGAGAAGCCCAGAAACTGATTGCTCAGCCAGACAATTCTTGCCGCCGTCCGAAGCTATCATTCCCTGACGCTGCCTTCGTCGCATTCAATATTGGTCGAACCCCTGTTGACTGTCCTGCACGCCGGAACTCAAGCAACGTCCGCTGTATTGAGCTACATACGCATTCTATCTCACGAGAATCCGGTATGAGTGCTGTCTCGTTCCACCACAAAGCTTAAATTTGACTATGGCTAGGGTTTGTGGTCGAGTCGATGGAAATCCTTCGTAGCCAGGTCGACCGATTCTCCATCAATAAAGCGGAACAAAGTTGGCATTTTATTAAGACTAACGACTCCCGAAAATGTCACGACGATAATACATGAACTCTCGGTGAGCGCGCTTGTCGTTCTCTCAGTCTTGGCTAATAAACATGAGAATTCTAGGATTATTTGGAAGATACAGACGAGGAACTGATTAAGGCTGCGGTGCACACTATTGGGCAATGTGCCTTGAAAGTTCCAGAGGCTATGGACGCCTGCGTGTCTGCCCTACTAAACTTCTTACACTCCGATAATCGTGCGTTTCACGAAATCTTGGTTAAGACGTTTGCTGATCACATGTCCTAGAGGTCACCACAGCGGCCGCTATTCAAGTCCTAAAATCTTTGATTCAAATTCGCATCTCGAGTGACGTCGCCAAGGGCCAGTCATTAGAAATTATAGCTGACTTGGCTCGACGATACGAAAAGTTCACCCACTCTGCTTCTCGTTCCTGTATCCTATGGCTAGCCGGACAGTACGGATGCGAAGGCGGCGATTTGGCAGTGTGGGCACCTGATCTGCTCAGGAAGAGTGTGAAGGCGTTCCCAAATGAGGTACCCGATTGCTTGTGTTGTACTTCGCAATTTTCTAAGATCTTATCCGCAGAAAACGCCTGTCAAGCTACAAACCCTCAACTTGGCTTCAAAGCTCTTGATCAATGCTTGCATAATCAACTCAGTTTACCAGCCGGCGCTGCTTGTTCTTTCTAGATATGCACTGTCACTCGCCCGATACGATCGTTCTGTAGATGTACGAGATCGTGCGCGAATGCTGTCTGCTCTCCTTTCAGGTGCAATTCCTGAAATGAAAGCGGCATCGCATATACAGGAGCGTCAATCATGGGACGAGGAAGTGATCGATGAAAAGGATGTTGGAGGGGTCGTCTTGCGAAAGGAGCAGGTGCGGGTTGTTCTTATGAACGGCAAACGTCCAGATCTCAACGCAGAGGACGATGATACATGTATGCTTTGTTTCGATTATGGGAGCATGTCAAACTCATCGACTTATAGTAGCACGATTTGGATTTGGATCTTTATCCAGTGTTCTGGGGAAAGAGATGGGTGGAAGTGATGTTGTCCCTGAGTGGTGTGACGAGCCAACTGATGCATCATTACGAGAAGTTCCTGTAAGCAAGTTTTCGGCACGGCGACTAAATGTCTAATATGTCGTCTAGGACACTGCACCCAAAGCGCAGATCCGGTCTCATTTCCTTTCGCCCTCTCCCAGTGCCATACGATCTTCCAATGTTCCTTCACCCGTAGTGCTGACGCCGACTGGGGGCCCATCACCTGTCGGGTCAGTTCATGATCGAAGCGCTGCATGGCGCGACTTGGATAAATTTTATGAGGACAGTGACGAGGAGGAGGAGGAAGATGATGACGAAGACGAAGAAGAAGAAGAAAGTGAAGACGAGGAAGATGCCGGAGCGATAAGACCGAAGGGAGCCCAAGTGCACAAAGTTGAAGATCACGAGGAGGAGGAGGAGCAAGAAGAAGAAAGCGGTTCTGAGGACGAGGAAGAGGAGAGTGCCGAGGAGAGCAATGCCGACGACTCCTCACACGAAAACGGAGAGTCTAGCACGTTAGCTCGAAGGAGCCCAGATGGAAGTGTGACGGATAATGTGTGGGACAGTCGACATCAATGACATTAACGATTAGATATACATTCATTTTACGAGTGCTCAGCACTGAAATACTAGAATTGCGCGAAGTCCCGGGATAACAGAAGGCGCCCTTTTTGCTTATCTTTCTTCCCCTTCGGGGATCCTGTAATACAAAGGCTGGATATCGTCAGAGTAAAGTGATGTGCGACTCCCTCGTGTTCACTTACTGTTCCAAAGACATGGTAGAAGTGCCCGCGAATGCCACCCGAGGTTTCACTACCATAATATGAATCGTTAAACCACTGAGACCCATGTCAGTTCCCCAGACAAGAAACAAGCGTGGCTCTCTTACAAATGTTTGTGGTAGCTGTTCTTTCCAAGATCGAAGGTATCGTGCGTTCCAAGAGTCATCTTTGACCTGGTGTCCGTGTCTAGGTAGTGCAAACTTTCCAATTTGTAGTTCAGTATCTGTAATCGTACTGCGCGACACTCTTCCGTATCCCGTACGATAAAGGCCTAGGGAGGATGAGATGGGCTTTTGTCGAGCCCCCGATATCGGCTTACCTCTGTATAGAATATATTCACACCTGATAAAAATTAGACGTTGTATCTCGGAGTGTTAACATTTAAGTTACCAGCGATCCCAGTCCATGTCATCAATATCGTGCATCTTGCCTTCAACAGTCAGAATTTCATACGGCGCAGCTGCAAGCATTGCAACTTGAGTTGGTAATAGAGCGGATGGAGACAAAAATTCTTACGTC
Source organism: Sistotremastrum niveocremeum HHB9708 (assembly GCA_001630475.1). Lineage (NCBI taxonomy): Eukaryota > Fungi > Basidiomycota > Agaricomycetes > Sistotremastrales > Sistotremastraceae > Sertulicium > Sertulicium niveocremeum. The sequence continues at coordinate 77,081 of KV419410.1, read as the reverse complement.
GGCTTGCTCCAGGCTTGGTAACAACATATCCTAAGAATATAGCAGGTTCAGGGAAAGTATCGGCCATGATTCTAGCAAGCTCTGTGCTTTGGAGCTCCCGGTCCAACGGGTCTTCCTCTGATTTACGTGAATTATTAGTGCGATGAAGAGGGTAGAAAGAAAGAAACTCTGCATTACCTTGTCCATTATGAGCAACGACAACGGTCACGTTTGTGCCCCACACGTCCAGGGTCGCTGAAATTGCAGGAGCCAATTCTCCGCCAGGAGAAGGCAAAAGATGATGCGTAGAGCGTAATATAGGGAATTTGCTCAGAAGTACAGCTCCCCATGTATGAGAGTTTGGGCCGGGTCCGACATCAACATACTATAAAGATGAATGAGCGTAACCTCGTTATAATGATCTTGACGCTTACGTATCCTAACTCCTCTGTGATAACCCGTGATCTAGGCCAGGGTGTCAACGATTCAGCAACTTGAAGTATGCGTCGCCTTACAGATCTCGGTGTCCAAACACGATTCTCTGTAAACGACGATTCTTAGTACTGAACGAAATGTCACGCAACGAATCATACATTTAGATCGGTCTCTAGTAGACCAACGACATCAAGTTCCATGTCCCTAAGAGATTTAAGCCGAATGCATGGCTACGCATGAAGAGAAATATACTTGATCAAATCTCGCATGCGGCGCTGACTATCACGGCCTTCCAGATCGATGCCGAAATGTACGGTCCAGATGCCCGCAGTGATCAAACGCTCCTGAACTCTGTGGGGCTTTGGAGGATCGATGGGTAGACGATACAAAGAAAATAGCACGGCAGCTCCAGTTAAGGCTAGTACTGTAGCTCGCGCGGCGCGTTTGAAGAAGGAGCGAGGACTTGTGAAACCCATGGACAAGGCCCTTGAATCGTTGAAAGATAGTCCTAGAATCACAAACAATATCTCCGCGGTCAGAACCCTTGTACTTTGGATCAACAGACGTTTTCAGGACGAATGTGAAAGACTAACAAGTCGGTGCGTTCTCTGAGATAGACTCCGCCCGGAACGAAGGCGTATGCCACAGTCCATACGTCTGCCAGAGCGAATAGAACATAGACTAGCCACGAGAGCCCGAAGACACTTCCTGGCCCCAAGTTTGACGTGACTTGGATAGCGTCAGACAGGACGGACGGAGCTACCGAGGATAGAAAGACTGCATATCCTAGTCCGCCAAAATAACCAGGCCAATCCTTTCGAGAATACATGACGAAGCAAGAAGAAGCGCCAAAGGATAACCAGATGGGATGCTTTGCGAATTGAGGATAGCCATCAATGAGAGACAGGAGAAGACCTGTCGCGATAGCCAAAATGGTCAGGGCATCATGGGTGCCATGAACGGGGCCCTTCGCTGGATAACCTGTCCAGGACCACGCGACGAGAGTGCCAGAATCTGCCAGAAGAGAGTGCAAAGCGAATAGCAGAGATCCCAGGGACAGTGCCGAAAGAATACTGGATTTGGTTTCTACATTCTTTACCGAAGTCTCTTGTGATCGTATCTCAGAGACATCTCCTCTTGTGGCATACTCGAAGACTGCCAGTGCAGCTAGGATGAGACCGATGATATTCCATCCTCCTGATGAGTTAGTAAGACTGGGCCATACTAAGCAAAGTCAGCGCCATATCCAGCAAAAGATGGTGCTGAAATACTTGGATTATTTGAATGGTTGAGTAGTTTGGCAATGGAGGTCGCTAATAACCCAAGGATTAGGACTAATGTATGTTAGCCGGACGAGATCTGAAAGCCGAACATGATCGCTTACTTATTCCCTCTTGATAAGCTCTGTCTGGTTTACTCCACAATAATGCTTGGTTCATTGTGGCGACGATGTTAGCGAAGGCCACCATGAGTAGTCGAATTAAGGGACTATTCGTTGCGTATGCGAGGAGCCCGCTGAGCCAAAGTAGGTAAAGACACACTCGTCCATTATGTGTCTCCAGAGGCCGTCGAAGAGGAGGGAAAAGAAGGAATACCGGAGACAATGAGGAAAGGATGGCTATTTCGGAACCAGCTAGCCCTGATAGTATATGTATCAGGATATGGATGATAGGGATGACCTGGCCAGCTTACCGAGCTCCCATACAGAAAAATAAAACAAAGTGGGGGCCAAGGATGTCAAGAGCGACCACCATATATATGCTACGGAATAAACATGTAAGTGCTCACACAAAATGAAAACACAAAGTAGCCCCTTACAAAGATAAAGATCCGCAAGAAAAGAAATCGATGGGCGCAGGAAATGAACTTCGGGCACCAGGGCACTCCACTTGTTCTTGCTCGATTCTTCGAGTTTAGATTTCACTGGGGCCGCCAATGGCGACGCGGCTATCTTTGGGGGCAAGTAGCTTGGCGGATCATTTGCACTATCAGACATGAAAATGAGGTTTATCATAAGAATTTATTGTGAATCGGCAACGAGGTGTCATACAGTGAGGCCGTGGGAGTAGATGGTCCTGCTGGTATACCAATGGAAATCTGTGCAAGGCCGGTTTCTTCAGCATTGCCATTGTCCTGGAGCGAGAGGATGATCCTACCTCGAACTCAGCAAAATCCAGTTCCAGGATAGAATCAAATGCGATGTCAGCAAAAATGAGAAACCATTCGAAAAAGCTGTAATATGTGTATGCTGATACAAATGTGAACTTTTCAGTGACGGTCACCCAGCCTAAGATAGGACGCGAACCTCCTGGGATGCGATGAACCTTGTGCCTGATAAATAACGCGACCAAGGGCACCAATGCGACGAAAAAGCTGGAATGAGCCAAATGGTTATGATTTTTTCGGACCCTAGTCGAGAACTATGATACCTGGAAGCAACCAGCCTTCTGTCGCAAGCGTAAGATGAGGATGTCTTGAGAATGAATTGATATTACCTATATTTACGCGACTTGACAAATTTGAAAGGGGTGCAATACACGCTTCCCACCATCCAAGGAATGTTCAGTACAATGTACAAGATCATAAGAACGTCGTGCGCGTGGTGATCATCTGAAGAACTGAGCAAGGACGGATCAGACGCGTCAATTGCGGTGAATGGTGAAGGTCCGCACGTAATATACACCCAGCCTCCACAAGAAAGCGTCCTTGCCAAGCCAGCGATAAATACCCACGTCGGGAGGTCAGACGAAGGGGATCGTGTGAGAAGATACCAGCAGCCGACCAAAGCAAACCTTGGCCCTAGAAGTTGGCTCGAATAAGGTGCAGCGAAGACGCATTTACTGATACCGACCAGACGTCAAGGCAATGAGAATTTGGAAGATGCTGCGCTCGGGATACCAGTCTCCAATCCTGGCCGTGTGTGAGAAATAATGGGAGCGTTTCTCTAGCTTCAACGCAAGACATACGTCGCCGAAACAGATGGCCACCATTCATCAGGATATCCCGCAACATCATTCTTGACTATTTTCTTGTAGTGCAACAGGATCCCGAGAAACAGAGCTGAACCAAAGGCTGAGAACGCGCATATCGTATGGATCCTGGCGACATAGGTCGCAGGGAATCTCAAGGCGGACACCATTCAAGATGAAACTGTTGGTCGCCAGTTGGATCAGGAGACGCGTTTGCCTGGTCTCAGTGAGTGAGAATGAACGTGCAGACCGTCTTAGCGCTCCGTCATACGCCGGCATGTTGAACATTGTTTCGGCTACTTCGACGATCCCGCGTCATAAAAGCAGACACATCATGAATATATACGGACAAATCTGCCCTCTTAAGATCTTTTCATAACTATGACACAGTATAACGCAGGGGAAATAAGACCGAGATACATTCAATCGGGATACTGTACAAATGTGAACAATGAGTGTCCCGCAGCATAATTTCAGAGCGCCATTAAAAGAATTAAACAAGACTGCAACAGACAGGGCCTTGCGAGAAGACGAAAATACTTAAGTTAAGACATGGAGGATCCGTTCGGACCCCTTGACATGAGAGCACTTAAGCCCTTTTGCTCGATCTAATTTTCCAAGGTATGTTAGCTTGGGTCCGAACGTTGGCCGAAGGAAAGTACACATACCATTGATACCCAATGATTCATCTGCTGAGGATTCGACCCTTCATCACGCTCTTCCTGCAAATAGGCTTCATTGCTGGGGTCGCAACCGATGCTGCCTATGTTATGATGCACAGGCATAAGATAACCAAGCCCTGGCATCTGACTATGCTCAGTCTTTTCAGGGATGAACGTAGCGTCGGGGTAGAACCATTGTGGAGAGAGATCGGGGAACTGTTGGTTGTGTTGTGGAGAGGTACCCGAGGGACCTGGTCGGTGGTTAATTGGGACATAGTGGGGTTCGCGACTGAAAACAGTGGGAGTGGTGGGATTGCTGGAACTGGCCGGCTGAGGGGCATTTCCAGGGACGGGCGAATGAGGATTGGATTCCGACTCCCATTCGGGTTCTGATATCAGGATAGAAGGGTTTATTGGTCGTGCTTGGTTTAGTGTCACCTCAAACACCTTCTCAGCAAGTTTTGCGATGAGGGGGTGTTCTCCGTTCAAATCCTTCCGCTCCCAACGCCATCGAAGACGAGGGAGCATATCCAGCGCCATCCATACATCTTCCAGCGCGGTCTGGCGATCCAAGCAATTGATTTTAGACATGTGACCGTAGAGAATAACCATAGCAGCGATATGGATAGGAATGGGCGAGACGAAGAAGGCAATGTCGGGGAACTTGATGAGTTGATTGTGAGTAATTATAATATTGTGCGCGGCCACGATTGCTACAGCATAGGTCAGACAAGGCGGGTACACACGAATCCAGGGAAACATACCATCCACCAGAGCGCTATATCGTTGGGCATAAGTTAGTTCCTTCGCACTGAACAGCACGCGCAATAAAAGGATCCTGGCGATCCAATACTTGAGCATGGTAATTCCGTTATCCTCATCCAGTTCCGCGACAAGTTTAATCTTCTTCTCCAAAGGCCAATTCTGCGTGCCACCGAAGAACGGTCCGTAGTTCTCTGGCAACTGGCGTCTGAATTCCACCATGCTCTTGATGATCCTTCTTGCATGACGCATGATAGTATCTGGGTTGAGCTTTGTGGGACCATACAAGGAGTTGATGATATCGGCCTGGATATCGACAATAGGAGCAGAATACGCAAAGTGGTCAGAGAAGATGCTGGCATTCTTCTTTCGCTGAGGTCTCGGCGTATTGGAATCCGACGGCGAAATGGCGAGAGGTCGACCCAAGAGAATAGATGTACCGCGATCGTGAATCATGACAATGCCCCACAAACGTATGCGTAAAGCACACTCTGCTTCGTCGAATGTTTGACCTTGAGCGGTAGGATCATGATGCAAGCCAAGTTCAACTGAAAGCCGTACGAGATGGCCAACCAAACGCCAAAGAGATCGACCCTGACGCTATGACAGAAGTTCAGATCTCGCTCGCAGTGCGTACGAGGAAACGCTCACCTCGGTGTAGAGATACCAATGCAGGAGGATTAGCGCTTGCAAACTAGATACCGTGATCCTAAGGTCTGCCTTGACAACGAGAGACAAGTCGAAGAACTCGGTGTGCTCGGGCCAACCCTGAGGCAGAAGCTTTTTTGGAATAGTGCCTGGTCGAACTTCGATCTCGTCGGTGGCGGCGGCGACGTGACTCAGTTCGGACAAGGTGCCCAGAGCAAGTATGATATACAAGCTGCAGATAAATCCTGGCTCATACTGGACTCTAGACTCATAAAGAGCGCTGACATTCTGGACGAAATCATCACGCGTGAAGACAGGCCGGTGCTTATTGAGGCGCTCGAAGTATACTCCGATGATGTGATTCAGCATAGGGCGATCGCGAGGAAGCCAGATATTGATCTCGGGTTTAGGCACTTGTCCTGTTTTCAGAGTGACTTGAATCCAGTTGGCGAAGTTGACCGAGGTGGGATCTGGCATGCCGTTTCTATCGCGTCCTGAGGTAAGAGCACCACTTCCAACTGCGAGATCTTCGCGGTCGTTATGGGTGTTCCCGGGTTCTATAGACAGATGATTAGGGTGACGCAGGAGGGACGAAGTCGGACCACCTTACCTAGTCTCATATCGTCCATAATGGCGGAAGAAACGCCGAAACTCTTTGCCAGAGCTTCTGTTGTTGACATGTCATTCGCTTGGGGGTCTTGTCCCTTGATCTCAACAGATGTTCCCGATGAAGGAGGGCGCTCAGGGTCAGGAGGATGAGCCTCCATATGTTGTTGAAAGGCAGGATGGATATGGGGCATGAAGCCAGGCGGCATGTGCGGGGGATAAGGGGGTCCATTGGGGGGCATCCCATAGGGCCCAAGATGCGGTAATGGGAATGGCAAAGATCCATAACCGGGAGGAGGAGGATAAGGATATCCCTTGGGATCTGACGGAGACATTGGTGGTCCCGCCATAGGACCACCTGCTGTACGTAGTCAGAGCCGCTCAGGTAAGACATTCAGAAAATTACCTACCCGGAGCGAAGCCAAACTGGTGCATCAGATGAGAAGGATCAGCATCGATACCTTCAGCAGCACATATTTCTTCGAGATTATTCAAATCAAAGCCTTCGATACGACGCTTGAGCAGGGCCTCGCACTGTGCCAGCTGGCGCTCTATCTTCTCAGTGTGGCCACGAGGAGTAAGAGTCTGACGATGACGGTCTTCTTGGTGGCAGGGAACGCCTGCAGCAGCACAGGCCGAACATCGTGGGTGTTTAGAGTCGCACTAGGAGCGGGGTCAGCAAGTGTCGGTGGACGAGGAGTTTGCCGCAGAGGCAGGCTCGGACGACACCGACGGGAAAGACCGACATACCTTTATCTTCTTACTCCTGCAGCGCGCACAAGCTTCATGAGACCGTCTCAAACGGCGAGGTTCTGCAGGTCCATGGTGCTCGCCATCACCGGCCTTTTTTCTTTTCCTGGGTTGCGCAGGGGGAACCTGATTCATTTGCTGTTGTTGCATTTGTTCCATCGCAAGGTCGGGATTTATGGGGGGTGGACCATGTCCCATGTCGGCCATGTTCTGGTGCGGAAGGAGGTGAGCCATTGAGGGCGGGGACGAACGGCGCGTTTGGGGAGCGAGGAAAGGGAGCGTCCCTCGTTCGAAGAGGCCTCGTCGTTGTATGAGTTCGTACTCCGCTCTGTTTGCTTCTTGTTTGTCCACTTTCTACATTTATCGTTGCAACCGGCGGCCTCCAATTCTCAGACCAGATCTCGTCTATCAATACACTACTTGCTTCCGTGGCCATCCATCATGCCTCGTCACCGTCGCTCGTGCAGAAAACGCGCTCAAAAAATCCGCCATTTTCAAGATGAATCGGCATTCCCACACGATTGCGCTCTTGCTCTCCTTACATACAACGAACAGTCACGCCTCTTCTCCTGGGAAGGCTGCTTAAGTTTCTTCCAAGGCTTGCTGTTGTTTCTATTGCTGATACAGGGAGAACTCTGCCTCTTGAACGTTGATCCTCACACCCGTCGTTCGTTGCCCACAGGCTCGACTGTCAGAAGAGTCGTCATTCCTTGCTTGGCTCTCTGGGCTTCTCGTTCGGCGCCTGCTGTGCGCTTGTACCTGTCATGTGGCTGCTTGCTATGCTGGCACTAGATCAACCCTCATTCAACTCATCTCGCCTTAGATGAAGCCCCTGATCGACCCTCCTTGAGATATACTATGTCCATCCACTGGGATGCCCGAAGATGTCCCAGTATACTCTCACCTGAAAAGGGGCTCTCACTTTGCCGAAGCAATATATCTCAGACTCGGTTCCAAAGTCCCGTCACTTGAAAGCCCCGAAATGTTAGTCTAGACATATCTGGAACTGTCTTCCTACTCTGGCAGTCTATCGAAAGCGGCACTTTCTTCAGCTGAGAACACCGCCCGTAGCTTCTTTACGTTTTGTCTATTGACTTATGCGATCAGTTTGTAATGAGCAGCGAATAATACAGCGTGAAAAGCCATTTATTCCTTTGAACACTCTGCAGATTTAGCGTGTCTCTATTCTGCTGTGAGTGACTCCAGTGCTCTTGGGTTATCTCTCTCAGTTGCCATGATCGAAGTAATGAGGTATTGAGTGGACCAAAAAGCTTGATCACACCCTCAATAGTCAACACAACGGCGAGTTGAAATTTGAAACATAAGAAAAATCTTAGTTTGGCATAGGCGTAATGAAACATTGCGAGATTGACAAGACAATAGATATGCAGTGCGAGACAAATGGAGAGTGGAAAGGTTGCGTATACGATAGCATAATATGTGCGAGAGAAGGGAATCGAAAAGCAGAAAGGACCAGATGCAATGCTTCGTGTTATGTCATCAACATCTTTTGTTCAACGCCGGGCTGGGTCAGGGTGGTGTAGTTGTTCTTCGCCCAATCAATGGCGAATAGGGATGCCTTCAAGAACTTCTTGCTGGCGTATTTTAGGCATATGCTACATTGAGCGAAGTTCTCGTCAACGAGCTTCTCTAAGAGAAAGATGTGACCGGGGTCAAGCTCTTCAGCGGTGAAGCCCGAGTAGAAGATGAAAGGTGCGTCCTAGACCGGTGTTAGCCGTCGCGTACTTCACATTATGAGCGGAGGTGCTTACCCAGTCGCCACCTAGGATCTTTCGAGCGCTATACATGCCAAGAGCAGCGATCAAGCTGGGTTTGGCGCGGAGGAATCGGTGATCAAGCAATGTACATTCAATCAAGAATTTGGATAATGTTCGTGTCTGTAGGTCGTAGTCGTCGGCTTTGGATATTCTTCTCACCCAGGTATAAGGTGAACAATAGGAGGAAACGCGGAAGTCGAGGGTTTGGAGAACTATCCGTTCTCCTTTCAGGATCTCTTCACGACTGAACGCTTTATCGGAAATCCAGACGAACTCTTCGACGCTGCGAAGGAGTTGAAGTAGGTCATCTCAACAGTGCGATGACAGACTTACGAAGGCGCAATGATCTCTTCATACTTTGCTGCGATGAAGAGTGCAGTCATGCCAACCAGCTGAACCTTCTCGAGCGAGACGGCACGTTTCGACAGGAAGCGGTCCATGATATTGACGGCGATCCAAAGAGTTTCGGGGAGCAAGTGGTACCGCATATGCACCTGGGCTATCCAGTCAACTAACTTGAAGCGCATATTTCTATTGCCCAAGTCAATGCGAATTCTCGAAAAGCAAAGAAACACCTTACACAGTCAACTCTGCTTGGGTATCGAGATAGTCGGGGTTTGGCATGGTTTGCACTTCCAGTTCGCCCATGTATTGCAGAATCTCGTCGGCATACTCTGAGACCATGGTGGTATCCCACATATCAACCTCGTCGTGAAAGGTGCTCTGGATCTCGGCAACGCGCTTCGCACAAGCATCTGCCTGGGCTCTGGGGATCTGAGGCCATGGCCCTAAGTCCATGGCGACCTCTTCGGGTTCTTGGACAATCTCCCTCGGCTGTTGTTGCTTCGTCGGGATAATGTCTTCGACTTCCTCGTAGGCCACCTCGTCATCCTCCAAGATTAAACGTTCGTCTAAGAGGTCCTCGACTTCCCCGGCTTCAGAGGTTGCTGGCGGGTCTACAAGGGCAATATCGTCGTCGGCCTCCAATTCCAAGTCTAGCTGCTCCTCTTCTTCGACCTCCGAAGGCAGCAGAGTTTCTGGGAATCTCATGCTAGAGCGAGTGACCGGGACGCTGAGCGTACTAGAACGATCGCGCGACGATCTGGAAGGCCCACGGGCATTGGCAACAGGAACGCGTTGGGCGCCGGAGTTCTGTAAGGAGAGGGGGCGGGGTTGTTTCAGCTTGGACGGCTCTGGATTTGCTTTGCCTTGACTCAATGCGCTGAGGATGTTCTGCATAGATGGACAATATATCAGACATGTTGTGGGAGTCGGCGTTATACATACCTTGTTGCTGTTGGCTTTGGCAGTGATTTCGCCAAGCGCTGCTCTTGCACCAGCCAATTTGGAGGCAGCAGGTACTCTTTGGGCGCCGCCTAATGAGAACGCCGTCGTAGCTACAGGGGCTCCGACTAGTTTAGTGGTCCGCATGTTCTTGGTCGCTATAACCGCATTTTCATCGTTGACTTTGACTCGTTGCGGGCCCGCGCGAGACCTCTGCATAGTTTGCTAAGGTCCGCACGATTAGATAGAGCCACAGCAGTGACACTGCCACGTACTCGAGTGAGGTTATGTGCCATTGGTCGAGTTCGTTGAAAGGCCTATGTATAACGGTTGGCTATAGCACAAGAAGGATGAAGGAGTGGAAGAAAGCTTCGTGCAACGTCAAGAACGACGTTCAAAGGAATAGGTGATGGCACAGGCTGAGGAGAAGGGGGAAGGCAAAGCCGGGAACAAAGTCAACTGGAGGAACCAAACAAGACCACACGGAGCGCGGGTCTCGTCACACGTGACCGTGATATCATTCTTCTCGTCAACTCCCGGTCACTCCTTGTGACGAACTCATGCCCCACCTGGACCCACACGGCGGATTTTTTTCGTTCTGGACCATTTTTTGAACATTGGCATGCGAAGTGGCGATAACGTGAATTTTCGATGTATATCTAAATTCGAAATCCAGGAACATGCTATCGTCAGGAACGCCTTCAAAGCCTAAGTTTCAATTGATAAATTTACTTTTCTGTCAAGTCATGTTCGTTCCAGTCCTACTATCAATCAAAGCGCAGGTAATTTATCTTGTATGCTATAATGAAAACCAGAATGCCAGTTGACGGCGTTTTACAAAGACTACATTTACAAACAACACGCGCAGCGCAATACGAAACTGAGAATTTTGAAGAAGAAATCTCGAATCAACCTGTAAAGCCCGAAATCAACAGAGGCCATGACTTTCTTCTCGACTCGAACACTCGCTATACATTTTCGCCGATTCATGGATCTAGCAGTAATCCCCATTGTCTAAGAAGGGTGGGATTCCGGCTGGTTTACCATCACCGTAAGCGGTCCGTACACTCTTGGTATCATCGTCGTTGCTTTCAGAAGTAGGTAAATTGACAGTACGAGCAGGGGTCTTGTTTTCCGGAGAGAGCGTCTGTAATCGCATGGCGTATTTGGCCTCTTCTTCCAGAATGGGCGGGGAAGAGATTGTCTCCTTGACTGTCGTAATCTGAACGCCGGACTGTTGGTTGAAACGCTGCATGAACGAGTTAGGACGTATTCGAATGATAGATTCATAGAACCTACATCCCGACCATGCCAAGTGTTGCCGAAATTCGCCGAGTTCGTAGTATTGTCGTACGCCCGGGAGCGCGTCCTCTGATTCAAAGTCGCGACGAACATGTTTGCGTAGAGCTTCCCGAGTGTGACGTTGAAAGCGAAGTGGATGAGATTATCCATTGTTGTGAACTGTGAAGACGCAACGTGAGATTGACTTCCTGGAATGGTAGAAAATAGAACGAGACTCACGCATACAGTATCCACGATGGCGATAGCACTATCAAACGTAAGCCGTTTAGATATCCCAACAGCATGGCGAAGCTCGCCTGGTCAAGAGACCCGTATTCAAGGTCCACACAATAAGTCTGGTCAAGATGCCGTCGGTGCTGTCCCCTTTTATCAGATCCTGCAGGATTGAGAAAGACTATTTCACATACGTTCGGAAGCCCGTGCGACTATTCCAGAGCGTGTAGCACAGTGATCCCGCCACTAACACATCACAAGCGGCAGAAGACCCGAGCCAAAGACCAACCAGCCACTGATTGCAAACGATAAGTTCGAAGCGCCATGAAAATACGGGCCAGGTACTAACACGATACTTGATAAACTTAGCGAAGTCTACCAGGAGGAATCTATGACACCTCAGCTGAGGACAGCAAAACAGCGGAGATAAGAAATGCTCACGTTTCTGCGCTGCAGGCTGTCGGACTCTGTGAGTGAGGGCAGCGGACATATGAGCCCTGAATACATACCAAGACCGGTTCCTGGAGATAATGAATGAGTTATTGGTGCGCATACAGACACGATACAGTGGACGTACCTAAACAGAGGAGCGACAGGAGGAAGATGAACGCCGCCAAGACGGGGGCTTTGGTAACTGTCAAGGCGTTAATCCTGGGAACAATTCGAGAGATATGAGAGTACGAACAAATCCAAGCTCGCCATACGAAGTACATCTGGATAATGAATGCAATAACCGACTGGTTTTCTCCTCGTTAGTGCGGCTGATAAAACAGGAAAAGATGGCTTACGGTGAGCAGTACGGCAACATCGAATGTCCAGTGGGCAACGCCGAGTGCTTCCAAGTTGCCGAAATTTCTGATGACCAAAGGATTACGATGGCATAACATCGAAAGAAGATAAAAATACGAACGTGATGACATAGTGATATTGCATGCGACAGATCACAACGAAGTGGATAAAGTCGAGGACCCAGACGGCGAATACAAGATACTTGAGATAGACCCGATCATTCTTGAAGGTCGTAAAATAGACGTAGCTAAAGAGAAGGTCGGTTGCGCGAGCTGGGACAAAGTAAAAAAAAAGGGGCTAACCACTGCAGCGTCAAGACACCTTCAAGACTAGAGGGAGCACGTTAGCGCTATTTTCTATCTGGACCAGACAATGACTTGCAATGCGGCGACAATGATGCCCACGAGCAGGGCACCAAAGGTGTTGTCGAGCTTGGGTATGACTGGAGCGGCGGCGTCCATAGGAGTAGGGAGTAGAGAGGGGGGGGGCAAAAGTAGGGGCGACGTGACTACGGAGTTGAAAAAAGACATGCTTATATGTGGAGTGCATATATGGATGTGAAAGGTGCAAATATGCATTTGCTTGACATCGAGTTCAAGTCGTGGGAATATGCGGGAGAAAGAAGCACTCGTCAAAGGGCGGTCGGAGTACGAATATGCGGATCCATTTTCGCGAAGACCGCACGATAGCCGATCAAAGCCCCAGCGATCGCGTCCTTTGACCCTGAGCATGTTGACTGTCTCGATTTGGAGAGTGCATTTCTGCCTGTGCCGGCCTGTCAAAAGCGTGACAGCGCTGATCATGAATACAAATACGACATCCGCTCTTCTCGGAAACCCACTCTTTCTTGATTTACTACCACCACGACATGGGCTCAGATTCTACCCTCGTAAACGTTTCCACTGTCTCTCACAGGCAATTCGATTATGTCATCGTAGGAGGAGGTAGCTGCTCATCATCTCGTCCAACGTCGTGCTTATGACCTTTAGGCACTGCCGGATGCGTCCTTGCCAACAGACTGTCCGAGGACCCCTCAATTTCTGTCCTGCTCGTCGAAGCGGGCAAAAGGTACTTTCATTTCCAACTTTCAACACACCATCTGACTCGTCCTCAGCCACAAAGACGAACTGTTCTCCAAGATACCTTTGACGTTCGGCAAACTCTTCAAGTGACCCCTATTTCTTTCTGCCGTATCGTGTTGCTAATAAGACGTGTTAGAGGTCAACACGACTGGAACTATGAGACTACTCCTCAGGCAGCTCTCGACGGACGCAAGCTCTTCTGGCCTCGCGGGAAGATGTTGGGAGGCTGCTCTTCCATTAACGCCATGATGTACCACCACGCCGCTCCCCAAGATTTCGATCAATGGGCTACCGACGCTCCCGGTTGGTCGTACGCCACTATGCGTCCGTACTTTCGAAAATCGGAAAAGTACACGTCGAACGCTCTTCATGCTGACATCAACCCCTCGCACAGAGGTACCGACGGCCTGTGGCATACTGGATACCCTCCGCGACCGGTGAGTCTTCTAAATCGGGTCTATATATGCGCTAATATCTCCTTCAGAAAGTGTGCGACGATGTTCTGGAGTCTTTCAAAGCGGTCGGCGTGCCATACAACCCGTAAGTTTGTTGCTTGGTCCATCAAACTGAGATATAACTCCGTTCCAAGTGACTTCAATACCCCCGCCGGAACACTTGGAGCGAATCACTTCCCTGGCTTTATTGACGCTCGAGGACAAAGTAAGGTTTTTCTTGTGATGAAACGAAACCAGACATTGATTATACTAGGGAGCTCCGCCGCAACTGCATATATTACTCCCTTACTCAAGAAATCTCGAAAGAACCTTCGCATCGTACTTCAAGCAACAACCACTAGACTTCTATTCTCCACGGACAGCGCAAAGGTCATCGGGGTCGAGCTTGCCAATACTCCGAGCGCAGGAAAACCAGCAGGCCCCGAGCGATTCGTAGTTTTCGCTGGGCGAGAGGTTATCGTGTCAGCAGGCGCTATCAACACCCCTCAGATTCTGAAGCTTTCTGGGCTTGGACCCGAGTCAGAACTGAAGAGACATGGAATCCCAGTAATTAGAGATATCCCACAGCTTGGCTATAATTTGATGGACGTACGTGTTTTCTTTGATATTTTTGCCGCTTCTAAGTCGCCTTTCTTAGCACATCATGTCTGGTGCTATACCCTTCCGCGCTGTACCTAAGACATCTCTCGACTACCTCGGCACACCTCTCGGATCTTTGATCCCTCTTGTTCGATGGCTGGCGACTGGAGGTGGCATGTTAGGTGCTCTCGTTGGTGCCGGAGCGGCGTTCGTTCGAAGCGACGACGAATCCCTTCCTTATGGATCAGAAGCTTCTCTCGGTATCGCAACACAAGATGTAGCATCCGGCCCTGGCGCTCCCGACATCGAGATTTTGTGGGCTCCGATGGCCTTTATCGACCACGGATTCCAGCCAGCACCTCCCGGAACCGAGGTCATATCTTTAGTTCGTATTCAACTGTCTTTCCATATTCTGTTCTGACACCGCTCCAGGCACCTACTCTTTTACGACCTGTTAGTCGAGGAAAGGTCACACTCGCGTCCTCGGATCCATTCTCGTCGCCCATTATGGATGCCAAGTAAGTTTCTCCTCGACGTCTACAGTGGTCGTATTCACTGACATTGATGGTGGCAGTTATTTTGCGGAGCCGAACGACATGAACGTCCTCATCAAGGCCGTCCGCTTGTCACTTCGAGTGGCTAGGTCGGACCCTCTCCGTCGTCGCTTGGATTTCAGGCCTCGCAGCCAAGACCCCAACGACGTATTTTGGCTTGGAGACTCTGATCCAGACACCAGTAAGTCCCTGATTTCTTATCGCCGCGCATACATCAATTGATAAAATTTGTAGTCACCGACTCGGAAATACGAGAATGGATCAAGTCACATTGCGAGACTTTGTACCATCCCGTTGGCACGGCACGTATGGGCAGTTCTCCTGAAACGTCCGTCGTGGACCCATCGCTTCGAGTTCATGGATTCGAGAATTTGCGCATCGTGGACGCTAGTGTTTTCCCGCATCAAATCTCTGGTCACCCGACCGCTACTGTCATCGCTATCGCCGAAAGGATGGCCGACGTCATCAAGGCTCAATATTTCGCTAAGGCATGAATTGGTTACGCCGCATTATGAAAATTCGCTCGTTTTTCTTTTTTGGCTTCTGTGTTTGGATAGGAATTGATTGCTGGCTTGCTTCTTTGTATTTTGCTTTACACTTCTTGGACGAACGGACGTGATCATGATCGAGTTCGAGCTTTGTATTACCGGGGTGTTGTAGTCCCGTGTCTTACTGTATTAGAAAATAGAAGGGGACTTAGGGGAAGGTTCACACATGGTCGTTTTTCTTTCAGAGTCTGCATGAAGAAAACGGGTGCCTTAATGGAGCCAGGGACTGCCGACCGCCACGTGCTAAACGAAATGAAATCTGACCCCGCAAGGGCATATGAAAAGCTCTTCGGTTGCCGGACCACACCTGAATTCTCTTCGATTGAAAGGCATCTTACATTATGGTTCACTATGTATCTGCTATCGGTATAGCATAGCGCTGCCCTGCCGCCTGCCCCTTATCGTGACACGAGCGTTCTTCCCCTGATGACAAAAAGTCAGCTTGCATTTCAAGGGCGACATGTTCAATGATACTCACGAAGCAGTTTTACGCTCGGTTACAGCGACCTCCGTCTTTGCCCTATTCAAGACTTTCTGGAATTCCCCGACGCGGTACCTCATCCTAGAATGCATGTATGCCTTTGAGCACTTGATATGGTAGTGAAGATAATCCCTAAACAGTTGGATCAAAGAAATTGTCGAATCGGCCACGGTCGGATTTGCAAAGTGTCGAGGGAACATCACTGATCAAGGTCAGATTGTGAATTTTCATACATCGATTGACAAAGTGTGCATACCGAATGTGACATAGCCAATGTCATCTGACGCCTTCAGGCCTGACACATGTCGGATTTCAAGGGGAGGGTCACGACTGGAGTAAAGGACTTGGGGCGCATTTTGGATGGTAGGTAATCGGCGGGCATCCACGAATTCTTGCAAGAACACCTTGCCGAAGATGCGATCTGTCTCTTCCCTGAAAACAGTGGAGAAGACCACGGTCACTCGGTCATGCGAGGCTTGGACATATATGGCTTCTTCGTCGCGATAGTGGATTTCCATGAACTCTCCTTGTGGCGCCGGCGATCCATCCGTTGGTAAGGGTGTGGCCTCCAGGGTTTTTTGAGTGGAAAAGGCGCGCTCGAATGGGGCCGCGAGAGCGTTTCGCTTCAGAAGGGCAATTGACCGTATGAAAGCATCCCGTTGCTCTACAGACTAAGATTAGTGACGGATGGGAGATTGAGCCGGACGCATTTTCGCACCTCCTTCAGGTGGCACATTCTCAACATCAATCTCCAAAGTCACATTATACTCGGGCTCAACCTGTGACGAGACCAGCTGCCCATACTCCCGCTGCAGGACTTCGGTTGCTCCATATCGCGCGAGTTCATTCCAACAACGGATGTGCATCGAGAGCAACAACTGGGTCTTTCGTTCCGGAGTTGATAGATGAAAGCGGACGCCATCGTAGTCAACAAACTGCACGTCGATGACCGAAGGTCTAGCAAATCCAAGCGATCAGTGATTGGTGAATTGGCTAGAAACCGTTGAGCGTACTTGAGAAACTTCTCGGCCAAGGTGCTCTCAATGATAACGTTATGGGACTAGAAATATCACATCAGCACTCAGCTTCGCCAAAAGGCATCCCAAGATATAGACTGACTTCAAGCAAGATCATAGTCGGTGAAGCGTGCCCTTGCCCTTGCAACTGCGACGCACTGCGATCGTATTACGTAAGACCCACCTTCCCCGCCGTCATGAGCTTCTTGAGAAATCGCAATGTTCAATGCCTACGCCTTGCATCCAAGCGATACCTGAATACTCAACCCTCTTATTATGGTCATATCCCTTTGAACTGGTTCGAAAACGCGTTTCTCGCTGTTGGGTCCGCGGTCATGTCATTAGCGGATCCGCGCCGTGGTGGTTGAGTTCAACCAAATATTCAAAATATATTGTTTTACAATGAACCCGTGTTTAGATATGGTTGCCGCTCTTGGTGAGACCACAGCGGGCCCTGCTCTTCCAAAACTGCGCGAAAAGATGCTCGCAAGCGCAGAAGGAAGACAAGTGTTGAAAGCTCGCCCTCGAGTCAATTCGAAGACCGTCGATATGGTAGCACTTTCGAAACTCCCTGCAGGAACATTCGGTCAAAGTTATTTTAATTGGCTGGAACGCTGTGGCGTAACTCCCGATACTCGAGAGCCCGTACGTCTCTTTGTATGACCTCAGGCGAGCGCTAACCTCTGAAAAAGGTGCGATATATTGATGACCCTGAACTTGCATATATCATGCAACGATATCGAGAGTGCCACGACTTCTATCACTGCATCTGTTCACTGCCAGTGAACGTCGAGTCTGAACTTGCTCTCAAATATTTCGAATTTGCCAACTTTGGTCTGCCAGTTGCGGCCATCTCTGCTATTTTTGGGCCATTGCGGCTTGATTCGGCGAAGAGATCACGTCTCTTCAGAGAATATGTTCCTTGGGCACTGAAAACAGGTGGAAATGCGGAACCACTCATCAATGTATTCTGGGAACGTCGGTGGGAGCAGAACGTAGAGGAACTGAAGAAAGAGCTGAGGATCGAAGACCCTCCCCCTGCTCGTTGGGGAAAGCCTCTTTCAGAAGCAGCCCGGGAGAAGAGACGGCGAGAACTACTGCAGCAGGCAAGCACTGGTACTGAGACTCCATAGCATGACTGGATCCTCTCGCGGTGATGTTTTTGGGATATCAGCAAATATCTAGCAGCGGTTGTACAGAGTCAGACAATAGAATTCCAGCCACGTACCTAGACTGTCATAATCCATGGAATGATTTGCGATGTTGCCGTCGAACAGGGCCGACCACAGATTCAAGTTCGTCACTGAGTTACTAGTAAACAAAAGCAGGCATGCCCTTTTCTTACGACTGCGGTACTAGTGATAGCGTCTGAACGTGAGACTTTTCATCGACATTGGGTTCGTCGTCAAGTGCACGTTCGGGACCAACGTGCTGTGACTGCTGTCGTGCAAAGGGAAGCTATGTTATACACCACAGTCACATGTGCTGTTCAGAATTATTGCCGCCATGCCAAATGGATCTAACAAACGGTACATGGACCCCAGAAGACGTACGAATGCACGGCAATCACGTTGATGAAATTGCAGACACTCAGGCGATGGGAAAATACTGTGGCTGGACTCAGTTGACAGTTGGGCGGACCCCACGGCGAGGGCCCGGAGTCTAACAAGATGATGCCCGGTTTAGGCTTCCACGTTTAAAAGGGCCTTTCTGCAGACAAAGAGCATCGACTCAAGTTATTGAGGAGTGGCGTCAAATGGTGCAATACGGAACCAGCGTCTAGCAGACGAAAACAAACCGTTTCGAAAGAGGTGAGACTGACCAGGATGTGAGAATTCAGTAACCTGAAAGGAGATTGCCAATGAATGGCAACGTACTGAATGGTGTGAGCAATGGCTGGTCCCGTGCATAACCATTGTTTGCCACTGTTTCGGGAACACGCTCAGTTCCCCGAAGGAACAGGAGCAGAATGATTCCGGTTAGCCAGGGAGAACGTGGGTGGAGGTTCTTACGTCTGAATCGGCTAAAACTTAAATTCGCCGCTAATTGGAGACCTTGAGAATGGACACCGTTTGGGCTCGGACTTACTCGTCTGAAATTTGCTTTGGAGCTGACTCGAACTCGGTGCCAAGAGAGTGAGAGACCGTCGAAACATAGATGTTCCGGGCCAAAAAACGCTGTTTTATTTCTTAGAGCTGATGGAATGAATATATTTTTGCTTACTGAGTGTTCCTGGTTACGTGAAGACATAAGGAGTCATGGCCATGGAAGAGGAAGGGTCAAGAGAATAACGGCACCGGGTAGACCCGACGCGGTAACGGATCTCGTTTGTTTGGCTGTGTTGATCCACCCGTCTTATGATCATTTCCCGTGGAGGCAGCATATATAAATCTTCTTAAGATGTTCTGCGCCAGTGACTCTTGGTTCAAGACCACTTCACCCAATGTCCTCATCTTTCAGCGTTGTTGCCTCTTACCCACCTGAACTTCTCTACGCTATCTGCTCTTCCGTATATTCATCTGCTCTTCCCGCTCCAAGGTCGTCGCTCGACCCCCTCTTCGTTGCCGATTATGGCGCGCCAACCGCCCTACCTTCGTCTCTCCCTTCAGGCAATTGGCCCGAGCCTTTAGCCAGGCAAACTCTCGCGTCTCTCTGTCTTGTCAACAAGGCATTCTATGAAGCAGCCAAACCGTGGCTTTGGAAGCGGGTTGAGATCCGGCTTCCTCGAAGCTGGCTCGCGTTCTTGGAGATGGTAGTTGAACAGGATGCGAGTGATGATGATGAGGCGAAGGTCACTGAGAAAGTCAGCGCAACGATCTCCCAAGCTACGTCCCAAGTCCTTGCGACATCGTCGTCTCTTCAGGACGAAGAGACCGTGAAGCGACTGAACGAATCCGTGATCGCCTCTCTCTCGTCTGCTCCCCCAAGCAGCGCTATCCCTCCCGAGCTACTCTCCCCTCCAGCTTCCCGTGATCCTTCCCCAGCCCGGCTAAGAGCCAGGGCCAAAAGTCCCGGCCGTTGGCGGCTAATGAGGGCTATTGGCAATGCACTTCAAGATGCCATGACAAGCAATTCTCCTGGCGTTTATGGTAAGGTTTCTTTCCGAGATCGCCCGGAACCGTTTAGTGACCGGTTTCTAGTTCCGACCCCGATAGACCCACGCCCCGGACGGCACATCGAACATTTAGATTTCAATCATTTCAGAACTATTGGAATGCGTCGTTCCGGCGTGGAGGGCGCGTCCAGCCGTTTCGTTACCAGCGAGCGCCTAGAACAGGTTTTGAAAGTGAGTTCTTGGTTCGACTTCTCTGTCATCTGTTATTAAAGGCGCGCAGGAAATGCCGAAATTGCTTGCATTCGGTGCGACTGAGTACATGGATGGGGCATTGACCCTTCCTGTTCTCACGGATCTTCTATTCCGAGGGAAGCATGTTCAACGTCTCGGTCGCACGCGATCTGGGTTGCCAGGCCCAGTGAGCTCAGAGATCAGCGAGGACGACTGGGAAAGGCGACAGGAGTGTTTAGCTCTACAAGCCCTCGATTTCTGTGGTTGTGTCAGTGCCGTGTTTGTGGATGCTTTGAGTCACTTTGTCGAATCATATCTGGGTGGCGACATCGAAGCTCAGGAAGATCGACGCGGTCGTCGACATAACCCCACAGACACGGTCAGCTTTCCGGAAGTCCGCCGACTCGGTCTACGAGGCACGACTTCGCTCCCTGCCACGCTGATTACACCATTTGTCCTCGCATTCCCTCATTTGACACACTTGGATCTGAGTGGCACACGATGTGGCCCCGAACTGCTCTTCGCTTTGGGTAATTCTTCGACACTCAATTTGAAGTCGTTGGCACTCTCACGAATCCCTTCGTTGACCGGTGCTTCGGTTGAGTCATTGCTCGTATATGGGCGAGCCACAGCTCAATTGACCGAGCTGTCGCTGTACGGCGATATGACCTTCCCTTCTCCTCTCTCGGAAGCAGAGTTGCGGAATGTCGTGGTGTCGGCACCTTGTTTCCGATCAGGGAAATTAGAATACCTCGATATCTCCTCTGCTCCCCTGACTGCTGAGATATTAAAGGTGTTCCCAGCCCAGCCAGCACTGAGATCTCTCGGGTTGTCGCACATCCCTGATCTTGCACTGGCGGATGTGTCGACATTTGTCCTCAAAAATGCACCTGGCCTCGAGGTGCTGACTCTCGTATCTACCTCACAGGATCTTACGGGTAATGGACTGGCGCGACGCATCCCCCTCTTCCTCCACCAACATATAATAACCCCTCTGTGCACACCGCCATTCCAGTTCTCACTGACTGGGACCGAGCCGCCTATGCTGCCGCCGACTCGATTGCGGGTTGTGGAATTGAGTTTACCAGCCCTGACTGCGCTGGGTAATGGGAGCGGTTCCTGGCGCGTCATCAGGTCCAAAGGAGGTAGAGGTTGGTATGTTGACACGGCCAGTGGTTGGTGCGCAGCCCGCGAGGACGCAGTTGGGGCCAGTGCAAATAAACCAGGCCTCCGACGCGACCTCGAAGAAAATCACCCGTTGCGGTTCGAACTTAACAGACTGGCCGATGCGAACGGGAACGTTGGATCAGGTATTGGGTGGCATGGACGCAAGATGGAGGTGAGTTTAATATGGCTATTGTTTTCTGCTAGCGACTGAGGTCCGGCGTTCTAGATTTTGCACGGTCAAGGTATGCAAGGCCGTGAAGACGGTCTGTACGGCGCAGTCTCGTTCGCGTATCATAATTGAGACCGACCCCTTATAAATGTGTGCATCGACTTGCTTCCGGTCTTCGGAGCATGGGGAAATATGGGCGGTGTAAGAATGAAAAGTCAATCTTTGATAATTATGTAATAAGTATTGGGGTTCCTAGTTGTGATATACCATGGCCAGTTAGACTTAAATGAAGCCACGATAGGGATATGGTCGTCACGGTGGAGTGGATGAACAAGAAACGGTGTCATAATTCGATTGTCTCCTTGTTTAGGTTTTGGGCTGTGTTTGTGTGGCAATGCTGTGCTATTAAACGCCAAGCCTAGCCTCGCCGTGGTTTGACCTGAACCACGTTCCGAACATTGAACGCTCAACGTTGGAACAACTACAAAAGTCTGGTGTTCGGCTCCTAGTACATTCCTTTCTACTCCTCTCTTTAAGTGTCCATGTCACCCCGTGCGTCCTTGAGCTTGACTCCCAGTCCTGCCTCTTCAGGTAATCTCACACCGCCTCTGCCAGCGCCTCCTTCACCTTCAGATCCTCCAAATCCGCAACGCCGGCCAACTGTTGAGAGCCAGAGCAGACCTCCATTGTGGCCTCGCCTGAAGAGGGCCGCAACGTTTCACTTCACGCCACATAAACCCATCGCTGGCTCCCCTGGAACGAAGAAGAGTTTACTAGCGATCGCGAAGGCCTCTTGTAAGTGGAACTGTGCAATTTAGTGTGGCTTATCTTTACCTGTCAAATTGGAAGGGCTGAACGTTTTATTGATATTCATCCCCGTATCGGTGAGTGCACTGAGATGATATTCTGAACGACTCATTAAACAGGAGTTTCACCAGTGGGCTGTGCATTTTACTATTGCGGACAAGTCGCCGATCGCTGGCTTCGTCAGTGCGTGTACTCGCTTTGTCTCAATTCAGAATGTGCATTCATTTCTGTACTGCGCAGCATGCTTTTTTGCAATCATACCCTTAGCAAAGGTTGCCCTAGGTTTCTTCGGAAGAACTACGTGATTGTTTACTGTGTCTCTAGTTGATGGGCTTTGCAACTGAAGAACTCGCATTACGGGTCGGTCAAACCCTTGGTGGCCTTCTGAATGCGACTCTCGTATGCCTTTCGTCCAAAAAGCGTTCTCTGCTGTCCTGACACATTTCCGCTAGGGAAATGCGTAAGCCGTTGATTGCATTTGATATCTGACCGCATCTGAAACCACTTTCACTGCCAGTGTTGAATTGATTATTTCCGTAGGTTTGAAATCTGAAACCCGGTTCTCTGATCTGATCAGTGCTGTATCAGATCTTTGCCTTGATCAAATGCGAACTGCGTATCGTTCAAACTTCTCGTAAGGGCTGATTGATTGACGCCCACAATCAATGACTCAATCACCTTTTGGTAGTCGTTGGTTCTATTCTGAGCAATCTGCGTTCGTGTTCAATGACACGTTCATCAATTGAGTCTAATTATGCTGCTGTTTTTAGTCCTGGTCCTCGGAATGTGTTTTTGTGTGTTGCCCTTTTATTTCTGACGTGTGAAATACTTTGGTCTTACATCTCTCGAAGTTGCGGGTGGTATCAAATTCTCAGAGCAAGGCTTTGGGGCCAGTTCGTCCCATTTCTCCTTGCACCGTGAATTCCCCTGATTCCCTAATCAGGTGCTTCTCAGCTAAGCAGTTCACTGCTAGTTGTGAGCGTCATCGCGCTATTGTTACCTGGTATCTGTTTGCCTTCATACATAGTTGTCAGTGTTACTGAACTCACCTTCCTAGCCGCGTTCCATTCTGCTGTTGAGAGTGCGAATACCGATAACTCGGCTCCAGATGTATCCGCGGCAGATGAAGGCTCCGATATATTGAAGTTCAGTCGTGGTGTGGCCATCATCCTCCTCATCAGTGCGTATGGCCCTCACTCATATTATACACAACCCTCATAAGTGCTGTAGCTTATGGCGCTTATCTTTTCTTCCAACTTTATTCGCACGCTCACCTCTATGATGACAACTTCACTGGGAACTTCCAATCGACGAAGTACCCCGAGAAAAAGAAGTCCAAGGACACCATGACGAGTGCGGGACAACCGAAAGAGAAACTTGACCCAGCTACCGCCACAACAACAGCAACCGCAGCGAATGGAGCTGTTCCTAGGTTTTCGGGCTCAAGTTCAAATTCGGCCCCCATTAGTCCCGATGGAGACGCGGATGTGGCTGAGCATACTACCTCTGACAATCAAGCGAACGGTTCCGCATCCGCTATGGAAAACGGCCAATCGGGAAATAAAGGCGAGACCAAACCAGAGGAGGATGAGGAGGAGAAACCTCAGCTTGACGTTTGGATTTGCATTGGTCTTTTGATCGCAGTCACAGTGGTAAGTGTTTTGCCGTTTCTTCAGTCTATTCTTGAACTTATCCCTCTTTCAGCTCGTTGCTGTTACTGCAGACTTCCTAGTCGATAGTATCACTCCACTCACTGAACACAGTGGCATCAGTCAGGAATGGGTTGGGCTGATCCTCTTGCCCATTGTCGGTAACGCTGCAGGTAAGGTAATCGATTTCTGAGTCCAGCTTTATCCTAATCTGTTGCCAGAACATGTAACGGCTGTAACGGTGTCAGTCAAAGACAAACTCACACTCAGTCTGGGAGTCGCTGCTGGATCTTCTATTGTACGTGCAGCACATGTTCGCGTTCCTGCTTGTATTCAACCGATATCCTAGCAAATTGCTCTCTTTGTTATCCCGTATGTGAATGCAACTTGAGAAGTACCGTCTCTCGCTGACTCGGTCTAGTTTTATGGTTATCTTAGCCTGGATCATCGGAAAACCCCTCACTCTGCTCTTTGATCCTTTCGAATCTATCGTACGTTCTTTCATCCATGTGTCGTTCTATTTCTTAACGTACTCCCCTTAGACTCTATTCCTTGCTGGTATGTGCCTTTCCTACGCGATTTCAAACTCAATTTAATTCCGCTTTCGATTAGTCATCACGGTGAATTATGTAGTTGCCGACGGTAAAACAAACTGGCTCGAGGGCGTCATTTTAATGAGTGCGTCATTCCTCTGACATCATCGCATTCTTCCTAATCGTTGTCACAGATCTATATATCATCATTGCTACGACATTCTGGTAAAGACTTGGCAGAGGGTCGTTGTGGAACTATCACTCATCTTCTTTTCCAGGTTCTATGGCGGCAGCGATCCCTCAGGCGTCTTGAATACTTGCCATTGAAGATTAATTCGTTACGGCAAGGCTGGCATCTCTCCATGCACGGTTTTCTTTCATTCGCCGCGCACTCCATTCTCTACATGCACAACGTGCTATGCTCTCTCTCGCGCATTAGTGCCCATTTTGCTATCTTGTTCCTTATATACTCAACAGCGTCTATCAGCCATCTTAGTTTTACCTCGTATACCCCTGTTCATTCGTCACTGTAGCATAGTTTTTTCAGACATCAAGGTGCAGGCATCATCTTCTGGTCTGTCGATGATTCTGCATGTTGATCGTGGCTCGGAGTCTCGGCAGGCCCCCTTCTCGATACTAGGAAAGGTTCGTAGGGTGTAGTGGTGCACATTAATGAAGCGTTGAAGGGAGCAACTTCAAATTATCTCGAAATTATCCCTATACTTAATAATGTCCGCACTCGACGTCTCAAACTAAAGATAATACCGATCACCTAGTCGAAATCAATTACTACAGCAGATACACGCATGAAATCCACTTGCCTATATGGCCCATCCCAGGTTCCACAATCCAAACTTTCCGTCCTTCGTGAGGGTCGTCACTGTCCGCAGCAGGAAGCCAACCCTCCACCAGCTCATCGTCAACTGCTCCACAAAGTATACGTACTCCAGGGAATGCTTTGTTGAGCGCTGAAACTCCACCAGACCGCGATACCAAGAACGTAAGGAAAATTATGTGATCCTGTTGGACTCCGTGATCTAGCAGAATTCGCACTGCCATGAATGCAGCAGCTCCAGTTCCTATCTGATAACGGCAAAAAATTAGACTCGTGTCATTGGTCGAATGAATGCGTGGCTATA
Source organism: Sistotremastrum niveocremeum HHB9708 (assembly GCA_001630475.1). Lineage (NCBI taxonomy): Eukaryota > Fungi > Basidiomycota > Agaricomycetes > Sistotremastrales > Sistotremastraceae > Sertulicium > Sertulicium niveocremeum. The sequence goes on along the minus strand of KV419410.1, from coordinate 51,439 downwards.
AGTCGTACCTGTGCGTCAAGAAGATAGACCCATGTATCCTTGGCAGTTCCACGATCACGGAGGCAGAATGGGAGCATGGTATGCAGCAGTAATGGTTCGCCCGTCTTGTCATCAGATTGAATGAGAAGTGATCCAATACGAATGTCACGAAAGACACGCTGAAGACCCCTCTCTAGCGGACCGCCTCTAATCTTGCTATGTCAAAAGTAGACACACACTGAGGTGGATGCACTTACGACCGGATTATCGAGATCCCGCAAACAAACTTGAGGCTGCGCTTAGGTTCTGCGACATTGAAACAACAGCGAGACTAACCTCTGTTCCCAATGTTTTCCCCTCGGCTATCGCTTCCGTTGGCGTGATTACGGATTTGGGTTTGAAGGGTAAAAATTCCATGGCCTTTTCTGCTATGAAGGTAGCCAGGCGATCCGCGTAGAACACGAAGTCTCCTCGAGACGTTGTTCTATCTCTCAAAATGGTGAATATTCCCTGCGGTAGTCAGCCTGGTGCACAAGCCATGCCCATTCTTCACTTACATTGAGCTGAGGAGTCTGAGGTAAAACACTAAGATTTTCGGATTGGCGATGAGAAGGATCTCCCAATCCACCAGAGACGTAAAGTCTATCACGGAATGAATTGCTTCGGTTATCCAGCATTCGTCGAACATGGGTGGATATCAGATCGATTGCTACTGAATTCTGGGAACCTGGAACGATCTGCAGGAGAGGGAGTTACATCAAGATGCGGACTGGCAATATGAACCCTGTCACGCGACTTACAATGTCGGCATATTTGGACGTTGGTTGGACGAAGTTGTCGTACGCTGGCTTGACATATCGAAGATATTGTTCCAGGATACCGTCCACTGTTCTGCCTCGCTCTGCGACATCCCGCTTGATCCGCCGGGCCAGCATAAGGTCAGAGTCGCACTGAACGAAGATCTGCACGGGTATTTGAATCTAAAATGTATCGTTTTAGAATCCAAAATTTCACACCTTGAGGTCGTAAATGGCTCGTAGGGCAGGATCTTGCAATGCCATAATCCCTTCGGCTGCGAAGTCCTCAGTCACGACCTCACTGACCGCAACGGTACATAGCCACCTATGATAATAGCTGCTCCGTACAGATATTTCGTCTCGGACTGTCTCTGATGCTCAGTGAACGAATATATAGGGATATTCGCCTGCTTGCACTCTTTCAAGTCTTGTAGACACTATAAATGCATGATCAATATCAGGCATCCTAAGGGTATCCATGGCACTCACGGATGCGAATAGAGGCATATCAATCGCAGAAGGGTGATCGAGATCAAATCGACTCATATTGGCCAGCTCAATCTCCTCGGGCGTATGGAATTTGTAGAAGCTATCTTGAGACATGATAACCACAGATGGTATATTTCCCAGAGAGCGAACGATTTGTTGAGCCACATAGGTCTGGCAAGATTCGATAATTTAATAAGATACTCAAAACCGACAAGACATCAAGCATACCTTGCCACTTGCGGACCCACCGGCTATGCCAATGACGAACGCATCCGATACTCGTTGACCATCTTCGCCGTACCTGTTCGTCTCGGTCAGACAACATAACCCCCGGATATTGTTCATCGAGGGCGCACCATGGAGGTCTGCCGTGCGATTTGAGGATAATATTCTTCTTGGACTCCAGATGCGCCAAACCCGAGAATGAGTTCGATCGACTCAGGGGCAACGAAGGCCTTGCCAGATATGAAGCTAACGCTTCTAGCTTAGGTGGAGGAGCAGACTGTTCAATAGGCGTTCCATTGTCGACTTTTATCGAAGGTACTGAAGCCGGGGTTCCCGAATGTCTGCCATTTGTGTTTGATGTGACGTGCTGAGCAGACATGAAATGCTTCCGGTTTCGCGGGTAAGCTCACCGAGCAGGAACCTTGCAGGGTAATCGTAGATCGATGCAAATAATGAAATTATGGTGTCTAGTGTGAAAGCATGCTACGTGAATGAGGGACAGCTACTAAAATATACACGTGGCTTGTCCTTACGACAAGAGAAATCTGCTATTAAATATAACGTGAAGGAGTCCAAGCCAGAAGTCCGGAGTGCAAGGTCATGCAAGCAGGAACATACCGCCCAACGTAGCTAGTAGCAGCGAACCTGCGATGCTTATGGGCGGTTTCCACGCTAATGACAGGGCGTTACTCGAAAGTCGGGAAGTAGGGACACTGGTCCCAAAGGACGACTGGTAATCGCTGAGATCCCAGACAGTACCCGAACTGGGAGTGACCGTTGATGTCGCTACATAGGGAACGGGAGTGAAGGTATCCTTTGGTAATTTATCAGACCGTGTCACTAAGCGAAGACAAGCGGTATAACTCACATGGATGACCGTAGATTCTCCCAGCGCATTCGTAGTGGTATATTTGTAGGTCGTCGGAGGCGCAGGACCGAAATTTGTGGTGGTAGGAGCGACACCAACTGGGCCTTGCTGCTCCTGGCCAGGATCTGGCGTCGTGAGGGAGGTCGCAGTCGTGGTGGTGCCCGTCAGGGTTTGCCTAAGGTACATGGTAAGGCGGTATCAAGCCAAGTGGGCGCTTGAAAACATACAGAATGATCGTAGTGGGCAGTCCTTGAAGTGGATCAATAGTCTGGACCTCTACTACTGTTTCGCCATCACTGTGCAACAAATAAATTTCAATGATGTCACTTGAATTTGGCTAGCAGACGTACGCGTCAACGACTGTAGCCGTTTGAGCTGCTGCAAGTCTGAGAAGCACTAGCAGGAAGAGAACCGAGCGCTGCATAGTCGCAGGGGAGGTCGATGGACCGACGGTGGTGTAAGGAACGACAAAGTGTGGAGGGTGCGTCTATTTCATCATCGCCGCTTGCTGCGTGCTGTACCCTCGTAATTTCAGACTCCGACAATCACTTATTTATGACGTGAAACGTGTTGCCTCGACAGTTACAGAAATCAAAATGACATGTGTGATATACATCTTTCATTATAGCAAGACTTCTCTCTTTCACAACGATATACACAACAGAGACTGCGACCGTTTAGCCTCCTGCTTTCCAGTATGCAATATCTCCGTCGATCACTATACAGTACGGGCGATTAGCAAAGAACGTGCCTGAAAGTCCAGGTCACTCACTCTCATAGGGTTTGCCCTGCTGGCGCAGTTTCCCAGCCTATTCAACAAGTTCAATTACAGGACAATGGAGAAGCGTGCCATACTCACAGCTTTCACAGCTGCTTCGCTGCCATATTCTTTCAGGTCTTCATAAGTCATGATTTCTCCACAAACAAATTTGTTCTCGAAGTCAGAGCTAAGCAAAGCGTCAGAACAGTGCGTAAGAAGAAGCAAAACCACGTACTGGATCACACCAGCAGCCTGTGGGGCCTTGGTACCTCGTCGAATAGTCCATGCTCGAACTTCGTCAGGACCGCAGGTGAAGTAGCGAATGAGCTACTCGATGCATGAGCAAATGGTTACAAAAGGACGCCAGATAGCTTACGTCTAGACTTGTATAACCAGCGGTAGTGATCTTTGAAAGGGCGCTCGAAGCTCCAATTGCTTTCTGATCAGCTTCTTTCTCTTCCGGTGAAAGCTTGATCAGTCGCTCTTCCAAAGATACGCTGAAGGGGATCAGAGGGTCGCCCGGGTTATTTTGGTCGATCCAAGCCTTTATCTTCGGAAGCCTGAATCTTGATGAGCATAGAAAACTCGAGGTCAATGACATGCGCTGACCATTTGTTCTTCTTCCGAATGTAGTCCTTCTCACTCAAGTTGACCAAGTATGTGACGGGCTTCGCAGTCAGCAGCTGCAGACCGTTGACCACGTCGATCTATGATACGGATGAGCCACACGTCGCAAAAGTTATGAATGAATAAAGTCAGAAGAAAATATTTCTCATGGGATGGGGCGTTACTCCCTCCTCGACGAGCTGGGTTAAGTCGAGTCCATTAGACTCTTTGTCATCACACGATCGATGCGATCAATTTCCAAATCAGGTATATCAACACTGACCTCCTTGTTGTTCCAATCGTGCTTTCGCACGTCCATCTTATCTTCGGTCAGAACGTGAAGAACTTTCTCGGTGGTTGCCTGCAATCTGATCAGTAATCCAGACCGGTCTCCGAGAGTGCGGACTCACCAGCTCTTCCTTCTTAGCCTTGTCTGCCAAGCTGTTGCTGCCCAAAGATCTTCCGGACTTCTTCAAAGATTCGACCGCTCGCTCAACCCACTCAATATCCTTCAACCGGAGCTCATTCTGAATGATCTCCATGTCTCGTATGGGGTTCACGTCGCCTTCGACATGGATAACCTCGGCATCATCAAAAGCCCGAACGACCTGGAAGATACCATCCACCGCACGAACGTGTGACAAGAAAGCGTTGCCCAACCCTTCACCAGTGGACGCGCCCTAGATCGCGAGATTAGATACCGAAGAGATGTCAGGTACTGATAGAGTTCAAAGAACTTACAGCGGTGAGACCGGCGATATCGATGCAGGTCAAGAAGGCAGGCACTCTCGAAGCAGGCTTATACGTGTCACATAACCAATCGAACCGTGCATCCGGTACTGGGATACGTGCTTCTTCGGGATTGATGGTAGCATAAGGAAAGTTGGCAGCCTTTCCAAGGTCTGAGGGTAGATGAGAAATAATCCCGCCCAATATCGGCTGTTCATCGCATACCGGTATCAGAAAGCACGTTGAAGAAAGATGATTTTCCGACGTTCGGGAGCCCTAGGACACGATGAGATCGATTTCATGCTCAAAAAGGAGGACTAGACGCACCCACCGACAATACCAATCTTCAAGTTATTGCTCGGTCGTCCGAGCAAAGTTTTCTTTTCTTTCTCAGCTGCTTTTTTGGGAGGCATTCTTTTCTGGGGTAAAATTGATTGAGAACCCCAGCCAATGCGACGCGACAGCACAGTATCATACCTTGACAGCAGAAAGTCGAACGGAACCGCTGAAGCTGCGACCGCTGCTGAGAGCACTCAGATGGGAGAGACGCAAGACTGAAAGCATACGCTTCAGCTTTTTTAAGGAAATCGATGGCGGAGTATGAATTTCGGTCAAAGGCGAACTCTTTCATAGAGACTTGCCGTACATTGTTTAATTTACGTTTTCATTGAAGGGGCTTTGGCGAGCAAGAAGTTTCAGTCCATGTATTTTTCAAAGATAAACGCAAGATGACAGATGAGCATAGTTCTAGGTACAATGATCAACTTGGGTTGTTATAGCGAGAAAGCTCCGAGTCGTCCAGCCACTCATTACGGCCAACAAGCGGATCAAGATGATACCCAAAAGGAAACCTTGGGCGTAAGTAATACGGAATTAAATGTTTCTCATCAAATTGAAACATAGTGGTCGTATTGCAGGAACATCCAAGTGAGCGAGAGCGCTGACACAGAAGGTTAACTCCTCAACACACTGGGTAAGATTTCAATTGCTCACTAGCAACGATAAACGGTCCGATTACCGGTCCTGGAAGTTTTGCCGTTCGATAGATTAGAAGTTCAGAGGTGAAATGCCCTAAAGCAAGCACGTAAGTCCACATAGTGATATCATATATTCTGCGGGCGCATTTAAGGTCAATTCATCGGCCGGAAGCAATTGTACAGAACCCGTACGTCTTCTCCGTAATGTGATAGGCACAGTAAAAGCGGACGATGGCTGATGTGAGAGTCCAGACACCAAACGATCGAGAAGACAGGGGGGTGACTGCACGAGGGACCCTATCAGCAATTCGAATGGACAATCAGAGCGACGTGCAGACCCAATCCTGGATTGTTATTGTAAACTTTTCGCGTCGCTGACAGAGTTAGGAAAGTTTGAATCGTGTTTCCAAGCGCGGTCGCCGCCACGAAGAGCTGCCATTTTGGGAGTAGCCCAGGGTTGGGTGGGAGGACTACCCCACATATCAGCGACAAATTTCGGGAGATAAGACAGAAAGACAGCCTACGAGAGGAGAAAACGCCGGAGAGGCTCATGCCAGCACGTTGATGAGCGTGTCACGTTCTGTCACAGACGGCATTCCTGGCCACTTTCGATCGTTCCAAAGTCGATAAATGAACAACTTCGGAGCACCAGACCTGCATCCTCCTAGGAGCCTCCACCACTGGCAAATCTGCCTGAGCTATCAGAAAGCCTTCTCTTCTTCATAATCTTAGTTCATTCCAATGAAGATCGCGTTGACAGGAGTGCGTTATCCCGAGCCCGCCATTGATAAAGCCCTTATCTTTGACGACAGGTTAATGGACGAGTCGGTCGCAAAATCGCCGGTGGTGCTCTCAAGGACGGTCACTCCGTCGTCGGCATAGACTATGCAGACCCCAATCCCGAGCATGAACCCCATGAGAACTTCACTTTCATCAAGGCCGATTTGCAAGACTATCAGGCTGCATTGAACGCGTTCAAGGGTTGCGAAGCCATAATTGCGCTCGCTGCGTTGCCCAATCCTGGTGATTATCTCGTCGCGACGCACAATACCAACGCGGTCGTCTCTTGGAACGTCCTCAGAGCAGCTGCTGAAGTGAGTCGCATTCTCTGTTTGTGGTTGGCTGCCTGACTGATAAGGATTGGTAGCTCGGCATCACTCGCGTTGCTCAGGCTTCTAGCGTCAACGTCCTTGGCGGATATTACAACGAGAAGGTTCACTTCGACTACTTTCCCGTTGACGAGGAACACCCTTGCCGTCCCGACGAGCCATATGGTCTTTCCAAGCAGTGAGTGGTTTTGATCTCTCTCCTCCGCATATGGTGTTAATCATCTGTCGCTAGGATCATGGAGCTCCAGGCCGATGCTATCACGCGTCGCTATAAATTCATGCGCGTTGCCAGCTTGCGACTTCACTGGTTCATTGATCCCTCGTGGATCGACAGAGTCTACAACATGCCTCAGGAAGAGGCTCATAAGCATCTGTGGGGCTACACTTTCGAGAGCGCTGGCATTCGCGCATTCCTCCTCGCTGTCACTGCCGGCGATTTCACTGGTCACGAACGTTTCTTCGTCATTGCTCCCAAGATCGGTAGTCGCATCAAGACCTCAGAGCTCATCGGGGAGTTCTTCCCGAACGCTGAGATCAAGAAAGAGCTCGCTCACGACGAGGCAGCTATCAACAGCTCCAAGGCCGAAAGGTTCTTCGGATGGAGACACGACGACGACGATCACGGCGGCACCGAGGCTGCGCCTGCAGCTGCTGCTGCCAAGACCGAGGAAGTCGTGGCGGCTCCCGCAGAGAAGACGGAGGAAGTGAAAGCCGTCGAAGAGCAGGCTGACAAGCCCGAAGAGCAGGTCAACGGACATGCAGGACATGTCGAGGCGGAAGAGACTGTGGAGAGCGCGTTGCCTGAGAAGGTGGAGGAAGAGGCCGTGGTCGTACCCCATGAGACGGTTCACGCAAATGGGTCAGCCGCGGTCGAGCCTGAAGCAGTCGCTGATAACCTCATTGACGAGAAGGACATCGTCGTTATCGATGTCGAACCAATCGGCCACTCTGCGTGCGCGTGTTGCGAGGAGTCGATCGTTCACGCTGTTAGCGTCGAGCCTGAAGCGATCGCCGCCAACTAATGATTTCGAAAAGTTTCTTATGATCTAAATCGCCGCTATGATTTCGGTATACCCAATGGGCGCGTCGGTGATATAATTGTATCTTTTGTATTTTGTGTACAATGAATAGCAAGCTCTATGAATCATTATACGTTGGTATCATTATGCGTCAAAGCTGAGAGCGAGAGGTACAGCAAATAGAGTTGTGTTGGACCACAGGACTAGTTGCGATGCAAACAATAGCCATGAAGGCTTATGAATAGAGTCAGGCATTTTTATGCGTAGCTGTCTATCAGAGAGTCACGCATCTCTCCGATCACAGCGGTTGACTGCTGTCCTTGCAATTCTGGGGAAGAAGAAAAAATGAATATTTGCGACCTCAGTTTGATAGAATCAACTCACTGAAGGTAGCTTCAATGACGCTAATTTCCGTCGCCGTGGTATCCAAACCAGCAAAGGCACACCAATCATTGACCACAAGTCCTGCGCCGATCACATCTGAACCTCGGTTGACAGTCCCGGCCTACATTTGGGTCACTGAGTGGATGTATGGCCAACAAAGATTTACACTCACAACTAATGGGATCTGTAATAAGGTCGATAGTTCATCTTGATCCTGGATACTCGTCTTCGGGTGGACAAGACCCCCATTGTTGGTGATCGCGCAGTAACTTCCAACGAGCACATTCTGTGCGACAGTTTGACGGAACACCTCGACTTTCAACACATCGGCAATGATCTCCTCCGTTTCACGATCGACGTCTGGGTGCACAAGGGCAACATAGTCATTGCAAGCAATGACGTTTCCCAATGCTGACAAACGCTCCTCCACTCTCTGGATAGCGACGGTATCGGGTATCGAGTTTCGGAGGTGCTGGAGCTCTTGGTCGGTGGTTGTGGAGGGAACAAGGAGGCCATGTCGATTCCCTGCGGTCAGACGACCAACTATGCGGGTGCCACCGATTGATGTATGCACCACTGGAATGACATCTCCGAGTTCAGACTCGAATGTCGAGTAAAAATTTGTACTTCCTCCGAGAGAGGCAAGACAATAACTGTGCTTGATACATCAAGTCCCGATCTGTTACAATTCCAAGGTATCAAACCTGTTAGTTAACTTGGCGAAGACGCCGATTTCGCTTGAGTTCTCGAATTGTGTGCCTTTGATCCCCGTAAGACAAGATCATACTAAGAGACATTATAGACTCACGGGTCGCCATAGTTGGAGGGCTTGAGAAATGGTATAGATCTTGTAAGATGAGATCTTTCGCGGACGGCGTTATAAAGAAAGATTAGAAAATAATTCAAAGTCCGCAAATGACTGGTGAGACGGTACCGTGAATACAATGACTTGTAATGAGTCAGCTACGTTTTATATGGTTGAATAGAGATCCTGGAAGACCTGGGCAGGAGAGTAAACCAGGCTTCGTTGAAACAAAGCACGCAGTGATCGCGAAGCTAGACTTACGCGAGTCCAGTTGCCGGAAAAGGAAAGACAACTTTATATGTTTCGACTCGCGCGTCGCATCCATCCCAGCATTAGACCGCCTCCTCAGCAACTCTTGCGAAAGGTCTCCAGCAGACCAATCTCTTCAGACTCAAATGCCGAACTACACAGAACCACCTCATCAAACCCCCTACTCAACCTCATAGCAAAATCAATCCAGGTCCGCCCATCACAGTACAAAAATCATGACCATGCTTGAAATTTTGAAGAAAAGGCAACGGGCCCGATATCTGTATCAACCTATATGTCACTATGCTTGATGCACCCTGAGCATGGATACTACATGAAACGCAATGTCCTGGGCAAAAGCGGCGACTTCATAACCAGCCCAGAAATAAGCCAAATATTCGGCGAGGTTCGTGGCTGTGATCAGATTTTCTTCATATACGCGATCGATACGATATACAGTTGATTGCCATCTGGTACATTCTGCGGTGGATGGCAGCCGGGAGACCTCCAAGAATCCGTCTCGTTGAGTTTGGTCCAGGGAAAGGGACTCTATTGGATGATATGCTTCGTGTATGACCTTTTTACTCCACGCACGTCAATCCACTCACGCTAAACATCTAGGTCTTCAAACAAAGACCCGAATTTTGGTCGAATTTGCACGCAGTGCAACTTGTAGAAGCCTCGCCGGTGATGCGTGCTCTCACCGAGAGTAAGATTGCCACACACGCCGGACCTAAAATCGAGTGGTATGATGCTATAGAGGATGTCCCTATAGGCAAATATTATGATTGCAGCGCTAGAATGGGATCTTAACCTTCTGACGCGTAGGTCTCGACGCGTTTACGATCGTCACCGCTCACGAATTTTTCGATGCACTGCCGGCACACGTCTTTGAGGTAAAATGCCTCTTATTCTCTCTTGTAACGGCACCAAATTCATCAATGAACAGAAACGTGAAGACGGATTTCACGAACTTATGATTGACCTCGTCGAGCCCTCCGAGTCATCGGCGGAACAGATCAACACGCAACCTTCGCTGCGCTACGTCGCTTCTCCCACAAAAAGTCCTATGCCAGCCCAATTAGACATGCATCAACTTTCGACATTACCTCTGCAATCCAAAGTAGAGCTCTCACCCATGGCTTTCAACTCAGCCCGTTTATTCGCCGAACTTATTTCAACAAGTAAATACGGCGGTTGCGGGTTGATCATCGACTATGGATCTGAAACACTCCCCGGCGACACGTTCAGAGTGAGTCAAAAAAATATTTCCTTGATTTTCAGCGTTTACTGACCCCTCGACGCAGGCTTTCCAAAACCACAACATGGTTCATCCTCTACAAAGCCCGGGAGACGCAGATCTCACAACTGATGTCGATTTTTCTGCTATCAAGGCCGCTACTTCATCACTTGGTATGTCTCATCCCTCTCACTCCGTTTATGTTCACGTTTATTCTTTGCAGTGCGGACACACCCCATCCTGACTCAAGCAGACTTTCTGATCCGAATGGGCTTCCACGAGCGGCTCAAGGGACTCTTAGCAAAAGCGGCTTCAGATGAAAGAAGAGTGTCTATTGCTGACGCTGCCTCCAGACTCATCAATAGAGGCCAGAGGCCCAATCTACAACAATCTGAACGTGTCGAAGATCGTCACGCGGGGATGGGCAATCAGTACTTGGTAATGGGGTTGACAAAGGACGTTTCCGGTCCGACCGAGCAGCAAGCATGGCCATTCATTTCTGCCGATGAGCTAAAATAGTCGGCGCCTTGGGAATGTGACGGTTGTTCTGTCCTTGTCGTAGTAGAACAATGCAAAAATGCTCAGATTAGCAACATGATGTAGTATGCATTAGTATATCTATGGAGCGTCGAATTACTCTTCTTCTCCTCCAGCAGTGATAATGTCATCTAGGGCTCGTGAGTCACAAACAAACAAAGTAATGGGTGAAAACTTACCGATCTTGAGAACCGCACGAACCAGCTGTCGGAGAGTCAGTTGTGGATCAATGAAACCTCGAGAGTCATACCTGAGTGGCAAGAAGATATTGTTGCCGTTTTGAGATGAGAGGATCGTACACCCATTGCTTTTTCATATCTACGTCGTCGAATAAGACCTTTGCCAATCAGAACGCTCAACGTATGCTACGTACCGTTCTCCCCAGAACCAACGCAGTCGATACCGAGCCTTGAATTTCCTTCGTTGATTTGTCGACTCTTCACTTCCGCAAGGGTCTCGATGGGAGGAAGACCACTGTTCTCTGCTAGAGCCAAGGGTATGGCATCCAGCGCCGAAGCAAATGCACGCATGGCATATTGCTCGATAGTAGGGATCTATGACGCGACGTGTTAGTGATCGATAAATACACGTCCGATACAAACTTGCCTCGTCAGCTGCTTTTGCGACAGCAATCGAACTGCTGATCTCGGCGGCACCTCCACCAAATACAACTCGGTTGTTGACAACGAGATTGCGCACAACACAAAGAGCATCATGAAGGGCACGTTTTCCTTCATCGATAATCTACCAGAAGTCAGACTTTATATCATTTGGACTGAAATTACCGTTACCATTTTGTTGCTCCCCCGGACGAATATTGAAACGGCACGAGTATTTGCACATTGTTCGATCACCAACATCTTGTCCCGCGTTGTACCGAAGGACACCTCCCGGACGATACCAGCACGGCCAAGTTTCTCGGGCGTCAGATCCTCGAAGCGAGGCACTATGCGTCCATTTGTAGCCATTGCGATCAACTACACCGATTCAGTATAATCTCAGCTCAAAAGGCAAGTCACACACCTCGATCTCGGGACCGCCAACCCATCGAACAGCCGGCAAGTCGCTCTGCATCAACAGATGATTTGCCTCATCATCGAAACCCCATTGGCAAATGACAAGATTAGCACCAGTATCCTTCACCATCTTGATCATATCCGCAAACTTCTGCTTCTCATAATCTCGCAAGTTTTTGTATTCCTCCACCGAGGTGATATCCAACTTGTGCTTGGTTTTCGGCCGAGGGGGTTCAAAGGGACATGTGAGGATGGCGAGTTTGGCATCTTTGACCGATCGAGGCATTTGGGCATGCGACATATCTTTGTCAATGAGGACACCTTTGATGAGCGTTGTGTCTTCTAACGAGCCGCCCGGTTTTCCATCGACTTTGATGAGATCGAAAGGAACGTCGCGTCGTTCGAAATCAGCCACTTGCATGACTGCATCAACAGCGATCTGAGCGAACTGCTGGTGTGCCTTTGAGACGCTGCAAAAATTCAGGATAACTTTAGGCAAGGGTTGAGGGAGACATACATTTTGCTGCCTAAGCTGGTCATGGCACATTTCAAAAGATTTGACGTGTCATTTTGTGAAAATTCAATCTCTTCCGAGATCTTATTCAGCTGTTCGATTGCCACTTTACATGCTCGATCAAACCCATCCGCTATTCGAATGGGATGGATGCCGCGGTCGATTAGTGCTTCACTCTGTTCCAGTAATGCACCAGCGAGGACTAAAGACAGAATTAGACGCGAAAAGGGATCAGCGGGCTTAGTACGCACCAACTACGCCAGTCGTTCCATCGCCAATCTCATCGTCCTGGCTTTTTGACAACTGAACCAAAAGCTTCGCAATTTGGTGGTCAACCTCCATCTGGCCCAGGATGGTAGCTCCATCATTCGTCACAGTAATTTCACCGTCGGGAGATATGAGAATTTTGTCAAGGCCTAGTCACCAAGATATTTATACGATACGGAAGAGAATCAAGCAACTGCGCACCTCTGGGACCTAGTGACGTCCGTACAATGTTAGCGACCGTTCTTGCTGCCAGAATGTTCGCCTATTGACACTTCAGTAATAGGTCAACCCAATAGCTGTGTTCATCTTGCCTTGATGGCCTCGACGCCATGACTGCGAGTTTTTGTGGCCTGCTCGCGCACGATGATAAAAGGCCGCCCATACTATACAGTAAATTAGTACTAGCTATCTTTCGTCGCTTATCGTCGAGGACAAACCTCGTCAGTAGCATAGACAGCCTGGTGCTGTGGTTGTGCCATCTTGGTTGGAAGGGCAAAGACGCGTGCAGTCAGTAAAATGTGTCACGCGATTGTGATGCTGCTCCGTCACAATTGATTTTCTGAGTTTGAGTGTCGAAGAATTGCGTGCCTGTAGCAAAAGGTCGCTGTCTGCTAAAAATCCATATATCCTCGATGTGTACTCAAGCTTCGACACTTTTCCGGGTTTCAAACAGGAACAAAAAGTCACTCTCCAAAAATATTACACAATGAATGTTGGTACGAAAATTTAGCATACAAGCATCATGAAGCATTAGTGATATGGGTAGGCCAATGTACCACCTTCTTTTCCTGGCGGCATTATTCTGCGACGCAATCTGTGCGGACCAGGCGTACCGGGATCGAACAACAGAACTGCTTGCCTCCGCTTGGCCGATTCATTGCCGAGAGGAACGACGTCATCGCCAAAACTCTCGGAAGAATTTGAAGAAGGAAAGACGGTGACGACAACCGCGGAAACAGTGGACAAGGATTCAGATGCATGTTGAGGTTAAAATACAAATTATGCTTTGGTCTCTTGATCATAATTAATAGAGAACTACATTCTTCTATCTGAACATATAGTGAGCCAAAGCGACTGGGACAAGGAGAAGCAAACTGACGATTCTCAGTCGGATTTCCCGACAGCTGAGCTCAACGGCCCCTTCACGTTATCATTGTCTTCGTGATGTCTTTTCTTGATATGCTCGACCGTCCTGGTCTGCAGTTCTTCTGCTGTACCCTCCGATTTATCGGCCTTGAGATGAAGTTCAATATCAAGTAACTTTGGGAATGAGAGGTGCTGACCTTTACGTGTGCCTCGGAGGAGCTGGCAAGATATTCATTCCATCCAGGAGCATGCTCGTGTGGGGTGGAGGTATGATGTTGTTCTTTAGCCAAGTTTCTAGCCTTCTCTCTTTCAAGAGTCTGCCTTCAGTGTCAGGAGGGTCCCACAGCGATGGAAAAGAGGGTCGTACCTCGGGATCATTCTCGTGGACGGTACTGCTGGTATAATTAGTTCCTTGCGATCATCATGTATCATAGGTCAGCAATTACCTGGAGTACAATCTGTTTAGCAGGTGAGTCCACCTGCTTGAGAAAGCGCATACAGAGGACTTGCCTTGTTGAAAGAGAAAGTCTGCTGGTGGAGGCAGACGCGGCGGTGAGGCGTCGAGGAGCGTGTTGGACAGCGATACGATACATGGCTTGGAAGGTGGTGGTTGGGAGTAAGAAGGACAAATGGATCCCGGGAGATTCCAATGACGTGAGGGGTTGCGATCGTGAGAAATGACTTCCAAAGTCAGATTTACACTCCGCAAAAGATCCCTTGTAATCCCTCACAACCTCGTTCCTACCACTCGCGCTTCAGACGACGTTTCCTGCATATATTTCCCTCAATTTGGCCTCGCAATGTCATCAGAACTAGAGATTGACTCTTGGATCACCCAACTAGGTCAGAATTTTTGTGGCATTTTGCAGAATCAACGCACAGAGCAGACGTGTTTTCTCTCGATCAGGTCAATGCAAGCAGCTGACGGAGGCAGACGTAAAACGGTTATGCGATAAGGTCTGCATCAGTCCATCCAGCCAGCCTATGCTCTCCCTGACCGTTTGCTCTTCTTTTCATTCCCGAACCCTCAACCCAGGCGCGAGAGATTTTGATGGAGGAGTCGAACGTGCAGCCAGTGCGGTGTCCAGTGACAGTTTGTGGCGATATTCATGGCCAGTTTGTGAGTTGTCGCTGCTAATTCGCGTAAGATCTTCTCATCTGAATTTTTGGTAGCATGACCTGTCAGAACTGTTCCGTATTGGTGGCAACTCCCCAGACACAAACTACCTTTTCATGGGGGATTACGTGGATCGAGGCTATTATTCTGTTGAAACTGTCACATTATTGGTGGCGTTGAAACTGAGATATCGAGATCGCGTGACCATTCTTAGAGGGAACCATGAAAGCCGACAGATAACACAGGTGTATGGGTTCTACGATGAATGTCTCCGAAAATACGGAAATGCCAACGTTTGGCGTTACTTTACCGACCTCTTTGATTTCCTTCCCCTCACTGCCCTCATCGACAACCAAGTGAGTTGATGAGCACCGCCATACTACTTGTACCTGAAACGCCTCCTTTTAGATCTTCTGTCTCCATGGCGGTCTTTCGCCCTCAATTGATACCCTAGACCACGTACGTGGGCTTGATCGTGTACAAGAAGTGCCACACGAAGGTCCCATGTGTGATCTGCTATGGTCCGATCCTGATGATCGGTGTGGCTGGGGAATCTCACCTAGAGGGGCTGGTTACACGTTTGGTCAAGATATCTCGGAAGCATTCAATCACAACAACGGCCTTACTCTAGTTGCACGAGCCCATCAGCTGGTCATGGAGGGTATGATTTCTAGTGACGATTCGGTGAATATCTCGCTAACATTACCCCTCAGGCTACAACTGGAGTCAGGACCGCAATGTAGTGACGATCTTCAGTGCGCCGAACTATTGTTATCGTTGCGGAAACCAGGCGGCGATTATGGAAATTGATGAGAAACTCTCGTACAGCTTGTAAGCTTATTCCTAGGTAGCCCTCAGACGGAAATTAACCACCATTTAGCCTACAATTCGACCCTGCACCTCGCGCTGGAGAGCCACTTGTCTCTCGGCGAGTCCCTGACTACTTCCTCGTACGTATATCGTCTCCCCAGCTCAAAACAAGAACTCACTGTCTTCTGCCTACAGTAACATGCTTTGCGTGTTGGTATGTACATACTGCGGCTTGTAAAGTCGCCGCCGTTCCTTTCATCATGTCACTTACATAGTGGGTGTGGACTGTCAGTATTCAGTCAAAAGATTCGGATACCCGACCAAGTAATAATATTTGATTCTGAATTCGGACCTGGACCGAGCGTGAACACATGGAGAGCTTGTGCTACTCCTGTTGATCTCACACTACACGCTGCACCTTCCTGAATCTCACGTCGTTGATCTAAGATTCCATGTATCCTGAAATCGAACCCTTTGAAACTGGCAGACTCCAAGTGTCTGACCTTCACAACCTTTAGTTGAGCTCGTCAATCGAGCGATGCGCACTGAAACTGATCTAATCGCATACAAAGCTACGAAGTCAGCGGTAACAAGAGCGGCAAACCAGGCATGACTCTTTCACACATAGTACTCCTATAGATTCACTGAAAGCGATTTATCAGTTGTATTCCTTCACGGTTGGATTCATTGATCTCGAATTCAAGATTGGATCTTGACAAGATGTTGCGCAGGTGGGCCAGGCGGCGGAACTTCTCCCAAAGACAGGACCTTCTTCAATCCAGAGAAATACAAGGTCCTATTCGTCCCTTTGACGCTCTCTATGTGCTTACGCTGTGATCCAGATCATTCTCTTCGATCAGAGAGGCTCTGGGCAATCAACCCCGTGCGTGGAGATGGGCTCCTTTCCTCAAGCCTCGTCGTGTTTATCGTCTGTAGGAGCGCGTCTCTAGAGGAGAACACGACTTGGGACCTCGTGAAAGATATCGAGAAGATTCGTGAACACCTTAAGATCGACAAATGGCATGTATTCGGTGGATCTTGGGTACGTGATGGAGTTTGAGCTCGTTATCTTAGGCTGACGGTGCATTTAGGGCTCAACGTTGTCGTTGGCTTATGCTGAGGTGGGCTATGCAGTTGCTTGCTGGATCTGGGGTACCAATCGTGGTGCCTTTGCACGCATGTATAGGCTCATCCCGATCGTGTGATCTCACTGACTCTGCGGTGAGGCTTTTTGTTTCCATACATTTGGTGACTCGTGCTGATTCATTCTTTCAGAGGCATTTTTACCTTGCGAAAGAGGTACAAGCGGTTTGATTCCGAAGGAATTTGTACTGATCGATGGTCACAGTGAGCTGGATTTCTTCTACCAGAACGGTGCCTCGCACCTATTCCCAGAAGCATGGTCGGTTCTCCCAATCTTTCCTTTACACAAGTCTCTGACTGATACGCAATTCACTAGGGAAGAGTATATTGCACCGATCCCAGAGGCTGAACGACGTGATATGGTTCTGGCGTACCACGCCCAGCTCAATTCGGCAGACGAAGAGACACGCCTCAAAGCAGCTCGTGCATGGTCTAAATGGGAGTTAGTTGGTCCTTGTGCTCTTTCTTTGCCTCACAGTTTTGACTTGTCAACTGCAGAATGGCCACCTCAAGGTTGTTCGTCAGTGCAGAGGATATCAAGAAGGCTGAAGCAGACGATTGGGCCAATGCGTTTGCAAGAATTGAGAATCATTACTTCGTGAATGAAGGATTCATGCGTCAAGGCCAGTTGTTGGACCCCCAAGAAATTGAGAAGATGTAAGGGAACAAACCCCAACGCCTTCCATTCATTGATCACTTTTTTTGGAGTCGTCATATCCCGTGCAGAGTGATCCAAGGCAGGTATGATGTTGTCTGCCCGGTATGGTCGATTCTACTCTTGTCGATCCGTATACTCATTTGCTTGGATAGGCAACTACCGCGTATGCCTTGAAGAAGGTTCGTGACTCATACTCATCGTAATACCCCCGCAGACCCTGACAAATATATTCAGGCATGGCCCGAGGTCGAGTTGACTTTTGTCCCAGACGCAGGCCACTCTGCCCGAGAACCAGGCACTTCGAAGCTCTTGGTTGAGGTATTTCGCACTTGCTTGCATTTGTATCATTCCATAACTAACGCTTACTTAGGCAACGGACAAGTTTTCCGATTTGCAGTGAAGTGAATTGCATCTGCGACATATAACAGTACTATAGGGTTGCTACATGCATGTGCTTGATTATAATTGGGTACAAGAATGAGCAAGGAGCAGAAGAGAATAATCTTAGTAACCAAAGCCAGGGGAAAGACTAAGAGCAATGTATGTAGGAAAGAGGGACAGCTTGAGGTCATAAATGTTTCATAAGTTTTCTTGTTCCGAGGGAGGGACCGACTCTTTCTCGGTGCCGTGAACACGGACTCGATACAGACAAGTATACAAGTCGTCATCCCAATTGCTTAGGATGCGGAACACGACAATACCGAAGTCGATTTGGAGGTCTTGGATTTCGGGAGGCATAAGGAATGTTTGGATATGTGAGTCGAGTTTGATGTCGTAAGTGAAAGACGCAAGGCGAAGGTAGGTCGTGCCGGCTGGCTGACTGGGGAATGTGGGATCGGCTTCCACCTCGGTTGTGTTGCTCTGATCTAAGGAATTGGCCAGACGGTTGGCGCGTTCACGATCAATAAAGGCGCGGTATTTGGCCAAATTATCGGCGCCTTCAATGAAGCCCCAGACCTCGATATCTTTGGGGGCAGACCGAATGTCAAAGGTGACATCACGAGATGGGTGGTCAACAGTGATCTCAGTAATGTAAACCAGTCTGGCAAGGGCGACTCCTATCTGGCCGTGCGAGCCTGGGAACGCCCAACAATTGCCAACGTGAAGATCTGGGTGAAGCGCATAAACTGGAGGACGTCCAGGGATAGTGAGTGAACCCAGTCCAGTCAACGAGTACACCATATTTTTCGGGAAGCTGGGTGGGGGCACTTTGCTTTCGTAAGAGGATGTCGTGAGTCCAGGAATAATTCGACCACCGGCCGACCATAGAGCGAAATCGGGCTTGGCTACAACGTCTTTTGAGTATCGACTGAGTGAGCTGTCGACTAGCGAAGCGATGAGTGCGGTGACGTCTTGTCCGTCCGGCGTCTTGATAGTCAGCGAGTCCTTTGCTGTTCCCAGCTTTGGAAGCCAACTCGAAGATGACTGTGCGACTGGAGGAGGGGCTTGGCCGAGTTTGATCGCATTTCTAGCAACCTCTAAACTTTCTCGAACGCCGCCTTCAGCCGCAAGAATTCTGTCTTCAAGAGCCCTAACCAATCCTGCCAACTTGGGATCAGGGCCACTGGATACTGGGACAGCGCCTGCGCGATCCCGGATTGATTCCATTTCGGACCTGATGTTACGAATAGCCATGTTCGCAGCTGTCCGTACAGCTTCCTCGGCGTCTGCGGCTCGTTTCATCTCGGAGTCCAGTCGCCTTTCGAGGAATGAAATTCGACTAGCTTGATCGCTAGAATGTCTGAGCTCTCCGTCGAGGCGACCTTGCGTACGAGCATGTTGTTGAGTGATGTCAGAAAGCGCGCTTTCCACTTGACTGAGACGGGCAACCAGTTCGTCAACGGTAGATGCAGGAATGTCGGGTGGTAAATAAGGTTGAGAGGGGGGGCGAGTGAATGTGGATGATAATGAATCATATATGATATGAGAGATTGACCGATAGGGTATATTGAGTGAATAAATAGCCAGAGGGATACTGACACAGGCTCCTGCGAAAAGGAGCTTCGACAACGGGATGAGTTTCCGACGTTTGTTGAGCCATGTAAATGGCCGACCAAGAACGATACCAGCGATTTTCGCTAAGATCAGCACTATCCAGATTGCGACGACCCTGATCCAATATACAAGAGTGCCTAGCATGGCGCCAACGGATATGCGTGGCCGCGTCTCTCGTGGCACGGATCGAGAACGAGAACTTGAACGTGCTCGTTGTCGCCCCGACACGGGTTCGGGTTCGGGGGGATCGCTGGGCTCCTGAGGATCGCTTTGGAAACCCTGATCTGGAGCTTCATAGCTCTCCTCATAGGAGCTTTCTTGAATGGGTGATGGTGTTGGGAGTCGGGGAGGAATGGAGGCTCTGGAAGGAGGTTTCGGTGGCAAAGAGGGCTGTGAACAGATCAGTTTTCGAAGGTAGATCAGAACAAGGCTGCTTACAGGTCGTACGCTCTGGCGCCGTGGTTCCGGCTCTGGTTCCGGCTCCTCATTAGGACTGAAAGTACCATCTTCCTCGTCGATTGTCTCGGCATCGGTCGCCTTTGAAACGCCTTTCCTGCCCCTTCGTCTTGAAGTGTACTCAACGACCGGAAGACCAGTAACCCGAAGAGCGGGAGCATCCTTCTTCCGACCCTTTTTCTTCCTCTTCTTCTTCTCGTCGTCACTCTCAGAATAATCGTCCTCGCTGTCCTGTTCCAGCTTGTAGGCCTGATTGTCTTTGGATATACGAGGGCGTCGGGTTGTCGACTTCTTTGATTGAGTACTCTCGAGAGATGTGTCGATGGAGGAATGGGCGTTTTGGTCCGAAGAACTCGATTTAGGTCTGCTTTTGGCCATCATGGCACTGTAATGCTCCTGCTCACGAGCGTAGTCGTAGCTCGAGTCCCGACTAAAGGGCTTCTTCGACGTGGGCATGACTATTGGTTCACCTGTCTCTGGTGGCTGGGATTTCTGTCGAACGAAGAAGGCTGCGGGGGACAGTGCTCGGGCCATAGCACTGGAGATGGATACTGCAGGACTTGGGGCACGCAAGGGACGACCTTTGTCGTCGACTTCGGCCCCATCGTCTTCAGGTTCAGAATCAGGGGCGTGGGTGGAGTAAGCCGTATTCGATCTCTGGGATATCGGCTTGAGAGAGGAACGCGATATAGGTTTCTGGGATCCATTGGCTGATTGACTGTCGTCGGCACGACTCCTGGGCTTGAGAGATGTGCTTGTCCAGTTGGGATTCTCCGGTGGCATTATTCCTGCTGCGGCTTGGTGGAACGCGGTGGCAATGTTGACCGAGGTATCCTTGAAATCGAAAGGCTTGGGTTTGGGAGGAGAGAGGATGATACCGGGAGCGGCAGGATGTGATTTGCCACGGTCGCGTTCTGGAGACGAAGAGTATCCTGAACGCGTCGGTGATGGGTTCTGTTGAGTTTGGGGAAGTTCAGGTGCACTAAGGGGTTTGTGGCTCGTGGTAAGACACTCGACGCGACTCGAGTCACGCAAGAAACGCGCTCACCCGTTCTCGTAAGACAGTGCACTCGCAGAGTTCTGCTTTGCCAATGGACGCGATACCTGCGTCGTTGCAAGTTTGGATCCCTTGAGGAAGGTGTGATGGTCAAGACGTCTGCCTTGGCCTAAAGGAGTCCCGGAAAAGGACATAGACTTGGGTCAATTTCGAGTTCAGATTGGGTGGCACGGAGGCAGCGATGATCAAGTGAGTTGATAAGTTCCGACGAGTGTGATTATGCAATGGACGGTGAGTCTGCTACTTCGGCTCTGCGCAAAATGAACAACTTCGAGGAAAGTAGCGGAGTTTGAAATCGGAACAAATTGCGCTTGGGGGCCTTATCCGAACATCAACTTGACTTAGTTACGCCCTTGTATTCCCTATCTGCCACCTCCCCTCAGGCAGACAATTTCGGTGGCATTTTCAGTACAAATTTCGTCCTCGGAATGCCTGAAACAAATAGCCAAAGTATCCAAAATAGGTATTAGATAAATTACTTGTCTTCAAATATACCCTCCTTTATATGAAATTCGTCATATAGCCCCTCGAATCGGTCCAAAAGCAAACGCCCCTCTTCTTCGTGACTATCCCACTCATCTATGCGCTCAGGAGTCACATGTTCTCTCCCTATACGAGGTTTTCGGGCTGAATATTTGATGGGCGATGGATTTGGTACAGCACTCGAACTCCTGACCTCCATCCCTAGATAGTGTCTTAGCACCACTATATCAAGAATTATCTGCAAAACTCACCTGAACCCAAGATCAAGTATGTCGCAACAATCGCCGCATAGAATGGATTAATAGTGTGATAGGGTGATCCCAAATACCGAGCCTGCGGTGGGGTATTAGCATTCGTCGAAGAAAAGAGCTTGTCACCCACCAAATAAAATAGAATAAGCTTAAATAATCGATCAATCCAAGACTTCTCAATCCTGAATCCAATCTGCGTAGCGACAACGCCCGGATGAACCGTAAAATGTCTGATCCTCGCCACATTCGACCCAGTATCTTGCTTTTCGTCTCCAAGGCGAGGTATTCGATCCAATGTGGCGCTCAACAAGTCGACTTCATACTTGGAAGCTTCATAAGGTTTAACAGTCTTAATCAACTGCCAATCCCTCGAATCATATTCCTTCGCAATAGCATCCAAACTCGACATCCAAAGCACCCGTACCATCGGGAACGGCGCAATCTCCATATGTTGACTTAGAGCGCGATACAGGACGAAGTGTCCAAAGACGTTGAGTTGCCAGACGTAGCCTAGACCGTCGGGGCTGATTTCGCCGTATGATTCGATGAGGTATTTTGGGGATGTGACGGCGGAGATTGGGCTTTGGATGTAGTCTTTCAGGAATTTGAGCATGTCTTTGCCGATGACGGCGTTGATGCCTGCGTTGAGGACCAGATGTGACACATAGTGGAATCTTTCCTAAATTTCAGTATAGTAACGCAATGGGTGGGTAGGGGAGAGCGTACCTTTGCTTGATGAGCGCAGCACACCTGAAGATTGACTCTATATCCAAGAGGTTGCAATAGATAGGCTCAATGTGCAAGTGCTCTCTAAACCTCTCAGCATGTCCATCATACCCCTTCCGTCTCTTCATCTTCTCAATCTTCGTATCCAAACTCTTCAACAAGCGTTCCTTCGTCTTCTCCCCATCAGAAAGCGGTATACACGCTAAAATGAGCGTCAAAGCCTCGCAGGGGAATTGAAGACCGTTATGGAGAGGCGCGTATGTTCGTGTGTCTGTTGAGTCGAGTTGGAGAGCGTTGATGTCGGGTGGTGTGGATGAACATAGTTGGGATAATAGACGTTCACATATTCCATATCCTACTCCACTATCTCGCATGAGGCGTCAAAACATTGATATTAGCTGAAAGAGAGAACTGCTCACCTTGTGGCTCCAGTAACAACAATGATTGGTCTCTGAAATTTCGCGTCGACCTCTGACATCTTCCACGTCGTCAGGTCACCAAGCCTCAACTTCTCCTCAGGCTCAAGGAATATAAGCAAAAGACTCGTCAAATCGTACGACTCGAATATCCAGCAAACACTGGAGACCACGTGCGGAATTCCACTCCGGAAAATGCAGGGATAAACGCGTTGTTTAAATAATACATTTTTAACCACTTTCCAACCACTTTCTCCGCCTGAGATTCGTTAGTTCTTCAGGGCCGGCAATTCTATTGACTTTGAATCATTTATTCTCCATTTTCCGCTAGCCACATGGTTACTTTTATCCCCCAATTTGGAGCGTGAGAAATGAGAGGACAATTGTTACTTGTGCGCGACTTTTTGGAGCTGGACAATACATCCTTTATCACGGGTGTGCCGACAGGGAATTGAGACTGGTAATGTGACAATGTCACAGCGTTAACTCCGTCGGAAAACCGGAACAAAATTCAAAATTTTCCTATGAATTTACCCGATCCCAAAACAGAATGGGTAAATGAAACATATACGACAATCATTTGAACTGATCGAAACTTCAACGAAAACTCTACATTGCTGTGCGATGCAAATCCTTCGCGGCGACAGTCGTCCGCTCAGCGTCCGATATCCGAGCGACGAACGCTCAGTTGCTTGCCTTCCTTGCAGACTGTTTCCTCAAACGTTGAAACACTAAGAGCAGTCCCAAGAGCAGTCGGCATTCTGTGGCTCTGCTGTGCTAAATCAAATGCTCCGCTTCAAGCAAAGGACAGCTTTCTCCACAACAGATGAGACAGACACGCATCTAAGCCAAAAAATCGTTTTGGGAGCACCAGGAGCATGTCCCAGTGCTACACGTTGATCGTACCGGTAGGTGTGAACGATTTTTTGCAACGAACTCGTGGAAAGTTCGTTGCTCAGTATGACCGCAGCGCCAGGCATATTTGGAGCCCGTCAGCGGTGTCAGTGTTCTCATAGACTCGCAAACTGGCACCAGAAACACTTTGTCCCGAAGCACATGATCTTCTCGCTCTCAGACTTGACTACGCTGAAACATCATCCGGTCACATATTTATGAATACAGCAATTTTTGCAACAGCATTTTGTGGATTAATGAACGATAGTATGAAGCTGGTCCATTGCAGGTGCCTTGACGTAGAACCAAGTGGTCATCCTGGAATCAAAGAGGATGAGGAGACGTGCTTGCCCTGACCCTGGTCCACTCGTAAGCGTCTTTGTCGCCCCTCAGACTTCCATACTTACGTTGAATGGGAATGGCGCAAACAGCTTTCGCTCATTGGCATTCCTCTACTGAGAATCAAACACTGTAAGTATGCACTCTGTTCATCATCCTGCACTCGACTAATTTAAGCATAAGTGCAGAAGCCGGATTCGGATCTGATGTCCTCTGCCATCAACGTGAATCCAGATTTGAGTTTTTTTACACACCGTGCGAGTGATGTTGAAGCATCAACACGCTTAGCAAGTCCAGACTCATACTATGTCTTTTTCTTTGCAAACGATATCACCCATTTCACAAGGGTCAGGGGTGCGGGATCACCCCTTGACATATCAACACGCAGATCAGCCACCTCTTTTCGGAGCTTGCTAGGACTTTGTCAAGATTCCATACAGACGGAATCACTCCAGCAGGGCAAGCCTCAATCATATCGGCGCCCTCCAGAACTGACGGCGCCTCGCCTTTATAGACACCTGGCAAATTCAGTCCATATCGATGGAATGTCGCCAAATGCTCGGTTTCGATCATATCCTCCCAGATTGGCTTTCTTTTTGCCACTCATACATCTCACGATCAGATAGCACTGACGTAGCAACATTGGCTTTAGGGCTCGTCTCTCATCCGCAAGTTCAAAGTCAAGACTTTCATCAGCCTATTTTCAGGAACTCGAAGGTTATAGTCTAATGTTAGACTGTCCTGCTTCTGCGTCCAGGTATGTCCAACCACTTTGATCTGATCCTCTACAAGACTCATAGCTGTCTGCTCTGATCTAGCTGACATATACTGAGCCTGCGTCGAATTTGGTTGAATAAAAACTCCGGCTTCACAACTAGCAAGTTTCGAAATATCTAATGGATGAAGAGCGTACTTCAAATTACTCTAACATAGGACCGTGATGCACGGAAGAGCCGCAGAAGGCAAGGCATCTGAATAAATTTAGAACCTTTTCGTCAACATAAGTCGGAAGGCATGCAACTCTACATCCACTTTCTAGACTTTACACGCATCTTTGATGATCTTTCAGTGGGCCAAAAATGACGCAGTTTTTTCGGTCGGCAGCTGCAATACCTACGCTCACGAGCGGTCAAGCAACCGAAGATCAGGACCTGGGCTCTTAGGGCTGTTTCTGACTGCTGCAGGTATATTCTGTACAATTACTACTCTTTATCAGATTTGAGCGTTGCGAGTACTAAATGACTAATTGGCGGACTGGGAATCAATGGTGCGATAATCATCCTTAACCTGAGAAGTTTGATTGACAAATTACCCGTTAGGATCTTGGCCGTATACTGGAGGTCCTCAAGGAAAATCAAGCAATCGAGATGTCGCTTTATGTATGTACATATTATCAACATCTGATCTGCGTTATTTTGATGATCATGCATGTCTCCGATCCAGGTGTGCCTAGGCATCATCCCCGTGGAGCGCTTCGTTCAGACTCTCCATGCCAACAGCATCCTGAGTGACACACGGACAGACACGAGCCGGGTTGAGTCAAGGTGAGAGAACGCGCGCCTACTTGGACTGCTATTTCACCCCAGTGGGAGCAAGGGAACTCGCGGAGGTTGCGGGTGCGTTCGCCCGCTTCATACGAGTGAACAATGGCGAAACTCATGACCGGTCCCTAGTTCCATGTCGATTGGTAATACCCCGTGCATGTGAGAATCCTTGCGTTCTCGCTTTGGTGGGGATGATAAAGGCTTCTTATCCAGTATTTACACTTATCCCTGACTTCCTCAATATGCCAACTGGATCTTCATCAAGTTTCCTCGTGGAGTCTTGATGGTTTGAACAGGGCGACCTGTCATCCTTGAACTTTCCATTCCAGAGAGGCATCTTGCACAGTCGATGTGTGATAGAGTCACAAATTTTGAGGCCTACTAGGTGCTGGATAACTCTCAATTTGCGTCTCCTATGCTGCAACAATTGTCAGAGCAGCTTGAAGAATCATCGGTTATCCGGCGTGGTCTACAAGATTTTGGAATCACCCCCGCTATTTTGTTGCTCTCTCCAAGCTCGGACGATCGACTACATTGGGCCTATCAAAGCTGGCAAATGGCCTCAAGAAGATTTGGGAGGAAAGCGGAGTAGGCTGGGCAGATTCTCTACTGAAGTCATGCTGTAACTCTAGTAATTTTGGCTACTACGAATTAGTTTGCGTGTCTGTGTGCCCCGGACCTTAAAATGGAGACCTTGCAAATATGCCCGTCTGCCGCGGAGTGTTGATGCTCCCGTCAATGGAAGTATCAAAGAAACTCTTCATTACGGGATTTCACTTGAGATTTTACGGAGCACTAGTGCCCTCGGATGCACGAAGACTCGTAAGGAGCCCAATCGATATCCAAGTTTTCTTAATACTGTAGTATCGTCATCTTGTCCCTATGGGTTGGTATCACTTGGTAGGTCAGAACAAGCTGAGTATGCGGGGTCCAGATCAAGTTGACGTCACGGTGCTTCACATGTCCAGCCAGAAATCTCATCACCAAATTTCGAGTGGTCGATTGCTGTAGTTTGAGTCACATCTCAGCACCACAACATATTGTTAATTGAGGTAAACTGCCAGTAGTGGGACTTACTGCGCTCGCGCCGCGGTTGCCTAATGACTACATTCAGGTTGAACCCATGAACTCGCCTAATCCGTCTGGATATAGAATAGCCTCACCAAATCCCTGTGGAACTTGGTAATTCCTACAGTAGGGGGAGTCAGAGTCGCGACGAAATCGGATTCGGAGAGGATTCTGCGCGGATTCGCAAACTGGATTCGCGGTCGAATCCTCTCAGAATCCTGATTCAACTCTGACCACCCCACGTAGGAACAGGATTCTGCCTGGATTCTATGTAGCATACAAATTGATTAAACCCGAACTGGGCTCATGGTGCATGAGCGCGGCAGCCTCGGCGGGATCACTGTCATACCCAATAAGGGGAAAAAAAAACTCTTCGGCTCGGGCTGCTGCAGGTTGCTCCCAACGATGCCCCGTCTCTCTGCCCGTCGACTAGCTGCTTGCGACCTCCTCCTGCTTACAACTAAATACTTGAAGTGGCGCCTGCTGCAGTTGAAGGAAAAGGCGCCGGAGAACGGAGGAGTTACACGAGCGGTTGAGGAGGTTGGCATCCAGAAGTTGATGTTGAGGGACAGGAGAACGAGGACAAGTAGAGTATAATAATTTATTCAATGTCCGAAGACAACTGTACAGTACTACCTGTAATGGAAATGAGCCAGCGAAGATGATTGCAAGATGATCCCGCAGTGAGGATACTGCGAATCGGATTCTGGAGAATCGGATTCGCACGTCGAATCCGCTCGAAAGGCGATTCGACATGGATTCGCGATTTCAGGATTCGACGCGAATCCGCTCAGAATCGCCTCAACTCTGACTCCCCCTAGTATAACACAAGATGCGTAATGTATCATAAGAGCGGCAATGGTTGGCAGCAAAAGATGAAATTTACAAGCGCTCACCAAGGCCGCCTAAGAATTGAACAATCTTGCCAAGAACACCTAAAATTTAGGATCGGCCGCAAGAAGAGGATCGTATTGCTATCACTTGGTTGATATTGAAACTACCTTACGAGGTACTGCTAGCGCTCCGCGAAACTTTCAGATGTCTTGCATACCATTGATAGGTGATTCCGGGTTTGCTCTTGTTCCCATCTGGAAACCAGAGGTCTGATCATCTACTCAATCGTGTATTACAAAAGATACGGAGTACCAGCAAACGCGACGGCGGTGACGGATCACTCTGCGGCTAGCCATCAGAATGAGTATGCAGATAGACATCGATATAAAATAGACTGAACGCACCTTGTCCTTTCCGCCTGTTGTACCATACAAAGGAATATCTTCGTTGAGAGTCCTTGATCGAGAGAGCGGGGGAGAGCGAATGAGGAAAACAGACTTGAGTAAACCGTCTCATGATTGACACAGGCACTCACCACCGTAAAACCTCAGATCTGCTTCGACAGCGACAGGACTCCTGATTCCGTGTTGTGGTTGCCTGGATTCAAGCACCAGACGTTACCAAGCTGCATATAATGTCATACTTCACCCTGATGACTATATAAGCTGCGACGGTCACGTCCTACACCTGTCGACTGAGCTGCGCATACAACGGCAGAAGCGGGGTGAGAGAAGACAGAGCTGGAGAGAATACAATATCTCATAACCCTGCGTAACCATTCAGCACGGTAGAGAGGGGAACAGGAGAACGCGCGCCTGTGCGTTTCGTCGGCCGCGGCATGCCGTTCTGTGCAGATCTCTGCAGTAGGTAAGCTCGAAGGTCTATTGATTAATGATGCAGCTGAGCTCTGGGAAAGAACTTTTGTGAGAAAGATCATTTACGCACTTATTGCACCAGTAGCGCCGTAGCGCCGTTGAGCTCCACAGTAGGCGGGTGCTACTTTGAGCCTCCTCAGAGGCAATACTTCATATTAAAGGGGCAAGATCCGTGCAGGTCGTGATCCTCGACGTAACTGAATCAGCGGGTGGATATATTCAAGCACGAGAGCGCGGCTAAGGAGCCTTTACCGCTGTCATCGAACGAAGCCTCGTCAAAGACACATTTCGTTCCCGATATCTAGGAAACGTTCAAAAATGGATCACGCAGATCTGTGTGGAAAGCAGATGCACTGAGCAGTTTTGTCAGATCTTTAGGAAGCGGCTTATGAGGGAGAGTAAGACTTCGCTCCAATCGGATATTTGACGAAGACTCGCTGCTGTTAGCTTAGCACTTGACGATAGCTCAGAATATTATGTTCGGAATACTGGCACATTGAGAGAAGCTTTGAATATTCCGTTAGGATTGGAAGGACGTGCAAGCTCTACCAAGGCGGTGGTGGTGGTGGTATTAGACGGCGGACGCTTGTAAGTCGCCCAAGCGCTCATTAGTCAGCCAAGCGCTCGTTATCGTTCAAGGGTCTTGGAGATGGTCCGAGCGCTGAGCGCTGAGACCTGAGGCTTACTGTAACTGCCTCGTTCGCCGTGGTGATTTGAGCTCACATTGACTTCACTCGCTTGTTCAGTAAAATCAAACATCCCTGTGAATTTGACGTCATCCACCTCGTAGGACCGAGCTGGCTGTGAACTGAATCCTCGATCTCATCATCACCCTACGGATCGTTGGCGCTGTTAGACGACTTTACCGTTTTACCCTGCTAATCAGTTCGAAGGACCACTCGCAGCAATAACGCCGCAGTTGTAAACCGGTGATATCGGAGACCGTATTGAAAGCGCCATCGCCTTTCACGACGCCTATTGTTCGAGCGGTGATCGCTCGTGGATGACGGCCAGCACTGCGGCCACTTCAATTTGAAGCGACACGCATTAGACCACCACCCTTCATTCACCCTCTGACATCCTCCTCATTTCATCAGTCCTCTTTCGACGACTCGACACCATCCTTTGTGGTACGCTGAACATACGCTCGCCCCGCCATCGCTTGCTTTGTCGCTGCCGCTTTTATCTTGGGTTCCTAGCATTCGCACAGCCAAGGAGCTGGATCTCATCCATACCTTATCTTTTTACAAACTCTACACGTCACTAAATCCAAGGTGCATCGTTTTCTTATTTTTCGCGCGAGCATACTGTATCTAATTTCCTGGGCAAGTATAGATGTCAAACTCGACACAACAGGATCAGAAAAGGAAAAAAAGAGAGAAGCCTCGTAAAGTGTGTTGTTGTGTTGCGGCCGGGTGCGTCAACGTCGTCAGCGCGGATGGGCGTCGAGGGTGCGAGTTGTCTTCCGAACAATGGGAAACCCATCAGGCTGCCGATGCCCTGGCCCGCGACAGACTAGACGAAATACAAAGGAAGGCGGAGGATACCTTTCAGACCGATATGGACCGGGTGGAGCAAGAGATCGCAAATCTTGTGCTCACGGAGTCTTCCTCATTACCTTCCGCTGAAAGCATGTGGAGTCGAGACACTGCAAGCCCAAGCAACTCTCCGAGGGTTGGTGTTAAACGAAGAGCTCGCCGGGAGGCACTCGATTTCCAAACTAAAGACTTGTGCCTACTCCATGCTGATATCAAAGCCTTTTATACGTCCTCCCAAACTTCCATCAGTAATTTCCTTAAAAACCCAATCCATTTTCAATCCCCAAGCCTGGACTTCCCTCTCCTCCACATTGAAACTGAGTTTGCTCGCCTCCATTCTCTCCTCAGTGCCATAACTGTGGATGATCCATCCATTAAACTGTTGAAAGATCATGCTGCAAATGATCTCACCTCTGTGGCAGCATTGATTGCACCAGCAAGGGTCAAGTGGCAATCTGCTCTCAATCAAATTATCAGCCATGAGCCTCCCCTGCTTTCTGCAGTTCTTGGGCATGAGCCTCCCCTGGTTGATTGCAGTAAGTATTCTATCTGAACTGGTGTTTTCTCACTGAATTCATACTGGCTGGTTAGGTCGTCACATGAGGCCTATCTATCAAAACACAGATCCAATCCTGGTTCTGACTGTTTTCATGATCATGGTCACTCATGTGGTTGCTGGACTGGAGAGAAGGTTTTGCAATTGGCTTCTCAGAATGTCTCAATATATCATCCACACAACTCTTGCTCGGGCATGTGGCAGCTCTGCAATACCAGGACGGGAAAAGGATCTGCTAAAAGACATACCTCGAGACATCCGCTCTGTTCGTAAGAAGTGGGATTTGGATGGGAGTACTATCCTCTATGCTGCTTGTCCATCCTGCCACATGCTACAGAAGGTTGTCTACGAGAAAGGAAGACCAACCATTTCCCCGTATTGCACCAACAAAGATTTCCCAGGTGGTCGTCCATGTGACACCCTGATGTTGGCCCCTCGGCTAGTACATGGCAAAGTTATTAGTGCACCCATCCTACCATTCCTCTATCATGACTTCAAGGACTGGCTTGCCAACTTGATGTCACGTCCTGGCATGGAAGAAGCAATGGACAAATCTTGGGCAGACTCAGAAGACCGCAGGAAAAAAGGCCTCTGCACTGACATCTTGGATGGTACTGTGCTATCCACCTTCAAAGGGCCTGATGGAAAAACACTGTTTTCTGTTGGTTCTGGGGAGGCACGCTATGTCTTCAGCTTGTGCATAGATGCCTTCAATCCTAGGTTCAACAAAATTGCGGGCAAGGCCACTTCATGTGCTATCATCTCCATGATCTGCTTAAATCTTCCACATCAACTCCGATACAAGAACGAAAACATGTTCCTGGCAGGTATTATCCCAGGTCCCAAAGAACCCCCTACATCTGGCATCAATCGCTATCTGTCTCCTCTGATAGATGACTTCTTGGTTTTTTGGGATTCAGGTATCCAGTATTCTTGCACTGCAAGGTGTCCAAATGGCAGAAGGGTTAGATGTGCCATTCTTCCCCTTATCTGTGACATGCCAGGAGCTCGGAAAGCAGGTGGCTTGGGTGCTCTCAATCACACCAAATTCTGCTACATGTGCCATTGTTCTGGTAGGGAAGACCTCCAAAGGGTTGACTATGCCAACTGGGTACCCAGAACAGGTGCTGAACTTAGAGCTGCTTCCGAGGCCTGGAAACAAGCAGGTACCAAAACAGCAAGAGACAAAATATTTGCTGAGCATGGGGTCCGCTGGACAGAACTCCTCCGTTTGCCATATTGGGATTCTCGCCGCTTCATTGTGGTGGATGCAATGCATAATCTTTACCTCAATCTTGTCAAGCATCACTTCAGAGTGGTTCTGGGCTTGGATGTGCAGACAGGGAAAGATGAGGGTGAGGCAGGTGATGATGGCATGGATATTGTTCTGGCTCCAGTGATCCCTGACTACACCAAGACCTGTCGATATATTGACACAATCAAGCGGTGGATATTCAATCAAGACCAAGTGAATATCAAAGCTTGCACAGTTGCAGCATGGGACTGGGTTTGTAGGGACCTTAACCTTAAGGTTGACAAGTCCACCAAGAAGAAACCATATCAAGAGGCACTCCAAAATTATGTAAGCTATGTGCTTTTCCAGAATTGTTCTGACTGACACTTGTAATAGAGTAAGACCCACACCAACTATGTCAGCATTGCTTCCCTTCCTTTACCCTCTGAACATGATGTGGAAGCTGTGCCTGAGACACGTGGCTCCCCTTTATCCAAAGCAGATGTGGAAGCCATCAGAAAGGATCTTCAAGATATTATCAAACCTTCTTGGATTGGATCTTTGCCTAAGGATTTAGGAAGTAAAAGACATGGAAAGCTGAAATCTGACCAGTGGAGAAGTATTGCCACCATTTTCCTACCCATCACTCTGATACGCAGATGGAGTACCTCAAAAAGTGGAGCAGATGACTCTCAGAAGCAGGATATTCTTGACAACACAATGGATCTTGTGAATGCTGTAATCATTGCATCCAAGAAATCTCTGACAGCTGCTGATCATTCTGCATATATGGAGTATATGACCAGATATCTCACCAACTTGAAGAACCTTCACCCTCATCTCAAATTACGCCCTGTGCATCATGCTGCACTTCATTTAAGTGAATTCCTGAAGATGTATGGGCCTGTGCATGGGTGGTGGACCTTTCCCTTTGAACGTCTCATTGGTACACTCCAGAAGATTACAACCAATGAAAAATTAGGTTTGATCACATTGGTTATGTTTTATGTTTGCTTGATTTCTAATCCCAGTCTAGGAGAATTGGAGGAAACCATGCTCCACACCTTCATTGCATCCTCCAACATGAGAAATATTCTCACCAGTCCTCGCCTTCCTCCTGTTCTCCAACACTGCAGGACCATGTACAATGATCTTCTCCGTATCAAGACCAAAAATAGCTTGGCTACTGGCATGTTATCTGCAGATGCTTTTGAAAGCGACTCAGAGGATTCTGAGCTCAACTTTCAAACCATGGATAAGCCAACACTTAGGGCACTGCAGCTCTTCAGTCCAAATCACTTAGGTTGCAGGGCCCACTTTTATGATTCTTTAGACAAGGGTTCAGTGAGATTTGCCAGGGCAAATTTCAACTTGGGTGATAGCCTGGTCATCATCAAAGATTCTAAAGGCTCTTCCTTCCCTGTCTCTATCCAACAGATTTTTGTGATAGAAGGTGATCAAGCTGACACAACCTATATTTCTTTCTTTAGGTATCTTCATCTTCCTCGCCATCAGCTTGATCCATATCAGAGATATCCTATCTTTGGAGCCAAGCTATGGGCCAAGAATGTATCACCAACACTAGAGATTCAGCCCCTCACTCAAATCATTGGGCACTGTACCCTTAAATCTCATTCTGATCATGCAGTAGTGATTACACCTCTTCCCAACTGATCTAAGATAGTAATACAATTTCTATGCAAGGCTCAAATCACCTCAGTGGGATCAATGAATCCAAAGGCACCTGGTCCAGAGCCATATTTGATTGAGTCATAGCACTGATTGACTATCCTGCCAGCCGGAGCATTCATGAAGAGTAACAAGCTTGGCAATTTGAGGTTCTATATTCCGGTTATTTCTTTGAGGCTTCAAGTCCTTTCCTCCTCCATGACAAGCTTCGCCCTGAACTAAGCGTCAGTGAATTGATGATAAAGACATGCAATACAAGCTTACAATGCCCGAGGTATATGAATCCACCATTCCACACAGTCTAATCATAGGACTCCATACCTCAGGTAGAACCAGAGAAGCCGCACCCAAGAGATCTTCGACTTTCTTGCTGTTGACTGAATAGCCTATCTGGTACACAAGCTTCCGGGCTTTCCGTATCAGTCGCCAACGTTGTTCAGTGTCAATGCGGCGCTTCTGCTGTCTAATATCTTCGCCACGACTACGTCCCAGTAGCCAAATTTCATCCTTTTCGACTTCACACTGAGGGCAGCAGCAGAATCCATCTTGTCTGCCCGTTGCTAGCAAGACTCTAAAATAATGATTCATATTGATCAGACGCTGCTTATAAGAGCACACACTTCTCTGGATAATCCCCCGTATATGTGATGAGCTTCAGATACGCTCGTCGCAATTTGCCATCCGGAGATTTCAAAACGATCCAGTGGCAATAGGCCAGCCTGAACTCAAGATCGGCGAAGAGCACCTTCAAGACCGCGGGGATAAGTCCTGGCCGACAATGTGTGATAAGCGGCTTGCTGCCGCCACGTCCATTTCGATGCCGGCGAATCGTATCTTGCAAATCATCGGGCACCTGAGAACAGTTCCAGTTAATCCTATCTCGAGCTCATGGATTCAACGACGTACAGCAGGGATGTATGCAATATCATGTTCAGCATGCATTTTCGGACGAGAGCGCTTGTATTTGACTGATTGCCAATGAACAGATACATTGACCAGAGCTTTTGATCCCCGAACTGACACAGCAATGTGGCGTCCGACCAGAATTGAAGGCCATGAACCACGCGCTCTAGATCGCAGTCTGATTCCGGCCGCAATTGTTGGACTTTTTCTTGTTCTTTGATGAAAGCATCGGATGAGTATAACTCGCCATATATGGGCTCGGGCGGCTTCTCAGGTTTATCAGAGTGCAAGTATTCGCGGAAGGGGTGGAGATGGAAGTTAATGGGGTTGGGGATCGGAGGAGATCACTCTGCGGACGGTGTCGAGAATACTCCGTGAATGTAATCCAGGAATCACATAGTCGACAGCCAGTGGAAATGTGCCTCCTTCTTCTTTGGCTTTCCCAGCGGGATGAAGATAATCACACTCCCGGAGCGCCGACCATCTGATGAAGAGAACTGGTCCAGACTGAATGCGATAACTCGTTGGCGCAGGCGATAGAGATTTGCAGGCACGTCGTGTCCGTTGAAGTTAGGGTCATGTAGGACCTCCTTCACCAGCTTCAACACCCCACGATTGCTAGCATTCGTCCCTCCGTCCAACCCATGATGTCGTGCGATTAGAAATATCGAATACTTCGGAAAGGGCTTCAAAGCGTTATTGAGTCGCTGTTCTAAAGTGCTTGCAGGCTCGCCATCACAGGCGGCAATGGCGATGGCGATGGTGAAGACGTGGGGGAGGGGGGTTCTCAGGAGGAATATGCAAGTCCGGGATGTATGAAGGTTTCCGTCGATATTCATGGGCGACCTTAAAGCGATTGGGAACAGCCTTCCTCCCACGAAAGAATAAACGTAGTCTCTGCGAGAGAGGGAGGGTTTCAGGATCCTGCTCCTGCTTCGGGGACGACTCATGGCCATGGGGAAGCGGTGCAATGAGTCTGCCAAGCCCAAGGGGATATAGTCCTGCAGCCTGGCAGGAGCTCGCCTAACACGTTGCGGACGTTGGCTCTGCTGCTGCGACTCGGCGATTTGTGCAACTGGAACGGGAGATGGCTGAGCGATGGACGATGCAAGGGCTGAGGGCATAGAGCAAGGTGTAGGAGTCGTAGAGAGTTGTGCTGGAGGACATGCATTACAGGGACCATTATCGACGTGGGCTTTGTCCTTTCGGGGTAATCAACCTCAATAGCTATCACTGACAGCAAAACATATACTCACAACCGCATCATTAACATGAACAGCATCCTCGTGAGAGTCTTCTGCTAAAGCCTCCTCAGATACAGGCAAGCGGCTTCCTCTTCTGCTTCCAAATTTCAGTAGATTTCGAGAGCGCCATCGCTCTAAGCTCCTACTGAAAATGCTGCCCAAGTTATTCGCAACCGCAATAGCAGAACCACACTGTGATCGACGTGCTTGACAATGTCGAGCATGCTGAGCGAAGTCCCGAGTGCGTGCTTAGAATTTCGGGTACGCAGGGTAGTGATATACATGCCCATCCATTGCTGCCGCGTAGGGAGAAGAGAAAAAGAGGGCAAGGCCATCGAGTCCTCACATGGGGGCTTGTCGTTTTTCGGTTCACTGAATCACTAGTACTCTGAGAATTATCGCGATGCGTCATGCGCACGTGACTCGGAGTTCGATTTCGCACTTCTTTATCACATGCAAATTTCAAATCCTTCCCCAAACCGCAGGCCTCAGAGCGGTATCAACGAATCCTTCTCTCCTCTCGACCATCATCCTGCTTCAAATCCATCCTCAAATCGCCACCAGCATCAACAAGAGCCACTCGACGGAAGGGATGATGAAGACGCCATTTGTGCTGCAGAGCGCGGGCTCGAGGCGATGACAGCCAAGTTTGGCTCAGAAGCGAAGAGGTTAGCAACTCATGATCAGCAATGTTTATACAGACTGACTTCAAGTTCTATAACGATAGAAGAGTCTGAAATCGTACAGACTTGCCATGCGGCGATTCGTCGATTTGCCGCCTACGGAAACACCGCTGCAAATCTACTGGTGTCTATAATTATGAGTGACCCACAACGGAAGAAAAAGGATGCAGAGACGGAACGGTTGTAAGCTTTCAAACACTTCACGATCGCATGTGTGCTTCACCTT
Source organism: Sistotremastrum niveocremeum HHB9708 (assembly GCA_001630475.1). Classification (NCBI taxonomy): domain Eukaryota; kingdom Fungi; phylum Basidiomycota; class Agaricomycetes; order Sistotremastrales; family Sistotremastraceae; genus Sertulicium; species Sertulicium niveocremeum. Next base: position 15,044 of record KV419410.1, on the reverse strand, counting down.
TGCTGTCTAGGTGCCAAATTCGGTTCGGCGAAGTTAACTGGATCTTCACTTGAACAGGCCTCGAGAAATATAGCAAGTATGTTGAGTCGCAGGATCCCGAGAAGCCATTTTATGAGAAGCTGCTCTTTCTGAGTCGTTTGGTGAGTCTGTCCTGGCGCATATACACAGACTTATGTGACTTTCTGGTCAGTACGACCATAGCCGCAGCGAAGGCAAAATACAGACAGCCCGTCAAGAAAGCGATGCCTGTGGATTTAACCTTTCCGAAGACAATCCCTGTCATCTCAAACGAAACCCCCAACTCAAACACGATGACCGTAGCAAGTGGGGTTAGAAACATGAATAAATTCGACCGTACATGAAGATCCTTGGGCAAGAGACATTATTGGAGTAAGTCTTCCAGTAAAATCCGATGAGCATATAGTCACCCTTCCATAGCGATGAGCACGCTACTCATTAGGCGGGCAAAACACCAGCATATCATGACTTATTCATGTATATGTGGGATGGTTGTGTCATACCGAATCCCCACGACCCGATGGAGGGTTTTTTTGCAGACAACTCTCTTGGTCCATGTAAGCATTAATTACTTGTGTAGTTCGTGCTGAGGACGCCTTTGTAGGTCTGGAAATGGCTCCATTTGGGATGGCGTGGCAAGGCTGATCCGGGCCATCGGCGAGAAAGTCAAAAATATCTACTGACTCTGCGTTCCTTGATATATGTTTCGCATTTGGTGAGACCTATATTGACCTTCACCGGCTGTCTCAGTCTGCTCACTGACTTTGTCAATAGGTGTACTTCGTACCCTCGGGCGAAGGGCGGAGGGGAGATGGCTTTCAGTTGGAGCGCCATTATTGGTATTTGGATTCGATGCTTGCGAAGGAGGGAGCAGCATCACAGGCAATATTGAAATGGTGGAGAAAGTAAGTGCATTACGTTGCGACCTCCTACAATATATGACGATGTATTTAGACAAATCTGGCCCGATGAAAACGACGCCACGCCATCGGCTCAACTCAAGGCACCAGCAGGAGGATATGCCGTCATTCTTGCTCGACGCAAAGCAGCACAAGGAGTACAACCAACTTCGACTCCTGCCGCTCAACCGGCCAGCGGACCCGTTGTAATTTCATCTCAACAGCCCCAGCCGCCAACGCCAACGCCTACAGCCGACCATCTAGATCGGAATATATACGCTCATCAACATCTCACCAGCCTTCATCGTCCCCTCGTCCGCACCGCACTTCTGATAACGCCGTCGACGAGGAAGATGATCTAGAAGATATCATGGCCCTCAAGAAGATTCTCGGCAAGAAACCCGATACTGCAAAGGATGCTTTAAGACAACTCAAGACCATCGCGCGCAGTCAAGATGACTTACAAGTCTTACAGGAAATCCTTGACTCCCAGCTTTCACAGACCCACGACTCACAGCTCTCGCAATTCGACACGCATGATTCGCAAGTCTCGAATCTCGACGGTCGTCACAAGAATAACAGAACCTGGAGTATCATCTCCTCTGCACGATTTTGTCACTGTCTCAAACCCGTTTACATCCAGTTCGTTCCCGACCCGAAAATGCTACCCCAAGATCCGGCAGTACCTCGAAACGACACCGCAAGCGCTATAATTGGTTCTCATTCACTGACTCGATGCGACTTTTCTTTGGGCTGTCAATTTGCTTTTGATATGTGTCTCTCTCTGTTGATCCAACAAAACTGTCTCAAATTCCTCTACGTCGTCGTTGTGCAACACAAATGAATAATAGGCTTTATTGTGTTTGATGTACATAAAAATTGTCAATCTTTCGCAATATATCAGACATTGTGCATGTCAAAGCATCCTCAGTCATGGGCACGGTATCATGTCACAACCAAAGCCCCCCAGTAGCTCCCCCAGTCGAAGCATTGATGGTTTACCCATAACTTATCGCTCATCCATGACTAGTTCGGCTGTACTCATTTCGTCCTTACGATGGCCCTGGCTCATTTCCGAATCAGAGCTGACGGCCGTACGGATAGTGTTCCAAGGTCCAGTCACGACTGGACTTTTGACCTCCGAAGGGTGCGACTGGCAACTGCCGGTCCGGTTGCCATCCAAAATTTGGCGTGACTGGCAACTGCGACTGCGGTTGCGGTCCAGCGACCGGTCACGGCTGCGACCAGTTGCGCAACCAGTCATGGCCAGTTTTTCCAGTCACAACTGGTATTTTATTAATATTTTAATCATTATTATATTATATATGCTGTATATACACCTCATATGATGTGGTATATGCATATAGAGACCAATATATACCAGATATGTCACCATAAACACCTATTTGAGACCCAAAATACCCTCTGGGTGCCCTGGTTGGGGACCCTTAAGGGTCCTCGGTTGCGACCACGGTCACGACCGGTCATGACTGCAGTTGCCGGTTGCCTGATTTTCCAAGAACCTAGGCAACCGGCAACTGCGGTCCGGTCACGGTCCGGTCGCGACTGCCGGTTGCCACCGGTCACGGCAACTGGACCTTGGAACACTACGTACGGATGACATGTTCATTTGCGCGCTACGGGGTAACCATCATACACTTCAATTATCCAGCTCTGAATCTGAATCCCAACTCTAATCAGCGATAGAGGCTCTGGCTCATCATAAGGTTCGTGATTCACTGTTGACGTCCTGATTCAGGTATGATGTCCGTCGTTCAGTACTGGTCATTGTTTGGAGGATTTGCCGACGGTACTACCACCGTCTCCAGACTCCAGAGGTAAATGATCAGTCAGGACGGGAGTTACAATGTGAAACAGCACGACCAGAAACACTTTTGCACTCTTCTCGCCATCCGCAAAATCTCAACGTAGCCAGTGAATCAGCCGAGACCCAAATGCTTTTCAAAGCTCCTCCGATGCGAAGAAATCCATTGGAGCAAGCCTTGGTGCAGTATCTAGGTGCTAGGTTTTGAGAAGCAGGTCGATGACGTTTGCATGCATAATTCTTGTACCCCTCACTCGACACCCCATCGTGATCATCAATTGATGCCACAGGTAATGAAAGGACGACTGTTTGAATTTAGCGAGCGAACGCGACCGTGGCTGAAAGATTGACCAGGATCAAATACCAATAGCACTGGGAAGCAATATTAACGACCCCTGGTCTCGTGAACCCAGAGACCAGTGCGGAGCTCAACGCACGCTGTCATTGGTGTTTGAATTTGTTTGAGTGTGAGCGCTGAGCGCGCTGAGCTGCCTATTCTAGAAATCGACGGGATATCGGGCGCTGGAGCGCGACTCTGCTCGGATCGTATCTTGTGATAGACATCCAAGCATGTACAACACAAACACGGATCTATTATTACTTTTCTATGCTTCTTGCTCCGTTCTTCTCGGAGAGATGTCCCGTTATTGTTCACAATCGCCAGCGTTCAGTTTGTTATGCCCTCAGAAAACACACGATATCTGATCTTCCGGATCTTGGACGTCGCTCTTCATTCATCTCTCCATAAATATGGATAAGGTCTCGTCATCCAAAGCCTCAGAGCCCACTTCTTATGTTGAACAATCCGCGAGATAGCTTTCTCCGGCTCACCGACGAAAGCTGTTATGCCGTCCCGGGATCTGCAATTGACTTTCAACCCCGTACGGATGTGTCAGGACCGCAAACACAGCTGCTGAGTGTCCTCAATTCACTCTGCGATTTCAACCACGTGGAAACGAAGACGCAATTGGAGCGGCTGATCTTCGTAAGTCCTGGAGTTGTTCTCCAGCGATCGTGATCTTACATGACTTCAGGCACCAAATGCTACTGCACTGGCAGAGCAGGCTCAGAGTGGCAACTCGGACTGTCCTCTCACATCTCCGCATCCCCTTCCTATCACCCTCCTCGTTTGGGATCGTCCCTCAAACCAGGAACTCAGTCGGCCGGCCTTCAAAGGTTGCACAGACGCACTCCGTTTACTCTCTTGTCTCCCCCCCAGTCATAAGTATTCGCCATCATCCTGGATTGCCAATCTTATTATTCGAGCTCTTTCGGATATGCGAGCTTTCGACTCTAGGCTTACGGTATGCAGTGTCGCCTTTGCGTGTACGACGGTGCAGGCATGCGTCTGTATGGCAGTGAAGGGAGGAACAGTCCTGCAGTCAAATAGGACATCACTATGCGAATCCATCTGTAGGACTCAAGAACCGATATGGCGAAAGCATGGCGAACGACTGTATTATACGGACCTCAAGCATCTTGGAAAAATCACTGCCGTTCACATTTCTGAATGCGTTCACTCAACTACGTGAGCGGTGCCTCTTTTTCAGTCAGTCAATCAACTGAGCACTTATCCAGATTACTATCCGCAGCTTTTCCGGCTTTTGAGAAATCAGCAGGACCTCCACCAGTATCTCTGAGAAAGAGAATCAGATTAGCCCGTCGACTTCTCTCCGGGCGGCAGGGCCGCAGGAAAAAAGTTTCCAAGAAATCAAATAAAGTTCTGGCCGAGCATCGCTTGGTCTCGTTATCCTTGCGACGCAAGAGAGGGCGAGGAAAAGATACATGAAGTCAGACCGAATTCATGGTCCATGTGGGCAATCGGCTATGTATCACAACCAAATTACTCGCCTTTGTCGTCAATAAAGTTCTATGTAGAATCCCGGAGTCTTATGGTGTACCGTAAAGATAAAAAAACGCAACTGCAATAATCGCCTTCTAGGATAGATGTTGAGTGTGTGCGCGCCATTGGTGTGCAATCTTCAAAGAGCGGGCAGAGAAGATGCGTCTGCTGATTTTACCCTTTGTCATGGGTGCATGCGCCGTGTGCGCGATGATCAATCTTGGCAGCGCAGGCATGCATCTCTTGCTGAATTAATCGTGTTGACGGACTATAAGTGGAACGATCTCTGCGTCAAGAAGACTCTACATAGAAACCCTTGCTCTCCCCCGTCTGACACCCAAATCGGGAAAGACTCAATAATAGTTCAGACTCCGACTGCGGCAATCAGTGCCGAGTGTAGGCCGGCCGAGGATAAGATAAATGAAATCACAGCGTAAATAATAAATAAATCGCTTCAATAATTTCAAAAATATCAAATATACACACACTCCTTGCTATCTAACAAGATTCGAGTACTCGCGGTCGTGAAAAGATCGTTCCGGCGGGGGTATAGATCACTGTGTGACGTTACGCGCGGAAGTCATGTGATTGTTATGCTAAAGCAGGAGTTTACGTCAAAGCGAGAACAAGACCGCTTCAGAGTCGCTCTCACCGTGCTCTCCTCGTGCTAGCTTAGTTCTCATCCATCGACGCTGCCATCGACGCCTCCGACGCGTCACGAATCACCTCCCTCGGTCGAGTCCTAAAGAACATTGTGTGCACGCTCCCTGCCTCCCATGTGTTCAAATTGGCGGTTCGGGTCGAGTTGGTACGTCGTTCTAGGTCCTGGCAGTCAGATGCGAACTGAAAGAAGGCTCTGCCATAGCGTTGGACGTGAGCCAAGAAGCGACGATCTTGGTATTGGATCTGATATCGGAGTGCATGGGAAAACCAGTCGCAAAGGTCTGCCGCGTGCGTCATGTCTTCAAGGAACGTTGTACGGTCGAATACGCCGCTCATCTCTTCATTCAGCAGTTCGTCATCCTCATCATCCCCTCTCTCCTCCCCTTCGCCATCTTCGCCATCCACGCCATCGTCAGCGGCACCAATTTCAGCAAGGACCAGTTGGACTCGGCCGCCTTCGGGCTCTTCGTAAAGCGAAATGAGCGAGGGATGTTGCCAGAAAGGAGTGGTTCGGCGGCGCGAGACTTCAAGGAAGAAGATGGGCGGTACTGGCTCCACCAGCTGAATCAGGTGTTTGCAGGTCATGAACCGACTTTTGACGAAGAAGCGACACGTGCAAACCCATTTGTACGGATTAGGTGCGTACGCAGTATCATCTGGATTTGCGATTTGAGTCTTCTCACAGCGCCGCCATTCCGGTTTGAAGGCCTTGCGCCATGCCGCCAACTCTCGATAGCGTGCCACAGGCCGCATTATCACGTCCAATTTGCGATCATATTTAGGCACCAGCTTTTCAACCAAGATCCAGCACAGCAGGTCGATCCGGGGTTTATGGAAGTGGTGGAGGAAGTCCTTTTTGATGCGACGCCAACTGTTCCAGAAGAGTATGTGAGTACTGTGTTATGTCGGTTGGTTAATGCCACATACTGAGATTCCACCATCATAGTAGTTTTCAAAATCGGAATGTCCGGATGGACTGATCTCGACCACAGCTCCCAGCGGCCGTTGCGATACCAATTTCCCCAAAGGTAGGCCCATACCTCCGGTAGATCATTCCTCTCGCAGTACTTATACATTTGCTCTACAGCCCATTGTCGGATCCCTGCAGGACTCGGGTGCGAGAACCCTGGGATCAAAGGGTGCGCATTGTAATGGCGCACCATCATCTCGACTATATCGGCCCTATACTCTTCTGGACAGAAAGTGCGACGGTCTCGCGGGAGGGGAGTTGGATCGGCAGGGACAGCTGGAGTCGAGGTCGGGTCCTTTACGATGAGTCGGACAAAAGGTTTCTTGATCGGAGCGGGGTCAAGATGGGTTGATGATGTGTTGTTGTCAATGTCCATAGCATCCGAAAAGGGTGTGATGGCAGGCAACTCGACTGATCTCTGTGTGAGGCCTGGGATGCGAATAGTGAGGGAGTTCGGCCCAAGGGGTGGCTCAGCAAGAGTGCTAGTCGGCTCAACCTCGTCAATGAGTCCACCTTCAAACTCCGTTGGATCTGCTCTTGTTATTGGGACAAAGTCGACATTGACAAATGTGAACTCGGAGTGTGCGGAGCGTGGATCATAGGGAGTAGTAGACAGTTTATTCTTTGCCAGTCGTTCCCGCACAGCCCGTTTCAAATGCCATAGACATATTGAATGTTTCAATGTTGGCCAAAGCTTCTTTGCTGCTCCAATCTCCGTGGTGTCCTTGTCAGTATGCACAAATTGAGGGCTTAGTCCGTATTTTGCCTTCAGTGCAGCAAAGCATGAATGGAGGGCATTGAGTCGTTTGCGAGGTGCAATTGATGAGGCAGTTGATACAAAACAGTAAGATAATGGAAATCCAGCATTATCGTGTTCGCCCAAGGTGCTATACAGCTCAAGGTTCAGCGCGTTCGTACTGACTACTGTACTAAAAAGACCATTGCGGGGCGGGTGGGGACAAGGGACATCGAAAAGTACCTTGCGGTGATGCGGCCGGACCCTCGGGGACAAGGGACAACATGTAGAAAAATCAACTTAAAGTACAATAAATCGCAATATTCTCTCTCTCTTCAGGTCATTAGGGCTTCGGAAGGTTGTATACTCATGTCCTACACACTTGGTAATATTTTTGGAATTTTTTGGAATATTTGCATTATTTATTGGTCAAATATATGCTAGGGGACAAGGGACAATCCGTAAAAAATAGCGGTGCCGGCCACCCCCGGGACAGGGGACCATCCGCTATGGTCCTTTTAGTACAGTAATGAATTGATCAGTCTTCAAGCCCTGGTGTAATGAGTTGAAAGATTAGTTATCGCGATCACACAAGACGGAACTCAACCGAGTGTATTCTCTGAGTGCGTAGGTGACTTTGCGACGGATGTGCTTACGTAATCACATCCGCGCGCGTTGTACATCGGGCTGAGTACGAAACTAGGCTACTTGTATATTCTACTGCTACTCTCTAACTATCACACCCTTTACACCCTCCCCTTCTGAACGGAGCATACCGTTCCACTCAAACATAGGAGAGAGTAGGCGGGAAGATGAGAAGGGAAAGAAAAAAAAATCCGCAATCAAATGAGCGTAACGAAGTTGGTATTTTAATTTTAACTTGGGTTTTCTAATTTTTTATTCCTCTTCAGCAGCAAATTCATCGGAGTCATCTTCATAGATGGCCCGTTGGTATTCTTCTTCACTGAGTGAAAGGATATATTGTCCATCATCCTGTTGAGGCTCAGTGTCTGAAGGCTGGTCTGCATCTTGATCTGCAGGCTCATCATCATCAGCTTCTGGTTCCGCAATGCGCACACTGAGTGATTTAATGGAGGGAGTGGGTTTTTCAGCATTTGGACAGTCACGAGCTATATGGCCAGTTTTTCCACATGTAAAGCATGCACCAGGAATCTGAGCAGATTTGACAGGAGTGTCACTGGGAGGTGCCTTTACTGCTGATGGAGGCTTCTGCAGTTTGTCTACTTTTGGCACAATAGTGGTACTTTGCATAACCAGAGGGCGTATCCGGGACTTTGGTGATTCACTATTTTTTGTAGAAATAGTGCCAGAAGAATGAGCAAGAGTGTGGGATGGAAGCATTCCCCGACTTTCATCAATTCTGGTTGCTGATTCCAGAAGTTGTTTGAAAGGAGTCTGGTACTCATTGAGGCCAAGTGATGCCATTGATAACCTGATCGCAGGATCAAGGCCAGCCATGAACCTGTGACGTATTGTCCCTTCGCCTGGTGGATCGTTCATGGAATTAGCAGCACGGTTCAGCGCATCACTCAGGAAAAATTAAGAATCCTGGAAAGGCTCCATAGGCCTCATAGTACTCCAACAGGTCTCAAATAGGACATAAAAAGGTCTCACAAGGTCTATCAAGGAGGTCCCCCCCTCTAATTTTTCCTGACGCATAGAAGTCCAGAACCGTCATAGAACCTTGTTCCAGGGTAAGGCCTCCAAGGAATATATACTTGCCTTACCTGGGTACCTGCATGCAGGTACCTGCCTGTTTTTTTCAGCCAAAATCCCATACTTGTACTTGGCAAGTACAGGTACTTACTTGCCTATACTTGCCTAAATAACCCCTATTTACTAGTAAAAATAGTAGGCAGGTACCTGCCTAAATGTCCAGCCGCTAATCTCATACCTGCCTACGGTGTATTAGGCAGGTACCCTTGGCAAGTATACTTGCGGATATCCTTAAACGGGCTATATTCGTTGGAAGCCTTAGAAGCAATACTCGTTAGGCTGTCGTTCCGAGTCCTTGAGTGCGCAAATAACTCTGGGGCTAATTGCTTTCCATTGCCAGTGACCTTTCCATCCCCAATAGGACTACTATTGGGTAATGGAATTGACGACGCTAGACCAAATCCGTCGGCCGGATTTACGTAGAGATCGTCATCGTCTGCGGTGCCTTCCGCTTCGGCTTCTGGCAGTGGATGGTTGACAGTATCAGGGGGGACATGATTAGTGTTCCAAGGTCCAGTTGCCGTGACCGGTGGCAACCGGCAGTCGCGACCGGACCGTGACCGGACCGCAGTTGCTGGTTGCCTAGGTTCTTGGAAAATCAGGCAACCGGCAACCGCAGTCATGACCGGTCGTGACCGTGGTCGCAACCGAGGACCCTTAAGGGTCCCCAACCAGGGTACCCAGAGGGTACTGTAGAATTTCGACCACTTAGGATGGTCCCTGTCCCCGTGGGTCTCCCTATCCTGTAATAGAATTGGCATGTCCCCTGTCCCTGGTGACTTGTCCTGGCGAATTTTTGACTGTCCCCCGTGATCTTGGGGCATAAAATGAGCCAAAGTACAGTAGAAACTCGAATAAAATATTCAAATTCTCTCGGGCCCATGTCTGGGGTTCTGGAAGCACATATAATGTCAAAATTACCGGAATAGTATGCTAATAGAATATATTTAATATTTTACCGCTCCCTCATCCTGATGTCCCATCCCCTGTCCCCCTGTCCCCACCTGTCCCGCCTTCGCACCACAGTGTTGTTTTCTTGTCCCTGTCCCCTACCCGATCCCAAGTGGTCGAAATTTTACAGTATTTTGGGTCTCAAATGGGTGTTTGTGGTGACATATCTGGTATATATTGGTCTCTATATGCATGTACAACATCATATGAGGTGTATATACAGTATATATAATTTAATAATGATTAAAATATTGATAAAAGACCAGTTGTGACTGGGAAAAGTGGCCATGACTGGTTGCGCAACCGGTCACAGCCGTGACCGGTCGCCGGACCGCAACCGCAGTCGCAGTTGCCAGTCACACAAAATTTTGGATGGCAACCGGACCGGCAGTTGCCAGTCGCACCCTCCGGGGGTCAAAAGTCCAGTCGTGACTGGACCTCGGAACACTATGTGCAACGAGAACTAGATCTCTCATTTATCACTAAATCGGTTGCTTCTGAAAAAATTAGACCTACTAATTGTACTTTTGAGTACTTTTTAGTACTCCAGAGCGCTCAAAAGTACAATTAGTAGGTCTAATTTTTTCAGAAGTGACCAAAGTGGATATGTTGCATTCAGAGTCTCCGATCATGTTGTTGAGCAAAGCCGTCATTGAGCCCTTTGGAGCCGGCATTGCAATCCGGAGCTGTTTTCCACCAGAGGTCTGTACCGACGCTCGCCTCTTTGTTTGCTTAAACTTCGGATACATTGGCTGATGTAATTACACTCTCCTCATCTGCCCTCTACCACCTGTAGTGGAGTTTTGAACGAGGCAAGTGTGGAGGTACAGACCTCTGGGTAGGAGAATGGATGAACTGCAACATTTATTTTATTTTTCTCAAATAATGTAAAGGGTGTAGTAGATAGAGTAGACAATATACAAGTAGATTAGATTCGTACTCAGCCCAATGTACGACTCGCGCGGATGTGATTACGTAAGCACATCCGTCGCCTCCTCACCTACAGTACACCAGAGAATATACTCGGTCAAGTTCTGTCTTTGCGTGATTGCAACACTAATATTTCAACTCATTACAAATAATCAAGCCAAAAGGAACCTTTGGGTAAATCCAGCACAAATATTTAAACTCTCCTAGAGCTCAAGGATTCTTTTTGAATCCTGGAACTCCTGGCAGTGTACAGAAGGTTATGAGAAAAAATTGCAATTTAAAATAATCAAAACTGATATCAAACTGATTTATATTGCACAAGTGATAAAAATCAATTTAAATTGATGCCATATTTTGAATTTGAAAACAAAATATTGACACCATGATATCAATATGATATTTCCAAGATTTTGGGATTTGTGATATTGATCACTATATCAATATTCCAAAATTTGGGGAAAATATCATATGGTATCATACTTCACATCACTAGATTTTGAAGAACTCAGGTACCTTGGCAGGTTACCCAGGTCACTGGTGAGTCCATGGATACTCGAGTCAGTAGTAAGGCATCCAGTGAATATGGACTCCCCATACTCAAGTACCTGCAGGTGAGTTCTTGTGATGTGAGGCCCAAGGTCTGGCATCTGAAATTTTTTTGAGCACCAAACACTTGTACCTGTGAAATTTTTGGCAGGTGGTGTACCTGTACCTGTAAAACCTCCAAAAGACAGCTACCTGGGTAGGTATATCCATGGGTACCAATTTTTTTGCTATACTCCTGTGCATCCTTATTCATAATCAAATCAAATTTGCTCACCTTCCTTTCTCAACATTTGAGTGACCCACTGGCTTATACTGAAGGTATTACATTGATACTCTACTTGGTATGAAGCTTGCCCATTTTGTGGGCTCTGAGTTGTGCTAAAGTAAGAAAGCGTGCACATCCCTCTCTCCAGATCCTCTCATCCACTTCCGGCCATTCACCATTCTCTTCCTTCCATATTTTATCAGTTTTCCACCCATGATCCCTGTACCTGAACAACCCTCCTGCAGAATACATGGTGAATACATATCTTTCTTCTTTTCCTGAGCCCATGAGAAGTGCTATATTCTCATGGGTTAGAGCAGCAGAAGGTATAATAAGGATGGATCCATGGGGGGCTTCCAAAATGAGTTCAGCTTCGTGAAGCACAAGATGACCTCCCTTTTTAAAATCAAACAGCCCAAAGACAAAAATCAGACAGAGCCCGGAGACCAAATTTTTTGTGTCAATATGACACACAGAGACAGCTTCAGGCCCGAAGTTCTGGCTCATCCCAAAGAAGGGGCAATGTTGGGCTATGATATCCATGTCTGGATTTTTCTTGCACATTTCTTGATGGAGTTCTACATAATGACACCATATTTTTGGGAACCAGTTCTTCACCAGGCCTGCTAAGGCATTCAGTGTGCAGGACATCAGCAGCAGTGAATGCATACCCATGGCATATTTGATGATGCGCTTGACGTGTTGGTTCTTCAAGAATTCCTGGAAGAATTCCCGAGTTTCCACTGACTGCTTAAAATTCACAGGAACCTGTGAATATGGTAAGAGTCATTATACACATGTCTGTTTAGAGGCTCACCTTTTGACCTCCGCCGAACGAAAATCCGTACAAGGTTGACCGGTATCCCCCGCGGCTGTGGTTGGATTTTAGAGACCTGAGCTTCTTTTGCAGGACCTTGATGGCGTCCAGAGTCCCACGGGCGATCTCCTGATGCTTATCATCGTCACGGAACACGAACCGAAGACTGAACGGACGGTCTTCCCAGTCCATGAGAACAGTTGTGTCCCTAATATGTGGTGAGCAGAATCAAATAGAATAAAGAAAATGGGACTAACTTGGTTCCTATCTCGCAGAGCCGATAATGTGGATATTTCTTTTCGAACTCATCGAGTTTGATGGCTGCTGTGCGATCCATGACAGCTTTCCCCAGGTAACCACTTCTCGTGGCACGTGTGTCTTCAAAATCGTACACGGTTTGCGAGAGTTGCTCAGCGGTCTCAATGAATCGAATCTCTCGGGCGTTGTATTGCTCTCTATCAGCCTTGTTCCGTCTCCTGCTGTCATGGCTGTCCGGCTCTGAGATTTCGTCCCATGCGTGTCTGGCGTCGAGAGTGTACTCCAGATGAACACGGCGCTCTAATGAAGGTGGTGTTTGGTGAGTCTGATGTTGTATTCTTAGAGGTAGAGGCATGCGCACGCTTTTTAGAATGAGCAGTGGTGATTTCTCCTTCTTCAATATCTGAGTCAGCCCGGCCTCGTTTTGGTGCGTTATTCGAGATAGGAGGAGGGGTGCCTGCAGGTACAGGATCGGTCGAAAGAGCGGGTTCAAGTGTCAGATTGGCTAGAATGTTGTCAGATTTCTTGCACGAGATCTTTGGCTTGAGTTACTGCACCTAATTCATCCAGGATATTATCCTCAGGTTCTTCGTCGTCTCGATCATCTTGCCAAGGTATCCTGAACCGCAGCTGGAAGTCCGGGAGACGTCGTATGTCGAAATCGGCTACAAGTTCATGATCGGTGGCCGCGGGAAGCTTCATGTATAATACATCAGTTTGTAATTCCTGCGTTTGTCAGGTTGCATCGCACTCACGGGTCGATGGAGACACATGGGTCTCTCCAACCTTAAGCGTTGGTGTGAGAAACGCTCCCGGGCAGAGTGGTATGCTGAGAGGTCCAGTTATCCGGTCAGTTTGTAAAGGTCTATGTCAGGCCGACTGAGGCTGACCTATGCTGCCGGAACAGACTTTCGATGCGCGGATTGCTAGTTTGCGGTATGTGCGTTCTGCGGCGTCTGATCAGTCTCTTGGATAGTCAACATGGTTAGAAGTTTACATGACGATCGATGGATCCGTAAGCGAGTATCAGAGACCAATGTCGGTCAAGGAATGTGCAGGCTGGTGCGTCGCCCTCGTGCTTGAGTAGCTTGAGTCGTGGAGGGCCTGTTGGGCGTCTATCACTGTTCCGATGCCCGAACGACTCAAGCTCTCGATCATGTTCTCAATATACTTCCGCGGTCGAATTGGTGAGCTAGTGTTCCCAAGTTGACCGCGGAAGTTGAAACAAGGGTCAGAGGCATTAAATGTGTATTTTTATGGCTGCGGTACGGACGCAATTCTCCTCCAGCTTATTAGCTAACGTGTTAATGCGTTTCTCCGTCCGCAGCGGACACTACGGGGTTGCGCTGTCGTCGCTACTGTGTGCTACAGTGCTCTCAAGACTCACGGTTCAAGTGTGCTCTCAAAGGCACGGGAATCGCGGGACCGCAGGCGGAGCATCAGCAGCGGCACCGGTGTGTGGCAAGCGTAAGGCTGGGCGACGCTTGGATAGTGGCGCTATTCATGGCAGAGATTCTCTAGCATGGGTACGTGAACATTCCTTCGCTGTTTAGTTCATTACTTACTTACTGATAGATCGTAGATTAGGCTGAGACTGTGTGGCCCCGGATCGAGTTGTTCGCAGAGCTCATGCAGCCGATATGGCTCATCCAAAACGATTACGAACGCCATTGTCAAGCGGTAACCTCCCCTCACCCACGCGCGATATTTGACCAGTCTCAAGCTGACCTCTTTTCCAGCTTCTCTCTGCTCTGTCCGAAATGCAAAGTCGATGGTCCTCAACTGCCTTCGCACGTTTCTATGTCGACGTCAAGCAGCATTCGTCATCATTCCAGAACCAGGAACCGAGAATGGGTGACAGAGAAGCAGGACGTAGTCACTCTGTTTGGGAAAGTGCAAGCCAAACTCATGACTTATGGATTGCGAGACAGCCTGCGAGGCGGCTAACGTCGACGAAAATGATCATACGGTATTGACGCTTCAAGACTTCGCTTTCGGACTCGATCTTGTTGTACAAAGCGTGACCAAGACAATCAAGTTCATCTAAAATCAGTCGTCTCAAGGAACATGACAAATCGGACGCCGGGGCAGCTAGAACAGTTTGAAAGCACGGTCAGATATATTGATAAGGATGACAGTAATACGCTGAACGTGGCAGAGATGGGTTCTGCTCTCGCAACCTTTGGGATCGTGTATTCGGTCAGTCGACGACGTACGTGTTTCAAGCAACATATTGACTCCCTGTCTTGCAGGACGAAGGTTTGGTGGTCACTCATGATCAGCTCGTGCAAGCATACGGAGCCGTCACGTTTTACGAGTTGTAGTATGAAATACGAAAATCGTCCTTCTCGTGCGAGAGCGACCTGCATCCTTGACAGTGATTGCGAGCTCAATTGATTATATTTTAAATTAAAATTTTTACCGTACATGTGTATCATTAATATCTCCATGATGGCACCTTTCCGATAGATTTTACATGCGTCCTCGTTGTTTGAGCCCGCATATACTGCATTTTGGCCCCATCCGAAATCCGGTTTTAAACTCCGCGCCAGCTGTTTTCGAGCCTCAAAATTTCATGTTTGACAG
>KV419409.1:697995-717637 GCA_001630475.1 Sistotremastrum niveocremeum HHB9708 | reverse complement strand
TATTGCTATCGAGTTGTACAGGTGAAAAGACTTGCGCTTACATAAGCACAAGTCGGACTTAAGTACGATTACAATTATTTGTATCTATTTATAGTCATTTATTAATATATATATTCGTTTATCACGAATATATAGCTATACTAGGGACAGGGCCCTTACAATCTCGTCCATGCGATTCGGCTCTCTTCAAAGCAAAGAACCCGAAGCAACCAGTCCGGAAGTACGTTCATCAAGACATGGCTCATTGGATCGCTCGTATGCTCGCGCGACCTGAGCTAGAGTCAGTCATGGACTCTCGTACTCGGCATGCCGGGCAGCGATCATCTGAGGATAATGTCGACATGCGCGATATCTGGGATGGAAATATATTCCGTGATTTTAAAGATCAGGACGGGACACGTTTCTTCGTTGAAACCGAGGAAGGTCGATATGCGTTCAGCTTGAATGTGGACGGCTTCAACCCCGAAGGAAATCTGCATGGCGGGCGGTCAGCATCGGTGACCGGGATCTATATGGTCTGCCTCAATCTCCCCGTATCACTTCGATACAAGGCTGAAAATGCCTATCTCGTCGGCGTCATTCCCGGTCCGTCTCATCCCACCAAGGCTCAGGTCAACCGAATCCTACAGTACCTCGTCGACGACCTAGTTGAATTCTGGGATCCCGGTGTCATCATTCCGACTCCCAAGCATCCCGAAGGCAGACTCATCCGCAGTGTGCTCATCCCTCTGGTGTGCGATCTGCCAGCGTCGAATGATGTTGCGGGCTTTCGTCATCACGGTGCCACTTTCCCATGCCCATATTGTTGGATCACCCTCTCAGAGCTCGGAGAACTAGACTCAGCTTTCCCTCCCAGATTTGCCTCAGTGCATCGAGAGTCTGCGAGCGCTTGGAAAAGCGCGGAGACGGAGGATGAGCAAAATCGGATTGAAGAGGAAGATGGCGCTAGATGGTCCGAGCTCCTACGATTACCTTATTGGGATCCCATGGCTTTCAAGGTGCTGGATCCGATGCATCTTACCACTACGCTCTACGAGAGACATTGTCGTAAAGTTCTGGGCATGAACGCGACCTCTCCTGACGGTGATGGCAACACTCCCCGACCGCCAAAGGTTCGAGATCCCAAGAAAAGGGCAGAGTACGCCGATGCTATTCGTAACAAGAACGTGACTGTGCTCTCGAAGCTCTCGCTTCCTGTGTTGCGTAGCTTGTGCGCGGAACGAAATCTTCCCTGGGGAGGCCGTGCGAAAGCGCCTTTGGTGACGTCATTGGTTTCGGTGAGCGCTTTAGCGGAATTCCTTCGTTTAAATGTTATAATAACGATCCCGTAGGCACCTTCTGAGAATGCTGGAGAAGTTCGATTAAGCAAGGCTGACAATGCATTCTCCCGACTGGTTCTCAGGGCGAGATGGGCGTTTGAATGGCCATGGGATGAAGGATTTGATCTGAGATCGCACCTATCGAAATCAAGGAAGGACGTTCTCGCAGCGTTATGTGCTGAAGTCCATGTATCTGTTTCCGGAAAGCCTACAAAAGAGCAATATGTTGACGCGTTGCATGCGCATGTAAGTAAAGAATAGGAATAAAAGTTGCCTGACTGACGTGGATATCGTGCAGCGAGCTGTGAGACCCCGCCCACCTGTCGGCCAGATGACGCAGGAGTCATACGCTATCAATCATCCAAAGCCTCGGCGTTTATTACAGAAGCTGGGGATAGAACGCTGTCGTGCCATTTGCACACATATGGGTGTCTCATCCGAAGGCAAACTTTCTGACATAATCAAACGTATTGAAAAAGAGGCGAGCATGTTCCATCCCTGAATTTCAACTGCTAATATCCCGGTTCACAGCGCTACCGTGCTGCCGAGAGACGTGCTGGCATCGCTGACGATTCAGGTGAAGTCGATGCGTCAGTCGAGACCACATCGACCTCGCCTCCCGAGGCCCAGCCCCAGCCTCAACCATCACCTCAACAAATTCTCTGGGAGGACGAGCAACTCTTGTTGTTCCCTGGGACTTCTCGAAAAGAGCTCAGGGCGCTGGGGCAGGAACGCTTGAAAGCACTATGCGAAATGAAGCAAATAAAGATCACGGACGACGACGAGACTGTGTTACTCAAAGGCTTGATGACTTGGGTAAGACACATTCAGTTACGGATACGGAGTCCCTACTAATCCGTCGGTCACGCAGAGAGCGGAAGTGGTCCATTCCGTCGTCTTAGGCAAGAAGACACTCCCCGAAATCTGGAAGGACAATGAACAGATTATTACCCCGTCTTGGGTGGGCCGGGCACCGCATCAGGCAGGATCAGCTGGTGCGGGTACCTTGAAGGCAGATGAATGGCGGAATTTCGTCACCATAACCCTGGTGTTCAGTCTTATCAAACAATGGCGGACGAAGACCGCGCGCTATCAAGCCATCTTGAGAAACCTTATGCACCTTGTCGCGGCTGGGGAATTAGCGAACCTGCGTCAGATCAACGCCGCCACCATCGCCGCTTACGACTTCCATATCCGGGAATATTTGACAGGTCACCAAGAACTCTTTCTTGACAAAGTTTTCAGCATTTATCAACATGGGGCGACGCATTTTGCCGATTTTCTTCGTGCATTTGGACCTGTGCACTCATGGCGTGCATACGCATTTGAGCGCTACAATGGGATGATGCACGATATTAACACTAATTCCAAAATTGGTGAGTACTCTCGTCTCGACCCCCCGTCGCAACAGCTCACTGAATCCTGGTTCCAGAGGAGCTTGCGGGGACCTATGTCCGGTATTTCTGCATGCAAAGTAATTTGAAGGCCATATTCGATCGCGTCACGAAAGAATTGCCCAAACAATTCGATAAAATTCGCATGCGGTTCCAGCGCTTCTTGGAACCGAAGGCCCGCGGTACTCTCCTCAGCGACTTGCTCAGCGACCCATCAAATGCTTCCGAAGAACCTATCTCGGCTACGGTTGAAAACGAGTCGATGCTACCGGATTCCTTGAAAGAAGAACATCTTTCGCTCTTCATCAAGCACCTCTTCAGAAAAAATTAGACCTCCTATTTCAACTCCTGAGCGCTCTGGAGTACTCTGGAGTACTCAAGAGTCAAAATAGGAGGTCTAATTTTTTCTGAAGCTGAACGCTCAATATCCCGCAAACTTTGACCTCATAGCCAATCCTCGTGTTGGTCCCTCAGGCACTTTCGTCGAGAACGCAGTCATGCTTCATGACTCTGTCGAATATCACGGCGTCAGGCTCCACATCCA
This sequence comes from Sistotremastrum niveocremeum HHB9708, assembly GCA_001630475.1. NCBI lineage: Eukaryota > Fungi > Basidiomycota > Agaricomycetes > Sistotremastrales > Sistotremastraceae > Sertulicium > Sertulicium niveocremeum. Next base: position 714,380 of record KV419409.1, on the reverse strand, counting down.
ACAAAGCTCCACTCGTGATTCCACAGTCCTCTTTCGAAAGGGCAATCGGAATCTAGTGGGTGTGATCAGGCTCTTATTCACTCACACACTCTTACTGCCGAAGACACCCGAATCCCCCGCATCCAAGACCTGCCAGAAGTACGCTATTATTTCGACATTTCGCCCTCTTTTGGAACACGAGCGCTGCTACGATCCGTATCGTGAATTTGGTACCTTTGCAGGGTCCCTGTACCATGACGACTTCGAGGCTGAGGACACGGTCGTACTTGTAGATGACGTCATCTGTCATTGCGCTCACGCACTCGCTGAGTATGAGTGCACCTGTGCTCATCGTCAAAAGATGTACGAAAAGTGCTATCATCAAACGTCTTGTCCCCACCAGCCCGCAGCACCGAATCCCCAACAATTGAGATGGATCCTCCCGTTGGACAGAGTTTGTCGATTCTGTTTTTTCCAAACAGCAGTCTAACTCATCTCTCGCTAGAACGGTATAACTCACAAATCTCTGCCTCTCTAACATCCAAAGGAGAGCAACTGTGGCAGCGCTCGTGGTTTGACCGGGACGCGGATTCAACGACGGATCGTCGGCACTTACGTCATAAGAGTACTTAGCGCTCGGAGCAGTAGCCCGAATGTCCGTTGCTTTGTCCTGAATGCGGAAAGCACAATCCTGTCTAGGAGTAGCGTTCTTCTTGTTGGTAGCATTGTACATACGGCGAACATAGGATGATTCTCTACATTTGAGTTGATACTGATAGCCTAATCGCATTCCTCAACGATTTCATCGTCTTCGTCAACTTCGTAATCACCCTCGACCGGAGGTGCGTCCAACATGATGCGTTCAAGAAACCACTTGCTGTCCTGTTTATCCTCTTCCTCGAACGAGTTCTCGCTCGAGGAATAACCACCGTCACCTTCGTGATCACTTCCGGTGTCATATAGCTCTCTCTAAACGTTCCTTGTATGAGTATCGAGTTGTTCAAGGGGAGGAAATGGCGTACCAGGCGAGCGTGCAGGTGGGCACGAATCGCATCCCGCATAAGTCTCGCGTACGGCCTGAGGGTATCCAGTCGAGTATCGGACAGATACCAGATGGCATGGGCCACAAGCGATGCGGTGACGTACATAGAGTTAAGGGGATTCTGGTGGAAGTTTTCGAAGCTTGCTCGACTGCCCAGTATCCTGATCACGTTTAGCTGCAGCGCGGGCCCTTGGACCGCGCCTGGGATTCCCGTCATCTTGTCCGCAGGCCAAGTCGCACTATCATGCAATCGCAACTCGGTCGGCATACATTCATGTATACAATAACATCACTCACCTGTTCGCGAAACGATTCAACATGAATTCTTTCTGTTTCAGAAAGACTGTATAGATATTCGCCGTGACTTTGGTTGGTCCGTCTGCGTCAGTGAGGAGCTCCATATTGAACTTCTGGGTGAGAGCTTTCTCTTGAAGGAGAACGAGGGCATGGGTAAACTTCTCTGGCATATAAGGGGTAGGTTGACTGGGTTCGGGGGCCATTTGGAGGACGCCTAGTAAAGACGATAGGAAGGTGGTGGTTGAGGACCAGAAGAATCTAGTATCAAGGACGAGCTTATATACTGTGCAATCAGGGTATGAACTCCGCTATCCTGCAAGATTCTGCATTGTCTCCTCTTTCCTTTGTTCGCGTTCGCACAAGCCGAACGCCCTTACCCGCCGGCATCCGCCGTGTCTACCTCATGCGTCTTATCGCTGATGTGGCCGCATTAGGAACATTGGAACCCAGCTGAACTGCCCATTACACCGACCTATACCAGTCTTTCAGTGCTCACCGAGCGATGCTAGCCCTGTCATCATGCTCCCGTCCCCCGATAGCCAATCGCATGCAACGACGACTGGCTCAAGTTCACTCCATCTCTGATCCCAGCCTGCGTTTTCAACTGTTGCTCAAGCTGCACCTCGACAACGTGGGTGACCAGCTGAAATCTGAACTCAAGACAATGTAAGCTCGTCCACATACATGATTCTGTCATCTCAGCGCTCTTCAAGGCCCACAAATCATCCCGTTCTGGTTATGTGGCATCAAGTTCCGACTCCTATGAAGTTTTTGAAGCAGGCTAAGGATCACCTCCTTCGTCATCCACCATATGAAGGGTCCGACTTCTTGTCTCATCCCTCTAAATGGATACTCCTTCGCGACTCTCTCATTCATATGCTCCTTCTGAAGATGGTGAGTTTCGATATGTGAGAGGTAATGAGCCCTACACATTGCTTGGTGCATAGGAAATATACAAAGAGAAAACCGCAAGACCATCACGATACCTTAATGCATCGCTTGGACAGTCGTCCAATGCCTCTTGCCTTCCGACCATCGACGAGGCAGACGACTGAGTCTTCGTCGGATGTCACGCTCTCTCTCTTTAGCGTATCACCAGAAATTTGTACTACTTTCACAAAAAGCCCTAATATGTCTCTGATTGTGCGCTATCAATCTGCGGACTCAATATTACTCGACATTCACCACGTTCACTTGCCCAATTGTCAGTAGTCTTTGCGAACATGATACACTTTTCGTCCCTCGCACTGGCTGCTAATATACCAAAATGCTGTTAAAATGTTATTTCAACCTCGGGGCAGGCCCATACTCGAATGATCTTCCAACACGTCAAGCATCTTACACACGTAGCATCGACAGCGCGGCCCAAGAGCAGTATCCAGAACTAATGGTATCAAACGGAGCTACGACTCAATGCTACAGGTCATCGGCTAACTAAGCAGAATACATTATTCGAGCTCGCGCACACCATGGATGACATTGTCACGTACCGACCAGCGATTCGGCGTCTCCGGTTCCCCTACAGAGCACACCCCGGAATGATACCATACCAGCGCCAATCCCAATGCTAACGTCGCACCCACGGATATGAGGACACAGCTCACAAACAGCCACACCATTTTCAAGGATGGCGAGACTTGGATGACAATAGGGTCTAATGAACGTTGCCCATAATCTCTCTCTTGAACACCGTCAACTCCCCAGAACGCCTGTAAGCCGATCTATAAGCAACATCATTGACAAGGTGCATGATTATCTCACCCTAGTGAGCTGCTCCTTGAAACCGTGCCCGGATTCGTGGACGGAATCTCCATATTCGTCCGGATTCACTGGTTTGACATTTCCTGTGGATAGCGGATTACGACGCAGCCATAATGATGACCATCTGGAGACTCACGGCCATCCGATCCACCTGTTAGCGGTGGCGGCCTGCGGAACATACGATCACCTTTTCTGAACTTGCTTTCGACGGGAGACCATTGAGAAGATTCTGTTGACATCACTGATTTAGACCAAGGGGAGCTCGAGGGAACACAGGACACAGACTTTCATGATAAGACGCAGCATCACCCCGTATGCGCGTTTGCGGTAGCCGGATCGGAGCTTACCGAAAAGGGATTCGACTATATAATTCCCAGTAGACGACCGTAAGCGGCAATCTGAGCAAAAGCGGGACCAGTGCATCCCTCCTTTAAATGAGGAATCCGCTATCGGGATCCTTACCCTCGACATTTCCTGAATACAATGCCTCCTGTACGAGTTCATTCTCAGCCCGTTACAGATGGTGTTCAGGTCTTCAGGCTCAATGCCTCCGCGGCCGACCTCCCGAAGGCCGACGATCCCCATAACTCATCTCAGAGGTAAGCCAGTGTTCGAACCAACCGCAGTGATATTATGGCATGTTGATGAAAGAGTTCCAGGTCTCATCTTAGCAAGGAAATAGCGATCACATCCCGATCTTCACCTGCCAGGGCTGCAAGCGAGGGTCCTCAGCCAGACCTACAATCCGAAATTCGAGCTCGGACGACTCTTGCAACATTTCCATCGCCTCAAGAAAGGTCCGCATCCACTTCGAATGCCAAAATCAAATTATCGTCCAAGTCCACGAGACAGAAGGTTCGTCGGCTTGCTGTTAATTTTTTTCCCTCTTCGAGCTCATCGTGGCACATCCAGACACCCGAAAGACATTCCTACGCCATGGGGGAACAGGTGTCTTTACAGTTCGTGGACTCCGATACGCCCGCGCACTGGAATTATGACTCTGATACCACTGAATGGTGCCACTTTCCATCTCTTCCGTTTTTCGACGTCTCAATCCGTCTCAGCCTCATTTTTCGGAATGGCCATCAAATTATATTGAAGCTTGATCGCGCTGCCGCCAGATCTTTGTGAGCTTCTCCCTTCATACCATTCAGCATGCTCAACGAAACTCCAGACTGAAAGCCATCAATGCCGCATTTGTGCAATCTAGACAGTCTTCGCTGGCTCCCTCGTCCCCGGAAATCGCACAGCGACACCTCAGCCCCTTCGATCCTTCCCCTGTTATTCAAGATCCTGACCATCCTTACCGCCAACCGCCAACACGTCTCACACGTACTACGCGCCAAGGCCCGCATTGGATTTTGTGGCGCGAATCAGCCTCAACCCTGCTTACCGACCACGTTCGCTCCGCCATTGGACCGTTGGTCTCAGCTGACAGTGCCTCTGCCGGAGATGTCTATGAACTTCGGTACACTGCAACGGACAAGACTATATGGGTTCGACAGGAAGGGCCGCAATGGCTCGAAGTATTCCTCGGCTCGCATCATCCTCTAATCCCAGAATATGTCTTGTACATAAGAGACGACGCCACCGGTCCATCTTGGATCAAACTGGAGACGCAGAAGAAATATCAACGTGAGCTGGAAAAAGCGCGCCTGATGTAAATATACTGTATTTGAATATATTCACATGCATGAATAACTGTAGCGTTGGCTATATGAATCTTGATGTCCATGCTCAGTCGTTCTGAATATCATGTAGTGCTGGCATCCAAGCGTAAATTGAGTGAAATACCGAACACAACACGAAGATTCGTCCCCCTTCTCGTTCCTCAACAGGTCTCGTTCGCTCCATATTCGACGTTCAACTATAGTCTCATTCCTCCCACTTAGAGTCTTTGCAACAACCGTAAATGCGAACGCGTGAGAGTTAAAATGCAAAACTCTGCTATAGGATAACCACATAGATGACCAACTGTGCTGTAATCTCGCGATCGTCGAAATGCAAAAGTCAAACGTAACAATACCAACAACAAGCAGCCTCAGATTCGTAAAGCTAAAGAGTTGCCTATGTCATAAGATGTGTATCGCACAACCTTCACACATTGACGGACTCTTCTTTCCGCTTCTAACAAGCGAGAAAAGACTTGGGCAGGACATGTAACACTGCGCACTCGACATTGAAATAATGGTCTGAGATGAAAGAACGCTCTTCGTTATAACTGACGTTCAGACACCATGAAGCAGAATCGTATTTCCAGATTGGGTGCGGATTTAATGATAGTCAATAGAACAATGCACCGAAACGGCTATAGGAGCCCCCCACATTAGCGCTCGAGGCCCCATCGTAAGAGGCTGCCTCGTCGCGCGAGATCCACAAGCTGAATAACCCAAGTGCTGTGAAAACCGCAATCTACACCCTCATCAGGTAAGACATGCAAGATTCCATCTCAAACTCACGGTCCAGGCGTAGTGGATATTGCATCCTCGACTGCGTGATTCGGGCTCTCGTCGAGAGACCCGCTAAGCATGAACCGTCACCCCGGAGTCCTTGGGTCATTTGATGTGACTCACGGGAATGTATCCAGAATTTTCAGCCGTCGCAAGGTAGTCCCCTGTGGAGATCATGTCAAATTGCGAAACCCTTACGAAGAGAGAAGAACGGACAAGCGCTCATGTCCGGGATACTCTCCCACACCCTGATGATGGTTTCCCCGCTCTCGTTGGCCACTGTCGCGACCAATGCCAATCCGGTATGTGGGTCAAAAGCGCTCTTAATCGTTGGGTGAGGATTGTCATGAACATTTAGGAATAGCCTCACAGTCATTGCCTGAATGCTAGCGCCTGTTGAGATGTCAAATGGCATAAGAATTCGGGACCCATCAATTAGTATTAACCTTCATGATTCAAGTGCTCCACTATCCTGCCCGTGCTGAGATCCCAGATATCGGCATTTCCAGTATCCCCACATCCTACTGCGACAAAATCAGGGGACACAAAGGCCATTGGGCCCTCCAGTCGTTCGTTGTGCACAACTGTGCCTGAAATCTCGAACCTCTCCTGTTGTCTTACATCCGGTGTAGAGTGAAATCGAATTTCGCCCCGGCGTTTCAGCGTAATGAGTGAAAGCCCATATGTACCGACAGACAATCCCGTCGACACACTGACTCCAGGTTAATTGTTCAGCGACCACGAACGAAATCGACACATACGTTGGGGTGTCAACATTCGACACCCATAAGACTTCTTCTGATTCCATTGACAAACACCTTCAGCACTATGAGCTCCCGCGCAGCACAGTATTGGTGAATCAACTCACAAGAGCCCTCCGTCTTTGAACAGGATAGCGAGGTAGGATTGACCCCCCAGAGCTTGAATCTGGACCACGGGAGGGTATTTCCTACGGCTATCTGGCAACAAGTCCGCTCTCTTTGACCATTCTGTTCCAATTTCAGATCCACGTCTTCGCTACAAGAACCCAATCACCTTCACCGGCACGATCCCACAATCCACAACCGTCTGACTGACCTCCGGTAACGATGGTCCCGTTATTCAAGTACGCAGATAGAGCAGTGATCGGAGAAGAGTGCGCGGGCTGCTGAAATGCGGTCACTTCGACAGAATCCTATTCCGAGTCAACCTTCACTCGTATCGATGCACGGAACTCACCCCTCTGAACCTCAAAGTCAGCAAAACACCATTGTGAAGACCACAAGCTATGGTCCAGCCCAGAGCATTGGACTCTATCCAGGATAAACACAGAATGATCTCCCCCGTCGGCACCACACAAGCAGCTTTCTTGGTATCTCGCAAGTCCCACACTGCTAGCTCATGCGCACCTGTAGCGACGTAGCGCGAACACTTCGATATCGAAACACAGTTGATCCGCCGGGAATGACTTCTTCGATACAGCTTCGATCGTTGGAGGGGCATCTCTAGACACGGGACCGCCGAGACGAGGGCAGAACAGAGAGTTCGTATTGTGGGAGCAGCTGGAATAAAGCTCGGATGGTCTCCGAAATCCGATTCTTGATACGGAATTGGACCGCCATTCCCGTTTGGGCCAAGACCTTGAGAATCTATGGGCCTTCCGAGTCTGCGCTCTCCGTTCTCTCCAATCTTCGCTCATCCGATCCATCTTCAACGTTATAAAAACGCTAATCTTGGATGAATCGCCCATACCGTCGTCAGTCTGTGCTCAACTCATCGAATGCCATCTTGGACTACTACGCTCACCCTCGCTACGTTGGCAACCTCCCTCGGTTCTCAAGTGTTTAAATTGCTGGAATGGTTCAATCAACCTCGAAGCCAGCGGACCGTGCTCAGTCTAGACTCTGAGCTCCGACATCTCGAACAAAGTCTATACCACGAAGAAGCACGCCTTCTCGATGCAATCAGGCTCGGCTGGATAGCGGGACCTTGCGTACGTTCCATATAGCTCCTTATTATCCATTCTGACATGAACATCAGGTACAAGGAAAACTAGACTGTTGTCGACTGAGCCGCGTCAGATCTGAGCTCGCCACGCTTAAGCAGATTCGGACATACCTCTATCGATTCCGGGTTGAACTGTTACATTATCAGACGTTTCCCAACCATGTAAGTGTCCATATCTCTCCGATAACGACATGACCCACAATTCTGCACCAGTCCGCCGCCAAAGAAGAGGAATACCTCCGCCTGGCGCAACAGGCTGCATCGCTCACCCACATGGCCCTCACTCCCAACGCCGAATTGACTCTCACCCAATACATCGACGAACTTGGGACTCTGGTCCAATCCTGCAACCCAACTCTGGGAGATGAGCATCACCCTTTCATGACTGCCGGTCATGTGGAAGACAACTTGGGGGATGTTTTGCTCGAACTCGGCCTCGTCTGCAGGGTATCTCTGTCGCATTGTCCGTTGTTTCTGGCATTGACAGATGGTTAGGAGAACGAAGCAAACCAAGCGAAGACTGGTCCCGATCTTTTTGATAACTGATCACGCGACTAGTCTATCTTTCCAGATACAGGAACCTAGCCAGTAGTTTGACTGAATATTTCTGAAGTGTGTCAATGTAGTTCTGATTTGATACCAATGCACAATAGCATGCACAATAGCCTAAAGTGCCGTCAACCAAACAATTTGACAATAAACGCACTATTTGTTATCCCGTTGAACTCGTTCGGCAAATTTTGAACATTCAAAGAAATTATCGCAAGAGATGACGTCAATATGTCCTTTGTAGCCTATCGGGCCGCCATCGCCTCACTGTTTCCGCTGTGCGTCCCCCTGTCTTCATCTGGAATCTTCTTTCTGCGGTTCACCTACTTACCATTCTGAGACACTTTCATAGCTTTAGATGTGCTCAGCCAAATACGGAACCATCCGGCATCCGACCCGACCTCCCCTTCCAAGCACCTTATACGATGGCAGAGCTACAAATGCTCTACAGTCCTAGACTCCCTCCCATTCGCGCGTACCGGTATGGATTCCTCTGTCAACTCAGACCATACGGTCTCCCGTCGCCATTTGGCCGCTCGCAAAAGAGCTCGCGACGAGCGCACTATAAAAGCCCTGCGTTTCGAACCATACCCGGGTAGACCCTCTCGTGGAGTCGAAGAATCGACAGACGATGTTGACCGACGTCGTCCATCGAGAAATGCTGTACAATCTCATGGAAGTAACTTCGTTCCACCCACACCAGGTACGATCCCTTCAGGTGTCCACGTCACGCGTTCATACCGACCTTGTCATAGACCCTTCCTATCTGGGAGGCATGGATGCTATTGAGGTTGTGTCTCCTCAGGCAACTCTGCCGACTCCTGTTGTGTGTCATCTGTCATGGAGTCACTTTCCCTCTCACTCAGCAGTTTCAGGCGAGCCGCGCAGACTTGATTAATGGCTTCGGTCCAACGAATGACGCAGAGGCAAGTTCTGGCGCAGAGATATTGCATGGTACCGGGCTATCCATCAACGCCGTAGATGTACAAGGCACAGTCAATGACGGCAACATGGCCAATGGCAAAGATATAGTATGTCATCCCTATTCCTCTAGGGTCAGGCAATCACGCTCTGCAGAACATGACAGATGCCCATGTCAGGCGCGATCACCTACACAGCATGAATCTCGCTCCTCCAGATTGGGCTCCCCAAACCAACGCTGCTGATGTCGCTCCCTCCGAAACCCACGTCCCATCTTCAGTTATGCCACCATCCCCGAATGCGCACCCACACACCTCGCGCAATAATGTACCTCAGCCTACCGAGCGCGATCAAGCTATGGATCAAGACGATGGTGCTGATGGCCACAGTCGATCTGGATCGTCCGATACTGATTCCGATGCGGATGACGAAGCCGACCTAGACGATCTGGTGAGTGTTTATGGCTATAACTTTTCCCCCTGCAGCTACTGACGTCCTTTTCAGGAGAATGTGTCCATGAAAGCGCTCCTCGCAGAGCTTGTCAAATCTTCGCGAAGGACGAATACAGCTGTGAGACGCAACACCAAGGCTCTGTCCGATACGAATACGAAGCTGCTCAGTTTGGGGAATCAATTCAAGGATCAGATGAAGATACGTTCTCATTACGTCGACCAGGACGAAGATGGAGTAGATCGGCCTATCAAGTTGCGTCCCAAACACAAATCTGGTCACATCTTGCTCCTGATGGTCAGGCTTTGTGCACTTCATTCAATTTAAGCTGATCGCCTTTCAGAAACGAATTCGTACATTCCTCGCAGCAATGGAACACCGACCTGCCGAAGACGATTCAGCCCCCACCTCACTTCACTTCCCTCTTCCATCCGCCGAAGTTCTTGCTGCCTTTGACGATAAGAGACACAGCGGTCCCACCCGCAATGAGTTCTTCTTCGCTTACAATCGGAAACCTAAATCGGCCTGGAATAAAATCGCCACAACCGTCTTCACTAGTGTTCTGAGGTCCAGTCACGACTGGACTTTTGACCCCCAGAGGGTGCGACTGGCAACTGCCGGTCCGGTTGCCGTCCATAATTTTGCATGACTGGCAACTGCGACTGCGGTTGCGGTCCGGCGACCGGTCATGGCTGCGACTGGTTGCGCAACCAGTCATGGCCAGTTTTTCCAGTCACAACTGGTCTTATGTCAATATTTTAATCATTATTATATTATATATACTGTATATACACCTCATATGATGTGGTACATGCATATAGAGACCAATATATACCAGATATGTCACCATAAACACCCATTTGAGACCCAAAATACCCTCTGGGTACCCTGGTTGGGGACCCTTAAGGGTCCTCGGTTGCGACCACGGTCATGACCGGTCATGACTGCGGTTGCCGGTTGCCTGATTTTCCAAGAACCTGGGCAACCGGCAACTGCGGTCCGGTCATGGTCCGGTCGCGACTGCCGGTTGCCACCGGTCACGGCAACTGGACCTTGGAACACTAGTCTTCACCCAAGCTTTCCTCGAACGATATGCCGCCGAAGAATCCTACACCTTTGCCCTTGTCCAAACTCGGGCCAGGGAGCACCTGCGAGGCCGTCGCAAAACCTGGCTCCTCTTGGAGAAACAGCTGAGTGATGCTCAGCTTGCGCTTCTCAAAGCGAAAGCACGCGCGAATTCGCGTCGTATCGGTGTAAGCACGCAACTATCTCTCTTGTCTTGCCCCCTTGGTAACGTTTCCCTCAGCTGTATTGGAGACGGATGCACATCGCGCAAAAGGAGCACGGCCTGAAACCCATGATCAAGATTCTCGGTCGCCTCGGGACAAACGGCATGAGCAGCGATGAATCCGATGGAGGTCCACACCGTTACACAACGCACTCACACCACGAAACATACCGGATTCGTTTGCGCATTGATCGACCGCAATGGTTGACTGATCTGCTCCGGATGCTGGACGCTCTCCACTACGAACGCCGAGAAACTTCTTCACGAAACGGCGGAAAGACTCAAGGCAATCGTACTCGTTTGCGCCTTCAATGCGATCGTATCTCCCAAGCCTTGCCCGTTCCCGGCCTCCCTGAGAACTACTATGACGTTATATGGCTCCAGGCCTTAACTCCGGAACAACGATACGACTTGTTCATCAAAGAGGCTGATCCCTTCGAGCTCCCTCCTCAATATTTAATGTGTGTTGTATTCTTCTCCCATCGAGCCGGTAGATTCTGATCACAGTTATAACCAGGTATATTCCCCACCGCGGCTGAATTTCTTCCTTCTGCAAAACTGCCAATGCTATACTTAGCTACATTCACTATGTCTCTTGTATAAAAATCTGTACCGTACTTTTTTTTTACATTTGAACGATGTCCTTCGATCCTACAATTTGATGCCGAACGGCTGATCATCGATCATCGATCATCGGAACCAAAGGTCATACTTCCGAAAGCGGCGACTGAAATGTGGGCCCACGACTCATGCTCAATCCGTCTTTCCGCATGCCCTCCCAAGTTCTTGGCCGAAAAGGAATGACTGCTCGACATTCTGCACCCGACTACTCATTCGGCGCTCCAGTCTTTCCTCTCAGTTGTCTGTCCTGTCCAATCTGCCAATCCACTCGACGCCGAGATGTCAGATTCCGTTCCTGACTCTTCGCAGGTTCTTATTCCTTGACGCAGGACAAGACCATCCTCTCCGTCTTCTCCGATTGCTGACCAGCCCACCTCGGGTTTAAGTTGAATTCGACCCTGGGAAGTCTCGATCCTTTGTTTTCCTTATATATACGGCTAACCAGATCCTTCAGACTGGCGCACAAAGGAATGCAAGCGCCGGGTAGGCCTATATAAGACTCCGTGAGTGGACCCACCTTTCCTCTCATCCCTCGTCGCTCCTTGTCATGAACGCTAAGAACCCTCTGGAAGGGCTCGTCAACCACCAACTCCTTACTTTCGACGGTCAGCTTCGTCGGCTGTGGCCCAAGACGCTCGAACGCGTGCCATCCTTTGTCGCTCAACGTATGCCACCCGTCCGCTTCTATGCTCGGGATGGGTCTCCCGGTGTACCCTTTGTCGACTACCATAGTTCCCGTACCGCGTTGGCTCAGCTGTGTCCTTCGATCGAGGACGTAAGCCGTCTGCAGGGGCAACTCATTTATGTCGGTGTAAGTGCCACACCTCTCTCTCTACTCCCTGAATTCACGCTTGATGCAGTTCCCTGGCACGTCCGAACCCAACGCATCATTCCCCGACACCGTCGAGCTGAACTCGGAGGCACTCCGTTTCATATGGAAACACGTCAGACAGGCATTCATGGTGCGTCTTCAATGCCTTTCTAGTGCTCTCCCAGTCTAATATGACATATCATCTACAGTCCGTTGCAGAAGTTGACGCCAAGACTCCCTGGATACGCCACTTTCGTCCTCACCCTCAAGCGAATGCATATGAGCTCGACTTCCGTAAACTACGGTTGCTGAAGTTGGAGCATGTCGCGCTCAACCGGTGGCAACCCGTATTCGCTCTAGAGCTTCACTCTATCCATTTTGTTTAAGACCTCGCCTCTACCGCGTTTGATACGCAATGATCTCTCCTTAAATCGTTCTCTCCGTCGTGTCACGCCAATCCTTTGTCCACCCTAGCATTCCTTCACCGATCTAATTAGCCTCGCCGCACTCCATTCCCTTCCTTACTTTTTCTCCGCCATCTCTACCTTTGTCGTGTTTCTACAGAAGTATCCCTGTTTAATTTTGACCTTCATCGCCATTCTTTAATGCTTGTCCTTTAACAGTTTCTCTTCCCTAGCGCTCTTGCTTACTTCCTCATTCATTTCTGTGACTCAACCATCCTTTCCTCTCTTCCTAGTGTAGCCTTTATGTTGTAGTAGCAATAAAGTCTGTTTACCCTTGATTCCGGATGTCATTGCATTGATCGGCTGTTCATCGACGTGAAAGCGCTAGCCAGCTGAGCGTTTAATTTAAGTATGCCCTGTCCGTAATCCGGACTCTCGACTCGGAATGAACGCTCATTAATGAGACCTGAGCTCTACTTCGTGTCTCGAGTCTCCGTGCATTGCTCTCCCCCCTTGTTGTCGACTACCTCACTTGCATTTTCCTTCGTAAATCGAAGCCTTGGCTCCTGACTCGCGATGCTCGCCAGCCCGAGAGACGCAGCGTGATGTCATTTGAACACTCCAGCAATGCGAGCACTTGGCATTAACATAAAACGTGAGGTGCAGCATCGTCCAGGAGAAGCCTGAGTGCGACTTCAGGCCTTTCATTGTACCCTTTGTCCGGGAAAGATATGGATCGGACACCAGATTGTGACGTCAGGGCAGGAGATTCCTCAAAATAAGCACTGGGAGTGAACGCTCAAAATACTTTCATATCAGTGTGTCATATATTGAAGCAATGTCGATAAATGCGCTGAGGATCCACACGGTCCGAGAATAGATTGTCACGCGTCGCGAAATGCTCCTACGGACACTGCTACTGAACTTCGGAATCCCTCAGGCGCTGAAGTCTGAAGACATCATTCGCATATCTCTCAATCGCTCTTCAGCAAGTTTCCAGATATCGAGATCTCTTGTGGCCATCTCCTTCCACTGATCCGCAACCTCGCATATCTCGGAGTCCATTTCCACGACGGCCACACGAGGGTCCCCCTCTTCAAATCGATGGCGCCCATAGGGCCTTCCCATTGCCCCACCCCTCACGTTCCGACTCCCTTTGGTTTCGGAGCGGGCAAACAGAAGAAAAAGAATGAGTGTTAGCCGAGGATTAGCTGCACACATAGCAGGTACGTGTACAACGGCTTCCATACGGCGAGAGGAGTAGAGGAGGGCAAGATGGGTCACAGTGGGAACCAGCCCAATGAGGTACGTGATGCACGATAAGTCGATAGTGGTGTGTTCAATAGAGAGATGCGTGCACGCATTGAGAATCGATGGTGCTGGTCGTCTGAATTTTTGGAAGATCGCGCAATTGGTGTTGAATAGGGTGACATGGGATGGCCGACAAGCAATCTGCCTAGTGCTCCAACAGCCGTTATTCATCGTGAAGGAGCGCTCTCTGAGACTGAATCCTTGAATGGCTAGAGCTCGCAAGCTCGGACACGCATTCAAGATGTTGAGGTCGAACGTGGAATCAAAGCAGGTGTCTAGGAACAGGTGTTTCACAAGTGAAAACCGAGATAAATCGGTAGGACAGAGGGAAGGATTGACGTTTGGCGATAAAAAGAGAGAGCGCTGAGCGAAGGAGACAATGGAGATATATCCGGAGATTCTGACGGACTCGTATAGGATAGGGCGCACCCTAGCGATGAGAGTGACTTAGCAGACTACGACACTTGATTATAATGCAATTGACTTACCATGCGGCGAAATTCCTAGAGACAACAATTAGTTTCAAACAATACTGTCTTCCATCACGGGCAGCGGATTCAACAATCATGACTTGGACGTCGTGGGGAAGCGCGGGAGAGAGCGACAGATATGACATGACCAGAACTGCTGAAACCGAGTGGATAGCAAGACCGAACGCCTTCAATCAGACAGACTCCCGTCGTAGAGGTCATCTTGCAATAGTCAGTGTCTGGAACAGACAACCCCATTCCTTTTTGAGTCTCTGGCAATTCTGCAAAGGACAGACGCCCAATTGGGAAATTTCCGATCTCCGACGGGACTTCGGCCGAGCCTGCACGTCATCGATTGGGGGCCTCGAGTGCGCAGGACTGACTGATGCCGCTCTCAATGTCCACCTAACAGACGTCCTACTCATCCTCACTTCAAGTGTTGAAGGGTCCAGGCTATCTCATAGGTAGCCCAATGCTAAAGCCTATATATGTATACAAGTTTGTGGCCACGAGGTGTAGAACATGTAGACAAGTTCATGGCCGCATATTTTATTCATTTATTTAATAATATTGGTTTCATGTAGATATTGTTAAGTACATGAAAATTCGGAAAAATATTGAATATAATGGGGAATTTCTTGGGATTGACGTAGCTCAGTAACGGCTGCTCCGTTTGGGCTGATTCTTGTCACGTTGTGATCAGGGAAAGAAGCAGACCCTGACCAGACCCTGCCAAGAGACCCTGAGCCAAACAAGTGCAAACATCAGGGTCCCAGGAGACCCCAGGCACCATTTTTCGACGCCGTTTCAACCGTGACGGTCACAGGGTGCGCTTCTGAACAAACAGATACAAACAAAGCAGGAAAAAGACCCACCAGGGGTTATTTTGCGCTGGGAACGCAATGGTGAGGGTCTCAGGGTCCAGAACCAAACAATACCAAACATTTGGACCCCAGGACCCACCAGGCACCAAATTTTGTGCTCTTTTCAATGGTGCTGCCCATTTTAGGTAATTCTCAGGGTCCAGGTTCATCGGGCCCCCAAATGGGGTAAAAGGGGTCAATTCTGGAAGCTCTCAGTCAGGGCTATCCAATGGTGAGCATATCAGGCCAAATTAGGTGATATGCTACCTGGTCACCCCAGCTGCCCAATTCTGGCCCATCCCTGCTATTCACAGCACTTCAGGGCTGTCCCAGAACTGTTGGGGTATGTTTGGCCCATTTGACCCAATATACCCCTGTTTTACTTGCCCAGACCCTGGGTACTAAGGCTGCCCACTCCTGAAATTGCTGCTGTAGCCATATCCAGGGTGTATGGGGCATTCAGGGCCACCATAATAGGATATGGCCTTCTCTACATGACTGTCCCACTAGTATATACCCTGGCAATCACTTGAACTAGACCCTCTCTTGTGCTGATGCTATACAGCCATATATGCTCATTCCTACAGCAACCAGGGGTATATTGGTGCTCCTGACCTCCTGGGAATGTTTATTATACTAGTATTGTCATATAATCAAGGCTGGAAGTCACTTCACCTGCCCTATGGTCTCCTGGAATGGAAATACTGCTGGTTTGAACCAGTATTACAGCTCTGCAGCCACAGGAACTGATGCATAATTCATGGTACCTAGTATGTGGGTACTAGACACAAGTTCATGATTTTACAAATCAAAATCAGCTCAATAGCTTCTCTGGTTCCTCCTGTATTTGAGAATTACTTCTGAATTTCAATACCTTAATACGGACATGAGATAACATGGAAATGACCTCACTGGCTGTCAGTGGGTTGGAATATATGTGCATAACACACTGACAGAATATGAACACATTTGGTCCACTGCCTGGCTCTCTATAGGGCAAACAATATTGGATATCCTGGCAAAGAACAGCCTCTATCTCAGGAACCAGAGCAGCTATTCAAATTCTGTAACTAGATTTGAACTCTGCTCAAAAAATGGCACATTTCATATTCTGGGGTATTTTGGAACTTTGGAAATCTTTCACATTGTGCTTCAAAATGACCAGATCCCAACAGAGAGTTG
>KV419409.1:683882-697320 GCA_001630475.1 Sistotremastrum niveocremeum HHB9708 | reverse complement strand
ATTTGAGCCCATATACCCAGCCCTGGAAAGCCCTGATCAGGGGCTACCAGAATTGACCCCTTTTACCCCATTTTGGGGACAGGTGGACCCAGACCCTGAGAATCGCCCAAAATGGACCCCACCATTGAAAAGAGGGCAAAAAATGGTGCCTGGTGGGCCCCAGGGTCCAAATGTTTGTACATGTTTGGCACTGGACCCTGAGACCCTCACCATTGCGATCGCAGGGCAAAATAACCCCCGGTAGGTCTTTTTCCATTTTTGGAATGTTTGTGGTTGTTTGTTTGTTCAGAAGCAGACCCTGTCACTGTCACGGCTGCGACGGCATCAAAAAATGGTGCCTGGGGTCTCCCAGGACCCTGATGTTTGTATTTGTTTGGCTCAGGGTCCCTTGGCAGGGTCTGGTCAGGGTCTGCTTCTTTCCCTGATCAGAACGTGCCAAGAACCAGCCCAAACGGGCCAGCCGTTCAGGAGCTACATAAATCGCAAATATATTCAATATTTTTCCGAATTTCATGTAGATAAGTTTATCTACATGTCCGCAATAATAATAAATATATTCATTTTATGTCCATGTAGATAAAGTACCTACACGTTCTCAACCCCTCGGCCATGAACTTGTATACATATTTAGCTATATGCTCTGGCGCTAAATCTTGCAAGGATAGGAGAAGATGTCTTCCTGTCGATTGCGGAGCATCTATGTGTGCAGGATATTCTTGCGATGTCTCAAGTGAGTCACCTCTCTTCTCGACGCCCTCAGTCTTTGATTTGCAACGATTTTCGACGACATCAAATGGCTAGACTTGTACCAATTTCCGAAGAATCATCTTGGAGAACAAAACTGCTTTCATCAATACTCTGAACTTCCGGATTATCCCTCTCCCATTTGGCAAGTCCTCTGCAGAAACACTCACAGGCGAAGAGTTGTTCGCTCGAGCTGTCCAAGCAATAGCGCTGTCCCGACGACTTGCGGGGCATACTTTGAACCACGCTCCCGCTCCTCGGAATAGGCGAGAAGTTAAATATAGGGAAGCCTTCGTTGAGCCGGATGGACCCTTCCATAATCGAGATCGTCTTATCAGTCTATGCTACACCGAGCGTCATGCAATCTTCATCTCCCGCCGCGGAGTACATTTCGCCAACTTGCTGACGGGCGCTCGGGCAGAAAAGACCTACCCCAACATCGTCAGCTCTTCGTGCGAGATTTCCGACTCAGGTAATGAGATCTTTATTGCGCTCCAATGCTCCAATTACCATATGCACAACTTCCATATCACCCAAACGATCACCGTTAACAAGTATTCCTTGACCGAAGATGCGTTTGGAAGTTCCCAGACCCAAATCACATTCACCGGATCGGATTTTTACATTCAATTCGTTAAGCTCCAAGGCGATCTTGTTGCTTTTCTTTCTCGCAATGACATCATTGTCAGTGATTGGAAGAAACGTACAGCGCTGGTATTCTCACTCCCGGTCTCTTCAGATCATGTACGCTTTTCTCTTTGTCTGAAATCTGTGGTACTCGTTTAACCGGTAATAGATTGAAATATTCAGCCTTCACTTCCATCCCCACAAAGCAACGGTCATCGTTGACTATGTGACTAGCAACATTATTAGAGGAAGCACCGGACACTGGCTTCTCTCCGTCGACGTTCCCGTCGTTATGCCGCCTATGGTTCCCGCAGATAATAGCGGGACCAGCTTCAACGTCGACATCGTCCCGACGGTCCAGCTCGAAGAATCTCAGTTTCCCACATATAACTTCAGGATAGAGGAGATTTCCCTTTCGATCCCTGAACAGTCTATCGAAGAAGAATCCAGTCTCAGGGATGAGGTACCCTTTGACTTTGACTTTGATGCTGACGACATTGAGAACGAAAGGCGGCATTTGATAAGTATCCGTCCATCGGGAAGAGACTCTATCCTGGATATCATACAATATCCGCCCAGCGAACGATTGACCGAAGTTGATCATCGGTTGGAGCATCTCGCGATATCGCTCTCCGACTTCAAAACTAGTTCGGTACCTATCACGAAGCCGCTGCCTTTGACTAGGATTCGAGACCATTTTACCGGACCCCCAACAGTAGTGCCAAATGGCCCTCTTCATGTGGCCAAGAATCCTGCAAAGCAGGAAGTCGACGTTCTTCGACTTGGAGACGAATATAACCCGGAGACAAGATTCATTCGATTGAAACTGCCTCGATTCGAAGATTGGGCCCTCGAACATCTGGATGGGAGATACAGTGAAGCGCTGGTCGGATTCGACTTGCAGAGAGGGTGGTTATTCTTCAATGATAACGATCGCGTTCAGATTTTTGAATATTGAATTTCTTCTTCTCGTACTGATTTCTTGGTGTTTCGAACTTTGCCCTTGTATATCTACGCCGTATCTAGCTGTCTCTGTCTATTTGTCTCTACAATGTACAATGTACCGTATATCAAGTCACGTCCTGCGTCTTGAACATCCCAACTCGCCGATCTCACCAAAGTCGAATACGAGTACAATGAAGAAAGTTCTGCAGGCAGGCAAAGCGTACATATAAATGAAGGCTAGCAACTGCACTCAATATTCTAGTCAAATGCCGCAGGGAGACACTCAGCACTCCGTCGTACACGCAAACTTCAGAAAAAAATAGACCAGCTAATTTGACTCCTGAGTCCTCCTGAGCGCTCAGGAGCTGAATTAGCTGGTCTATTTTTTTCTGAAGAAGCTCTTGCAGAGACTGGAGGGCCGGACTACGGAAAGAAACCAAGACACGTTGCCCTGATCATACGTTCGAGACATACGCCGAACCATCAGCAGCAGCTTAGAGTGTTCCCTTCGCCACCTCTGTCACGTTATCCATGGAAGCCGCCTGCAAGAACGATCCATGTTCCAATGTCAAAAAATGTATGATATCGTGGAATGGGAGCAACTGCGAACCTTCCCGCCAGTCAGGTTTTCCGTTACGAAAGCCACCTGAATAGTCCCCTCGGGCCTAGGAACGAGCTGGGAAGAACGGAAATTTGTCAACATCATCCAAGACGATACCAAATCAAAGACTCACCTCCAGGCTTGATGGAATTAATAAACCTCGTCCTCGTGGACTTTAGACCCATTCTTATATTCCTCCTAACATCACGCAGCACCACACAAGCCGCATCCAAAAGTTCCTAACACATGATGACTTTGAGAAATTCCTGACGGAGCGGTGGCTTCGGGCCTTTGGCGACGACGTTGGATATTGCTATCTGAAGTCTGTGTGTGACTACTGACAGAGATGGATGAGGGAGAGTACGCACGCACCAAGATCACGGGAAGATTTCTCGAGAGGGGTCGACCATTGTGGATTCATTATCCAGAATACAGCCCATCTCTGAATAAATTCAGAATTAATTCCTGGTTCGACGCACAAGAACAGCCTGATTCGGAAGCACGTACCTTTTTCGGGAACAATGGAAAGCCATCTGTTGGATTCTGATCCGGCACTGCTAACGAGAGGAGCTCGAGGTGGCTTGATGATTTTGAGTGACTCGATGTCATCCACGACTCTGGGGTCGAACCTAGGTAATCCTGCTTTCCGCTAGAAACTGGCTATATCTTCGTATCCTCTTGAATAGCAAGATGATTGAACAATGAAAGGCAGACTACGGGTCGGAAAAAAGAGTGAATCGATACCCTTGACGCCTTGAGAAAGAGATGTGGCGGACTTTCAAACTCGGCTGACGTTCAATCCCTATCACTTTCAAGATCACTTTCCAATCACTTTCTACGGTAATGAAAGACTTCATACTGCGCATACCAGATGAAATGACTGTCAACTGCATGCTGGAATTATTCCTTGAAGATTTGTGCAACGTCGGTGCGGTGAGCGCTCGTTTTCCAGAGAAAACTTGAATATTTGGTAAACTGATTGCCCATGGTACGCCTTCGTGCAGACATGTCGACGCTTTCAAGACATCCT
The DNA here is from genome assembly GCA_001630475.1 of Sistotremastrum niveocremeum HHB9708. Lineage (NCBI taxonomy): Eukaryota > Fungi > Basidiomycota > Agaricomycetes > Sistotremastrales > Sistotremastraceae > Sertulicium > Sertulicium niveocremeum. The sequence goes on along the minus strand of KV419409.1, from coordinate 693,373 downwards.
CTTGTCACAGAGAAATCCTTGGTCTACATCCCCGGATAGATATCGCCTCCCTCTTCCCATGGGCAAGACTATCCAAACCGTTCCGATCGATGAAATCTATTGGCTGGCTTGTCGAGCAGTGGCATTGCAAAAGAAGTTCGCGAAAGACGTAGTCGTTCCTTTAAACGATGAGATGCAGCCCAGAAAAGCTTCAATCACAAGCTACATGTTTGGTGCGGAGGGTATTCTGAGTCGCAAAACACCGGCAGGAATACTCCCAGGAGTATGCCCAGCCCATGGGTGCATAAATAAAATCTGCGCATCTTGTTTTCATCTTGATGTCTTCTTTCTTTGATGTCTTCTTTCTCTGTGTCCACACAATACATGTTTTGTCTTGAACTTGTTTCCTTGTACGCCCACTTTCCTTTTCTTTTCAACTCAAGATGTTTCCTCAGCCAACTTGGCGCCAAGGATCTTTTCAGCTCTCAGACTTTTCTTTCTTTTGCAACCACGTCGACAAGATGTTTTTTGGCTAGGATGTTTTCCCAGTCGAAGATGTTTCTAACTCCTCTTTTTTCCCCAAGCAATCATCTCTGCGCAATAAACCGCCTTCCGAGCTTCCAGCCGGACTGCCTGTTCCAAGTTTATATTACAAGGTGTAGACAGTCCCATACACCCACCACTGCCATTATAGATCAGCCAAACTCGTCTTTCAAAAGACAAAGTCAATGTTTGCCATTGTTTTGACTTGCCTCATTGGGAAAGTAACCTTGTTGACCTCAATCTCACGTGTTGGATGCATACGAAAGCATGACGCTTGTCTTAACATTCCCGTTAAGCCCTCTCGTTGTTCCTGTATACTCAGAAGGGTTCAAAAGTTGTATGTCGAATGATAAGGGAAGGGTAAATAGTTACCCCTGAATAAATTTGACTGCTTATTAATCTGAGACCGACTTCATCTCTGCATCCAAGTCGAGTCCTGCATCATGAATGTCAACGATCGCCTCGTTCAATTGTATCGGAGTGCCCAGCTTACCTGCGATCGCGCCCGACATCTCATAAACGAATATCCTAGAGGCGATCCCTTAGATCGTGAGCATGTCGACAGGCGCTTGCGAGCGATGATCCCCATACTCGTTCATCTCGAAGACCCTCATGTAGCCCCAGAAACCATTGATCAGATGCTAGATCTGGTATTAGATCTGGTTCATCAATTAAGTGTTCTCGCACCTGTCGACGAAACTCCTCAGCTTCCGGTCCGTCGTACTGGCCGAAAAGGCCGACCGAGTCTTGAATTGCCGCTGGAGGCCATACTGGAGCTGTATCAGAACGGCAGCAGTTGGGGTGACATAGCCAAGGTGTTTGGAGTCACACGCTGGACGCTTTGGCGTCAGTTCAAGAAAGCCGGCATCGAAACTCCTCGGCCTTTCTCCGATATATCAGACGCAGACCTCGATATAATCTGTCGCACTTACTTCGAGAACCATCCGGATGATGGACAACAGCTCCTCATGGGGCATTTGATTTCCCTCGGTCATCGTGTTCCCCGCGCTCGAATGCGTGCGAGTGTGCATCGCGTTGATACCCGTCCTCTACGTCACTTGTGAGCTGCATTCAATTATATTTCCGCTCAAATACTTACGGAGTTTAGCCACGACAAGATCGTTGCACGAAGACAATACAACGTTCGCTGTGCCAACGCTCTGTGGCACATGGATGCGAACGAGAAGTTGGTTCGTGCAGGCTTGTATATTCATGGATGTATTGATGGGTTTTCTCGCCACATCATATACTTGGAGTGTCGCTGGAATAAGAAAGCACTAACAGTTTGGGAATGTTTTCGACCGAAGCTCGCTGAATTCGGCTGGCCGAGTCGTATCAGAGCGGATTTTGGGACGGAGAACAACGTGGTTGCTCACAAGATGATAGAGCATTGGGGCGGTGAAAATGGCGGGCATTACGCCTTTCTGAGAGGACGGTGAGTGAGGGGGTCAAGTAGACAGAATAGGTTACTTACCAACGCCATCCAGTTCCGTTCATAACGTCAGGATTGAACGGTTGTGGCGCGATATCGGCAAGATGACCTTGGCGCCATTTGCTGCGGTCTTTCGTCTCTTGCGCGCAAACGGCCTCTTCGTATTGGAGAATCGCATTCATCGAGTTGCGATGATATTAGTCTATCAGCCTCGCGTTCAAGCATCCCTCGACGAGGCCACGCGTACCTGGAACCACCACGCATTAAGCACTGAACGTCACCGATCCCCAAAAGCCATCTATGCATTATCAAAACAGCAGGCGATTCTGGGACGATACTGGCACGACCCTGGAGATCCTGTAGAGATGGCACAGCAGCGGTACTATGGTGTCGATGATGAAGATGACTTACCACCTGATGTCCTGGAGGGTCTTGAGCGAGAGCACCGAAGAGACGATGACGCTAATGGCGAAGAGAACGAGGCTCAGCTTACGCTGTTAGGGCAGGCCGTGGAGTGGGGTAGAGCCGTGCTGGGAGAGTTTGATGTCATGCGGCAGGATAACCAAGTGGGTATGCAAGTGTATACAGAGGTAGTCACAATCTTGGAAGCTAGAGCAGCCGAACTGTAATTTTCGGGTTTCTGTATTTCTGCGGCCAGCTCATTTTGTATTATAAGTATTCGGAAAAGATTATCGGGTCTCGATAGCAAACTTGAGAGATCACACGGAGAGCAGATAGACTGCTAATCTGAATCTTAACCGGCGTATATTTGACAAAATTATTGAGAGCGCGTAGTACACGTCAGATCGGGGGGCAGACCGTTGTAGGGGATCGGAATCTGACTCGGCACGATAGGGAGACGCTCGAATGCACGATAATACGATTCACAGAAGAATAGCGGGATAGCTTGCTGCATTCGACGAACCACAGGAATCGAATTCATGTCTACCTCGTGGTGTAGTTCGCCGGTGAAACAGTCGGGGGCGTTGGGCCAAGATCGCATGATAATGCGCGCGGTGTTGAGAGCAGGGACTGAAAAATCCCAGATAAAGGAGTTGATGCCTAGAGTTCCAAGGTCCAGTCCACGTGACTGGTCGTATTGGGCAACCGGACCGAAGTCGCGACTGGACTGCAGTTGCCGGTTGCCTCAGTTTCTGAAAATCAGGCAACCGGCAACTGCAGTCATGACCAGTCGTGACCACGGTCGTGACCGTTGCTCAGGGAAGACCCTTAAGGGTCCCCATCCAGGGTGTTCAGAGGGTCATGTAGTGGTATTTTCCCCATGTATGAGCATGTATTCATGGTATATGATGTATATACAGTATATATATGATCAATAGACACCAATAGACTATATATAAGAGGGTAAAACAATATATTAATCAATAAAATATTACATTTATAGGGCAGGCAACTGGTCGTGACTGGTCATTTGATGACTGGTTGCCGGACCGTGACTGCATTTGCAGTTGCCAGTCATGGCCATTTTGGGATTTGGCAACTGGTCGCAGTTGCCAGTCACAAGGAATTTTGGAAAAAGTCCAGTCGTGACTGGACTTTGGAACTCTATTGATGCCGCGGTCCAGATCCGGTTCGTACAGAAAGTGGTTGTCGGAATCCAGAGGATACCCCGCCCACATTCGCATGATGAGTGCACGACGATGGGCAATAGTTTCGTCACTGCGACCACATTTGAGGGACAGATAATGGTCGAGCTCAAAGAATTCGTGGCGAAAGGTCCATTCGTCTAACTCCCACAAAATCAGACGCTGAGTGACCACATTGTCTTCGGCTTTTAGAGGGTCCAGAGTTCGACCGAACCATGTGTGGGCCAAAAGGTCCGCTCTCTCCCGAATAGGTGGTGCGCCAGTTGGCAGCACCAAGTCGAAGAAACTCGGTGAAGGATGACCATTTCTCAGGAAGGTCCCCCGCTCTGGTCGGTGACTGAGCATATGTCGCCAATCCTGGCGGGTGAGGTTGACTTCAGAGAAATCTGAGGCTTGCAAGCTGGCGTGCACGTGTGCGAACCACTGCTTCCGCACCGCAAGCCAGTTCACGAGATACCGTAGGCGAGTGTGATCGTTGACTTTAGCGAATAGGTGTGACGGGGGATACACATGACGTGCGGCGACTCTAGCTTCCTTCAAGTGCCGACAACGATCTAAAGCCACAGACCAATCCGGGACCTGGTCTGGCTTCCGGAAGGCAACGCCAAAATTCTGAATTGCGACGACAGTAGTAGAATCAGGAGATTTCTTGTCTGGATGCACATGTAAGGTTATGAATTGCTGGGTTCATGGGACACACTTACATGGGTGCGCACGGCTATGCGAGTTTTGGATCGCTGGGTATGAGCTAAGGCTTCCAACGAGTATCGTCAATTTAAGGGTACCCGCAGGTATACCTGCGCAGGTACCTGCCAAAATTAGTGTGCGTGGGTATGAGTTTGGCCCTTGCCCATTTGGCAGGTACCTGCCTCCAACAAAGTGTTCTAATTTCACCATTTAACCACAAAACAAGACAGTTTTGGCAGGTATACCTGCATGGGTACCTGTACTTGGCAAGTACGGGTATGGGATTTTGGCCCAAAAAAACAGGCAGGTACCCGCATGCAGGTACCTGAGTACCACAGGTACATACTCGTTGGAGGCCTTAGTATGAGCTCTCCAAAGGAATGCGAGTGGCGATTCGGTCTCGAGAGCTCGTGTGTTCGTTAGAGTTCCAAAGTCCAGTCACAACTAAGGCCTCCAACGAGTATGTACCTGTGGTACTCAGGTACCTGCGTGCGGGTACCTGCCTGTTTTTTTGGGCCAAAATCCCATACCCGTACTTGCCAAGTACAGGTACCCATGCAGGTATACCTGCCAAAACTGTCTTGTTTTGTGGTTAAATGGTGAAATTAGAACACTTTGTTGGAGGCAGGTACCTGCCAAAATGGTCAAGGGCCAAACTCATACCCACGCACGCTAATTTTGGCAGGTACCTGCGCAGGTATACCTGTGGGTACCCTTAAATTGATGATACTCGTTGGAAGCCTTAGTCACAACTGGACTTTTTCCAAAATTCCCCGTGACTGGCAACTGCGACCGGTTGCCAAATTCCAAAATTGCTGTGACTGGCAACTGCAACTGCAGTCACGGTCCGGCAACCAGTCCTCAAATGACCAGTCACGACCAGTTGCCTGCCCTATAAATGTAATATTTTAATGATTAATATATTGTTTTACCCTCTTATATATAGTCTATTGGTGTCTATTGATCATATACATACTGTATATACATCATATACCATGAATACATGACCATAGATGAGGAAAATACCACTACATTGCCCTCTGAACACCCTATTTGGGGACCCTTAAGGGTCTTCCCTGAGCATCGGTCGCGACCGTGGTCACGACTGGTCATGACTGCGGTTGCCGGTTGCCTGATTTTCAGAAACTGAGGCAACTGGCAACTGCAGTCCAGTCGCGACTTCGGTCCGGTTGCCCAATACGACCAGTCACGTGGACTGGACCTTGGAACTCTAGTGTTCGTCTTGAATGCGATAGCTGTAAGGGTTCGCCGTGAACGACGCGTCATATTCTCTACGTTTGAGAATCGACGTCGGATCATCGGAATTAAATGAGCCGAGGTCAGCCCAAGCCTCGAAGGGGTTTTTTTCGTCGGAGAAGGAGGGGGGAATAAGAGGCTGCAAATTACGACTCGAATCGACTAGGGAAGCAGGGATGGAGAGCTTTGGAAGGGCAGTCGAAATGTACCAGACAGGAACGCCGTGAAAATAGAGTTGTGCGAGGACCGATGCATCGCGCGTAAAAGCGCCTACCAGGTGATGCTCGCAGTTGGTCGGTGCAGACGGGGCGTTCACCTGAGCGATCAGATGACGGCCGTATTCGATGAAGCCGGCGATTTCCTGGCACAGGCGTTCAATGGTGCCCCAAACGCGCAAGAGAGAGCCCCAAGGCATCGGAATATCTAGGTACATCTTCTGTTCTTGACCGAGCTTGAGTGTGGCGAAGGCCTGCCTCACGAGCTCCCGCGATAGTGATTGACGTTGACCGGAGATGAGCTGATCGAGTTGCGAAGTTAAGACCTCGATCCCTTCTGAGGCTTTCTTGCGGACATGCCTTCGTAATCGACGCAGAGGATGATCACGCGCTGGGTCAGCGATGGTTTCGATGTCTTCAGGCCCAAGGTCATTGGAGAACACTAGGAGGGGCCGATATTGCGGGTGAGTCGGTTTCGGCAGATAAGCAAGATGTGGGAACGTCGAAGAATAGTATTGTGGACTGAGCCCATGATCGGCGTGGCCATAACGACCGTCTGAGCGCATCTGAATGGTTTGGGAATCGAGGGGCGGTGAGGGGATAAAATGAGCGTTGGGGGTAGAGATGTGAAGGGCGGCATTGATGGTGGCCCATAAAACTGGATCAGGGACTCTGAGTCGATCTGATAGATCAGTCAGTAAGACTGGACTGTCGCGATTCAATGAAAGGAAAGCCACCTGTCGTCGATTGAGGTACCTCGCCGTCCTCCAAAGAAGGGGTTGAGGGTCGTTCGTCTATTTCCATTGGAGTTCGTGCCTGACGTTCTCAAGTTCTTCTTGATCTGGTGCAGATGAGCACGAGATCCCCGAGCTCCGTTCTGCGGCCCAATTGAGGACGACAGATGAGGAGGCGGTGTCTTGCAGATGGCGGCGGGAGCAGACGATCGACAACTGAGGTTAATTTCGAAGTCCGTTCGGGTTGATCGGGAGCGCATATTTTTAGGTGGCGATCACGGGATCAAATGTGTACGTGATCCGTGACGTTTCTGTCGTTAGGCTCTGTTTTGAGTGCGACTGTGAACCAGTGCCCGGACCTTTCTGGTCGGTATCGAGGAGCGCTAGTGACGGTCATTTATCCACGGTCAATTTGTTGTATTAGTTCCCTGAGAACTGGTCTACCAATGCGAAAAAAACCCTTATTACTTCCACTTATTCGCTATCGACACGCCGAATAAAGCCTCGATGCGTCCGTTTATGGCCCGTGGGTGATTGGCCTTGATCGACACCTTCCTCATCCTTCATACAGAGCGCGGATAACCCATGTAGTCGCCTGGTGGTGTGTGAGCTCATCCAAAGTCACGCATGTCACGATCATGTAAGCCGTGACGGATCCGCGGACGGGATCAATTCTGACTCCGCCAACTACTCCACGTTCCCACCTCCACGTCGACAAGCCTCTTCTCTGCGACGTCGAGCTGTATGTAAGTCGATCAATGTCCTTGAATAGCTGGTATCTGATCATATCGCATAAGGTCATCTCGCTGTGTATTTCAATCGCCTGCTGTCCCACAAACGCGGTCATTGTGAGTATTTCTATTGGTTGGGGCATCGCTTTCGAAATCCGCCCTAGATCGTAGGAAGATGTGTCGGACAAGTGACCAAGCGCTGTCAAGGCTTAGAAAGTTTTGGTGAGTATGCTCTCGTGCCCACTACTACAGCCCAGACACTGACAGTTTCTGCCAGGCACAGCCCAAAGGTGACCCCTCCGCCTCTGCCCCGATTCATTCGACGCTGCCTCAATTGGCACTGTTGAGTGAAGCGTGGTAGAGAAGACTCCTTGCCGTTGCAGTCTCTGTGACTCCTCCTGCATTGGGTACGCTGGCTTCTCACGGTATAACTCGGACGCAACATTCTCGCTGCCCGAAGCACCCGGACTGTCTCATTTCCGTACGTGTCTGTTTTGTTGAGACATCCACTATCGTGAATCTGAGGTCCATTTACTCCATAGTGACTGCCGCAACTGTGTGAACAAGACCTCCTCAGTCACTGACGGCATTGTGTGAACAAGATATGCTCATACAGAAGATCCATTTTGTCGTTAGATGTCGCCCGTAATAAATCCAAGCTAGCTGTGTGTTTCAGTGCCTCGACCGGAAGAAGCTCCACTCGCGGCGGCGCCACCGATTGACCCTCTCAAAGTCTTCTCAGCTGGTGCATCCCCGTCATGCCGAACCGAATTCATCATTGCAAAGCAGTTGTCATTGCGTGTGCGAGACTACATCACTTTACAATGGGTTTACGAATAAATTTTCTGCTCTACTACCAAGTCCGTTCTTCATCAACTGCGTCACTTTACGCCATGAAACTTCCTTGAACTGCCAGCTGGCCCAGCCAGCCAAACCTTGGGCGCCCTCATGTGTCGACGCTTCCCAAACCAAAGATAAAAGAAAAATCAACCAATTCATTTTCGGCGGTGCACCAGAATATCAAGAATCAAAGGGCAGACGACAGCCCAGTGAGTCCCCTCTTCGAATACGTCGTCTTCCTGTGGTTTGAAGTGCTGACACAAGTCTTCATCAGCTGAGCATCTGTACCATCCAAAGATGCACGTACCTTGATAAGTGCATTGAGGCGTGTTTTTCCATACTTTCCCGTATATGCCGAGCGTGGGCAGTCCGGCCTAAGAGGGTGAGTCCAAGTCTTCACGACTAGTGTTTGAAAGTCGGGTTAAGTTAGGTTATGGGCACCTGAGAGGCCCTAACCGTAACCTAACTGCGGTTATTTTGGGGGGTTTTGCTGTAACCTATAACCGCCAACGGTCACGGTTAAGCCAAAATTGGCTGACCATGACCTGACTTTGACCGGTTAATGCGGTTATGACCTCAAAAAAGTCATAAATCTCCACTTTTTACTACTTAATCTAGGTTATTGGACCTCATATTTGATGTATATGACAAGTAGAACACACCAGAAGGCCTGGGGAAGGCTGTAGACAAGGTTTTACCCATGTTGGTTAAGGCAAGCGGTCAAGGATTCCACGGAGGTCTGTGACTCTGACTTGACCACCAGCTCTAAGCCATGACCATTAACCATGGTTAGGTCACAAATGGTTAAGTTACAGCTAAGTCGCAGTTATTTGGCGGTTAGTTGACCTGACTTGCAAACACTATTCACGACCATCTGCGCCAGTCCCATCATGTCATTTATCTCCGCAGCCTCTCGCAACTGAGTGCGTATCTCCAACGGGAGATGAAGCGGAATCGCCAACCCCCACGCGACCGTCTCATATGCCGCCTGCTCTGGTGCTTGGGCCTGAACCGCCGTTGGTACCAGGGCCTGAGCTGGAGGAACCATAGCCGGCGCCAACATTTCGTAGTCTTCGTCATCGGAGATGAGCACGGGCGATTCACCCTTTACCGGACGCTCTCTTGACCGGACGTTCGCCTCTAAAGTCAGGGCGGGTTCGTCGCTGCGTTGTCGAGGTCAGTAAAGTCTCAACAACGAGGGTCCATCCAGTACTCACACGTCCTCTATTTTAGCAACGGTGACCTCCTCGATCTTCGTGACCTCCTCCTCCTCCGCCGTCAACATCTCTCTCCGCTCAACCTCCGCCACCGACTTCAAACCATGCTCCATCCGATATTTGTCTATAGTCGCCACAAATATACCCGCCCACCTCTCAAACAACCGCTTGTACTCTCGATAGTCTTCCAAGTCCAGAGGGACTAGAGTTTGAAGGTCCAGTCCACGTGACTGCAGGCAACCGAAGGTC